>JAMZEH010000103.1:860000-1310000 GCA_024699665.1 Ostrea denselamellosa
AGGCCCAATAGGGTTCTTCCTCTCTTAATGAAAAAAAATTACATGTGACGTATCAAAACAATGGAGGAAAAATTCGACCTGTACAGTGTCTATACGCTCACTGTGATACACTCACATATTCACACATAAATGAGCCAATTGCTATATCCCCTCTCCCAATGAATTGTGAGGGGATAATGAGAAGCTCACAGGCCTTATCAGTCACCTGAGTATTAGTGTATGGCATCACAAACAGTCTAGACCAAGACTACGATATCTATAATAATTTTCCTGTTTTGATCCTGCTTTGGAGTCTCATCCTTAATGACATGTTTAAAGAAGATGGCTTTAATACATCATAACAATACTTTCTGATGGCGGCCCCTTTTGTGCACCTCCTAAAAACTTCGTTTTATATTTATTTAATGTCGGTAAATTAAAGAAGTTTATCACTTGTGATGGACATTAACCGTATGAGACTATATTGTAATACCCCCCCCCCCCCCCCCCTGTCTTTTTTTTTTACTTGTAACCTCTACCCCTGGATTTGCGAAATTCACTGTTTTGGTACAACTCTTTATAAAAAAAAATAATAAAACAAACCCTAGAAGTTGCTTTTGAAAAACAAATATTTCCGCAGTTCCCCAAATTGAAAATGCTCCAAATTACACCTCCTCCCCTTAATGTGCTGCATGGTATGGAGGAGAAAGCATGAGAAAGAACATAGACATTATGAACTCTGATAAGCAGAAGTGATCACTCCTTCTTAGATCTAATAAAACTTTAACGATAATTATTGTATCCTGTCCCTACAATATGCACATCTGCAAATACCAATTAAGGATTGTACGAAGTTTCAGCTCTATTGGATAAGCCAAATAGCAGAAGTATTCACAAGATTTTGATAGACTGACAGAAAGTACAAAAACATTCTCTCCCCATGGAAGCGGGGAGACATAATTATCAATCAGAAATCAAACCACTAAACCAACCTGACCAATATACGTTGCATGGTAATATTAGTACAAGTACCGCACAAAATATTAAAATCTAAAACAAATTCTGAAATCATACAAGAACTCTTCAGATCAAAGAGATGAAGCCATGATGTGTTTGTGAAACACTGATGCCCACACATGTGAAAAATGAAAGCCCTATCACTATCACTCAAACGTTAAGGCCAAGTTGAAGCTTTTCAAAGTCGTTGAAACTCCAAGAGTATTGTGAAGGAATAAACATGTGAAAGGTCACAAGTTTAAAAACTTTACACAAAGTGTTGCTCACTGACCATTCAAAAGTTATGAGCAATGTTAAAACTTTAGACAGCCAGGACAAAAACAATATATTCCCCCAACGTTAGTCACAGATACATAAAAAAAAACCTTTAATTCACATAATTGGGGGCATTTGTATTTAGATATGATTTAATGTAGCCCTGCTAATCTTGGAAATCCTTTGTTTTAATCAGTTTTGTGGATATTCCCTAATAAAACTTTAATCTCATGTTGTGGCCCCAACCTACCCCTGCATTGTACAAACTTGTATTTGAACCATCACATATGCAGATACTTACTGCTGTTGGAAGGAAGCCTCTTAAAGATGTCTCCCTAAAAATTCTTATGCAAAACTTTGATCCCCTAATGTGGCCTCAACCTACCCCCCTGGGGTCATGATTTGAATAAATTAGAGACACTACCTTGGTATGCGGGCTTATCAGTATCGCTAATCATGGACCTCCTGTTCTTGACAAAAGTATTTTTCCTATATATCCCCTTGTAAAATTTTGATCCCCTATTGTGGCCTCATCCAGCCCCCCTCCCCCCGAACCATGATTTGAGTACACTTGAATCTACTCTATGTGAGGAAGCTTTCATGCAAATTTCAACTTATCTGACCCAGTGTTTCTTGAAAAGAAGATTTTTAAATGACTACAATCTATTTTTGCCTTTTCTTGATTATTCCCATTTTCACTCATTTGAACAAATTTGATTTCCCTTTCCCCAAGGGTGCATTGTGGCAAGTTTGGTTGAAATTGACCCATTGGTTCTGGAGGAGAAGTCAGAATGTTAAAAAATTACCAACAGACAGATGAACAACAGACAAATTGTGATCAGAAAAGCTCATTTGAGCTTTTGGCTCAAGTGAACTAAAAACAATTTGGGATTCATCCTGGTACCAACACCTCTATCCCAGGAATCATGAAATAATAATAAAATTGAATACTTCTCCAACTCTTCTTTGGGTAAATGAAAACTGCCACTGATTGCTACATCTCAGCAAGACCATGTACTGATATTCATTAAGTGTTCAGCCTCCACCAGCAGGTAATGATGGGCTGAGAAAAATTCTTCTATAAACCAACACTCCTCCTCTTATAAGTCCCTACAAATTGCCAGCAATAAATTATGACCAAAATATAATATGTAAATGAAGCTGATATGAGTCATAGATATTGCCAGCATCAAGACTCTCAGGAGAAATGAGTCCCCACATGCCATTCCTGTTTAGAGTGATGACGTCTACAATAACCCCCTGTATTCAGGGGTGGATGAGAGGTTCTTCCAGCTGGCAACAAACACTGCAAACTCCTTCAATGAGAATGTGTATGTGGGGCAACCCTTTTAATGCATCACACTGTAGGGATCGAGTTCACCAGCAATAGGGATGGTATGGCGGAACTCCTCTGTCAGAGTGACCTAGAGGTACAGGGGGTAACTTGGACAGTGCTGCTGTTCAAGATTCCATCTATCAGGAGGGGCTTCTGGAAAAAGAAGACTTGTGTAAGAGCATAAAAATGTCAATCAAGAGAGACCAAACAATTCACAGGTCGTGCCTGAAGCATTTAACAGATGTAGAGCTGAGATCAAATCACCCTATGTGGCATTTACAGAAGATACTGAATACTCTGACATTGTCAAGAGATAGTGAGACTAAACTAGGGACTACTTATGATGGCTGACAAGATGAAAACCACGCTCTCACAAACTAAACCTGCTATGGTGTATTGCACAATGGTTGATTAGCATATTACGCATAAATCACTCCCTGGTGTTAAGGTGGAGAAAAAAGTAACCTCCCGTCCTATGATATCGTGGGTCCTACGGTACCGAGGTATTTCGCTTTTACATACGTCACGAATGAACCGCGTCATCTATCAGCAAGTTATTTTTAGATAATAAACAACTGATGTACACAATACTTGTCTCAACTGAAAAAGTAAAACTGTTCAAAATTTTGGAAAATACGGTCCTTGAATTTAAAATGAGTGAAGATTCAGCATTTTATAGTCACGTTTCTTAATTTTTATGCTTCTACATTTTAGAATATTTTATTTCAATGCATTAAAATTGCTGAAATTTATTTACGCTATTATCAACTTTGCCTTTACATTTCACAAAATAACAACCTTTTTAACAATAGTAGCACCATTAAACTGCTATTTGTAAATACCACGGTGTCGTAGTACCCTCGTTTTCAAATGTATACAGATATATATATATATATATATATATATAGCTTAGATGGTTCGACCGCAGATCTCACAATTAACGTTTTAGTGTCCTGGTTCGAATCCTCCTTTTGACACTTTTACTGTTTTAAACAACTTTTAAAGTTTTTTTGAATACAAGCTTGTGAATTTTACTTCAATTTTCTTCTTTGCTCTTGTTATAATAGACATAATTTATGAGAAAGCCGATCACAATTCTCTGTTACTAAAAGCAATCAACCAGAACTATACCTTAGTGTAAGCACACTTTGTTGGAGGACAAGAATCATTCACTCTGCGTTACTCGATACAATGTGTTACCAAAAAATCATGCCGAGCAAAACTTACTGTGTTTGCCTTTCAAGAGCATCTGGGAAATAGTACTGTTGTGGGTGAAATATTGCAGAATAGATGCAGTTCATTCCATGGGGAAAATCTGTGCATTGGCGATATTTTATTTTATTTTAGGAGGAAGGTTTATAGATTAGAAAAGAGTGGGGTTGGGTCAGTTAAGATTTTATATCCAGTTGCCATTATCCAGGCATCAGGTAAGGACCCTCATACACAGGATGTATCTGTAAATACTGAGGGGAAGGGGTTCAGATGAATACACAGTTTTCAATGCATCGAACTTGCTCAAGAGCCTTTTAGCGATCATGCAAGATTTTGCCTCTATACAGCCTTTCAGCTCAGTTGGGGGAATCAAATAGTGCCTATTAGTATTGAACGTCTCTTACGATTCAAGACTTTGAAACATTGAATTTAATTGATATTTGAAAGGCAGAATACCATTTTTGTTGTTGATGCCGTCGTTTATTTTTATATCTTTGTCCAATAGTTAAATAACGATTGTTTGGTAAGAGAAGTCCATTAAGAGAAAGAGAAGTCACCACTGCCAGTGAAGGGCTGCAAAATTTAGGTTTTTGCTCGGCGCTTATGGCATTTAAACAGGGAGGGATCTTTAACGTGCCACACCTGCTGTGACACGGGGCCTCGGTTTTTGCGTCTCATCCGAAGGACCGCTCCATTTAGTGGCCTCTTACGAAAAGCAAGGGGTACTGAGGATCTATTCTAACAACCCGGATCCCCACGGGGCCATATGTGGGAGAAAAACTAAATGAATAGTGATGTAGAGCAGGGCGGTCAGAATCAATTCTTTTACATAAATCTTTTATGTATTATATCATGTAATCTTTTCTTCAATATAACACATTTAAGTCTTAAGAACACATCTTGTTTTACAATTGTACTTTTATTGAATTTTAGAATTTAGCTTAGATAATAGAATTTTTTTCTATATGTTGTAGCCTTTAGCATTGGTGATACTTTTTACTAATACTCAGGTAACCGGTATGGCGTGTGGGCCTCTTGTTTATATAAATATCTGTGACGAGACATTTCTTTAGGTAGCAAAAGTTTTGACCCCAGTAACCTTGACCTTGGAATTTAACTTTTTAAAAAAAATCTTAACGGTGGTCATAACATTTGAACATTTGTCTATCTATCTATCTATCTATCTATCTATCTACATATATATATATATATATATATATATATATATATATATATATATATATATGGGTTTGAACGGAAAATATCCAATTATCTATGAAAATGCAGGAGATTCTATATATGAATGCAATTTAGATTACATTTAGCATCGAGATTAATGCAAAATGTAGTTATGCTTATGAAATCTGCAGGTGACTTGTAAAGTATATCGTTTAGATTTTAATGTGTACATGATATTTATTATTAAACCCCCACCAAAAAAAATTACATGAAAATAAATTAATTTTACATTTTGCGTCGTTCAATTTGGGTAGCGATAAACGTAAAATATGAGAACTCGAACATAATAATTGAGCTTTTTTATGTTTTTCGTTATTACAGTTTGCGTTGCCACATCAGCTTTGATGAAATGATAACGATCGTGAATTTTATACGCATTTTACCGAGAAATATTTTCGTATTATAGAAAGTGAGACACCTAGAATACTTTGCGAGGAATTCAGAGACATTGAATATGAATTTCCCTCGATCATATATATTGTTTTCTAATCGCAGTGCCAACTTGTATAATATATCATTTATTTATAAATATATTTATAGATCATTCATTTACTCCGAAAGACAATATTATTTTGAATCATATTTCATATTCTACGACCCGACTTTATAAATCTGCAAAACTTGGACCAGTTAAACATATAGTATTAAGATGCAACCATAATGGATATTTTCGGCTGGGTGAACATTTACAGAATAGCGACTATGGATCTTATATGCTACATTGTAAATGCAAATAACAAAATCAAAAGGATTTTTCAAATGTTACGGGATTTTTTATTACTGTAATTCTTTTTTACAAACTAATCCTGCAATGATTTCAAGAACATTTGGAAGAATAGATCTTGGATGACGCCAGACAGTGTTCAAAGTTTTGTAAGCTTTTAACTTTGCAATAGATCGTTCAACAAGAGATCTATGCATCGAAAGTATTCTGTTGAATTTTTTGTATTTCCGTCTTCCTACCAGATTTTGTCTATGTATCTGTTGCGTTGTAAATGGCGTGAGGATAGGATAGCGATTTGGATATATTTTATCGGCAAGCAACACACAGTCTTCAGGGAAAGGTAGTTCTCTTCCGGAAATATCGGGTAAAAGGGCATACCGTTGGGCATTGAATATGAATATTTCGTCGATCATTATATAGTGGGTTTCGGACATCAGGTGATGTGGTACTCTCATTACATCATGTGGTACAGTCATTACGTGATGTGGTACTCTCATTACATCATGTGGTACAGTCCTCACGTGATGCTGTACTCTCATTACATCATGTGGTACAGTCATCACGTGATGTGGTACTCTCATTACATCATGTGGTACAGTCATCACGTGATGTGGTACTCTCATTACATCATGTGGTACAGTCATCACGTGATGTGGTACTCTCATTACATCATGTGGTACAGTCATCACGTGATGTGGTACTCTCATTACATCATGTGGTACAGTCCTCACGTGATGTGCTACTCTCATTACATCATGTGGTACAGTCATCACGTGATGTGGTACTCTCATTACATCATGTGGTACAGTCATCACGTGATATGGTACTCTCATTACATCATGTGGTACAGTCATCACGTGATGTGGTACTCTCATTACATCATGTGGTACAGTCATCACGTGATGTGGTACTCTCATTACATCATGTGGTACAGTCATCACGTGATGTGGTACTCTCATTACATCATGTGGTACAGTCATCACGTGGTGTGGTACTCTCATTACATCATGTGGTACAGTCATCACGTGATGTGGTACTCTCATTACATCATGTGGTACAGACATCACGTGATGTGGCCATATCATTGTTATGATGTAGTGATAGCAGTATATTGATTGATTGATTATTTATTTGTTTTACGTCCCGTCGAGAATTTTTCGCTCATATTGAGACGTCACCAGCTGTAGGTGGAGTACCACAAATTTAGACCTATGCTTAGTTCTCAGGGCCGTAGCAGTGAGTGTTTATTAACGTGCGAACGCCTGCCGCGACACGGGACCTCCGCTTTTCAAAGTCATATCCGAAAGACCCGTGATTCCCACTTCTAAATGTCGAGCGTCTGGCGAAGAAGCAATCAATACCAATGTTTACGTTGCCACGGCCATGGTACGAGAGAGACTCGAATTCACAACCTTCCGGTTACAAACCGAAGCCTGTAAACGCTGAGCTCTATGATGTGGTCATATCATTATATAATGTGGTCATGTCATTATATGATGTGGTCATGTCATTATATGATGTGGTCATGCCATTATATGATGTGGTCATGTCATTATATGATGTGGTCATATCATTATATGATGTGGTCATGTCATTATATGATGTGGTTATGTCATTATATGATGTGGTCATACCATTATGTGATGTGTTACTGTCATTATATGATGTGGTCATACCATTATATGATGTGGTCATGCCATTATATGATGTGGTCATGTCATTAGATGATGTGGTCCTGTCATTATATGATGTGGTCATGTCATTATATGATGTGGTCATGTCATTATATGATGTGGTCATACCATTATATGATGTGGTCATATCATTATATGATGTTGTCGTGTCATTATATGATGTGGTCATTTCATTATATACTGTGGTCATGTCGTTGTATGATGTGGTTATGTCATTATATGATGTGGTCATACCATTATACGATGTGGTCATACCATTATATGATGTGGTCATACCATTATATGATGTGGTACTGTCATTATATGATGTGTTACTGTCATTATATGATGTGGTCATACCATTATACGATGTGGTCATACCATTATATGATGTGGTCATACCATTATATGATGTGGTACTGTCATTATATGATGTGGTCATGTCATTATATGATGTGGTCATACCATTATATGATGTGGTCATACCATTATATGATGTGGTCATACCATTATACGATGTGGTCATACCATTATATGATGTGGTCATACCATTATATGATGTGGTACTGTCATTATATGATGTGGTCATGCCATTATATGATGTGGTCATGTCATTATATGATGTGGTACTGTCTTTATATGATGTGTTACTGTCATTATATGATGTGGTCATGTCATTATATGATGTGGTCATGACATTATATGATGTGGTCATGGTATTATATGATGTGGTCATGTCATTATATGATGTGGTCATGTCATTATATGATGTGGTACTGTCATTATATGATGTGTTACTGTCATTATATGATGTGGTCATGTCATTATGTGATGTGGTCATACCATTATATGATGTGGTCATACCATTATATGATGTGGTCATGTCATTATATGATGTGATCATAACATTATATGATGTGGTCATGTCATTATATGATGTGGTACTGTCATTATATGATGTGGTCATGTCATTATATGATGTGGTCATGACATTATATGATGTGGTCATGACATTATATGATGTGGTACTGTCATTATATGATGTGGTCATACCATTATATGATGTGGTACTGTCATTATATGATGTGGTCATGTCGTTATATGATGTGGTCATGTCATTATATGATGTGGTCATACCATTATATGATGTGGTCATACCATTATATGATGTGTTACTGTCATTATATGATGTGGTCATGTCATTATATGATGTGGTCATACCATTATATGATGTGGTCATGTCATTATATGATGTGGTCATGTCATTATATGATGTGGTACTGTCATTATATGATGTGGTCATGTCATTATATGATGTGGTCATGTCATTATATGATGTGGTTATGTCATTATATGATGTGATCATGACATTATATGATGTGGTACTGTCATTATATGATGTGGTCATGTCATTATATGATGTGGTCCTGTCATTATATGATGTGGTCATGTCATTATATGATGTGGACATGACATTATATGATGCTGTCATGACATTATATGATGTGGTCATGTCATTATATGATGCGGTTATGACAGTATATAAAAGTAACATAGTTTTTAAAAGTGAATATGTGTGCTAGCTGGAGGAGTAGATAATTTGTCTTAAAAAATCTACTAATCAATTATAATTTATTATAATTAATCAATGATAATTTGTCTAAACAAAACACTAATCACTAAGTTTCTTCTCAGGCTTTGGTTTCTTAATTCGGGGGAGGAGGTGGGGGCAGCTCTCGTCCATCAATACACGGAGAAAATATATTCAAGCTTACATTGATTTCCATTCATTGCTACTATTAAAAAAAGGGGGGGGGGGGCAGTCACCCAACATTTCTTAAAACAAGAGGCCCATAGTTGACACGATTCATCTTGGCTCTGCTGTTGTTCAGGAACTGTGATTTGTAAAAGATTTTTTGCAATGTTTATTACCATGAAAAAATTTGTCTCCATATTGTGCTTCCAACTTAGCACCATATGATGTGGTAGTGACGATATATAAGGTTGTGTAATCATTCTATGATGTGGTAGTGACGTTATATAAGGTCGTGTAATCACTATATGATGTGGATGTGACGCTATATAAGGTCGTGTAATCACTCTATGGTGTGGTAGTGACGTTATATGAGTTTGTGTAATCACTCTATGATGTGGTAGTGACGTTATATAAGGTCGTGTAATCACTCTGTGATGTGGTAGTGACGTTATATGAGGTTGTGTAATCACTATATGATGTGGTAGTGACGTTATATAAGGTCGTGTAATCACTCTATGATGTGGTAGTGACGTTATATAAGGATTTGTAATAACTCTATGATGTGGTAGTGACGTTATATAAGGTCGTGTAATCACTATATGATGTGATAGTGACGTTATATCAGGTCGTGTAATCACTCTATGGTGTGGTAGTTACATTATATAAGGTTGTGTAATCTCTCTATGATGTGGTAGTAACGTTATATGAGGTTGTGTAATCAATCTATGGTGTGGTAGTGACGTCATATAAGGTCGTGTAATCACTCTATGGGGTGGTAGTTACATTATATAAGGTCCCGTAATCACTATATGATGTGGTAGTGACGTTATATAAGGTCCCGTAATCACTTTATGATGTGGTAGTGACGTTATATAAGGTCCCGTAATCACTTTATGATGTGGTAGTGACGTTATATGAGGTTTTGTAATCACTATATGATGTGGTAGTGACGTTATATGAGGTTGTGTAATCACTCTATGATGTGGTAGTGACGTTATATAAGGTCGGGTAATCACTCTATGATGTGGTAGTGACGTTATATGAGGTCGTGTAATCACTCTATGGTGTGGTAGTTATATTATATAAGGTTGTGTAATCTCTCTATGATGTGGTAGTGACGTTATATGAGGTTGTGTAATCACTCTATGGTGTGGTAGTTACATTATATAAGGTCGTGTAATCACTATATGATGTGGTTGTGACATTATATAAGGTTGTGTAATCACTCTATGGTGTGGTAGTGACGTTATATGAGGTCGTATAATCACTCTATGGTGTGGTAGTGACGTTATATAAGGTTGTGTAATCACTCTATGATGTGGTAGTTACATTATATAAGGTTGTGCAATCACTCTATGATGTGGTAGTAACGTTATATGAGGTTGTGTAATCACTCTATGGTGTGGTAGTGACGTCATATAAGGTCGTGTAATCACTCTATGGGGTGGTAGTTACATTATATAAAGTCCCGTAATCACTATATGATGTGGTAGTGACGTTATATGAGGTTTTGTAATCACTATATGATGTGGTAGTGACGTTATATGAGGTTGTGTAATCACTCTATGATGTGGTAGTGACGTTATATAAGGTCGGGTAATCACTCTATGATGTGGTAGTGACGTTATATCAGGTCGTGTAATCACTCTATGGTGTGGTAGTTATATTATATAAGGTTGTGTAATCTCTCTATGATGTGGTAGTGACGTTATATGAGGTTGTGTAATCTCTCTATGATGTGGTAGTGACGTTATATGAGGTTGTGTAACCACTCTATGGTGTGGTAGTTACATTATATAAGGTCGTGTAATCACTATATGATGTGGTAGTGACGTTATATAAGGTCGTGTAATCACTCTATGATGTGGTAGTGACGCTATATAAGGTTGTGTAATCACTCTATGATGTGGTAGTTACATTATATAAGGTCGTGTAATCACTATATGATGTGGTAGTGACGTTATATAAGGTCGTGTAATCACTATTTGATGTGGTAGTGACGTTATATAAGGTTGTGTAATCACTCTATGATGTGGTAGTTACGTTATATAAGGTTGTGTAATCTCTCTATGATGTGGTAGTGACGTTATATGAGGTTGTGTAAGCACTCTATGGTGTGGTAGTTACATTATATAAGGTCGTGTAATCACTATATGATGTGGTAGTGACGTTATATAAGGTCGTGTAATCACTATATGATGTGGTAGTGACGTTATATAAGGTCGTGTAATCACTCTATGATGTGGTAGTGACGCTATATAAGGTTGTGTAATCACTCTATGATGTGGTAGTTACATTATATAAGGTCGTGTAATCACTATATGATGTGGTAGTGACGTTATATAAGGTCGTGTAATCACTATATGATGTGGTAGTGACGTTATATAAGGTCAGTAACCACTCTATGATGTGGTAGTGATGTTATATAAGGTTGTGTAATCACTCTATGATGTGGTAATGACGCTATACAAGGTCGTGTAATCACTCTATGGTGTGGTTGTGATGTTATATAAGGTCGTGTAATATCTCTCTGATGTGGTAGTGACGCTATATAAGGTCGTGTAATCACTATATGATGTGGTAGTGACGTTATATGAGGTTGTGTAATCACTCTACGATGTGGTAGTGACGTTATATAAGGTTGTGTAATCACTATATGATGTGGTAGTGACGTTATATGAGGTTGTGTAATCACTCTATGATGTGGTAGTGACGCTATATAAGGTCCTGTAATCACTCTATGATGTGGTAGTGCCGCTATATAAGGTTGTGTAATCACTATATGATGTGGTAGTGACGTTATATAAGGTTGTGTAATCACTCTATGATGTGGTTGTGACGTTATATAAGGTTGTGTAATCACTCTATGGTGTGGTAGTGACGCTATATAAGGTTGTGTAATCACTCTATGTTGTGGTTGTGATGTTATATAAGGTCGTGTAATCACTCTCTGATGTGGTAGTGACGCTATATAAGGTCGTGTAATCACTATATGATGTGGTAGTGACGTTATATGAGGTTGTGTAATCACTCTATGATGTGGTAGTGACGTTATATAAGGTTGTGTAATCACTATATGATGTGGTAGTGACGTTATATGAGGTTGTGTAATCACTCTATGATGTGGTAGTGACGCTATATAAGGTTGTGTAATCACTCTATGGTGTGGTAGTGACGTTATATAAGGTCGTGTAATCACTCTATGGTGTGGTAGTGACGTTATATGAGGTTGTGTAATCACTCTATGATGTGGTAGTGACGCTATATAAGGTCGTGCAATCACTCTATGGTGTGGTAGTGACGTTATATAAGGTCGTGTAATCACTCTATGATGTGGTAGTGACGCTATATAAGGTCGTGCAATCACTCTATGGTATGGTAGTGACGTTATATGAGGTTGTGTAATCAGTCTATGATGTGGTAGTGACGTTATATAAGGTTGTGTAATCACTCTATGGTGTGGTAGTTACATTATATAAGGTCGTGTAATCACTCTATGATGTGGTAGTGACGCTATATAAGGTTGTGTAATCACTCTATGGTGTGGTAGTGACGTTATATGAGGTCGTATAATCACTCTATGGTGTGGTAGTGACGTTATATAAGGTTGTGTAATCACTCTATGATGTGGTAGTGACGCTATATAAGGTTGTGTAATCACTCTATGATGTGGTAGTGACGTTATATAAGGTTGTGTAATCACTCTATGACGTGGTAGTGACGTTATATAAGGTTGTGTAATCACTCTATGGTGTGGTAGTGACGTTATATAAGGTTGTGTAATCACTCTATGATGTGGTAGTGACGCTATATAAGGTTGTGTAATCACTCTATGATGTGGTAGTGACGCTATATAAGGTTGTGTAATCACTCTATGATGTCGTAGTGACGCTATATAAGGTCGTGTAATCACTCTATGATGTGGTAGTGACGCTATATAAGGTTGTGTAATCACTATATGATGTGGTAGTGACGTTATATAAGGTCGGGTAATCACTCTATGGTGTGGTAGTGACGTTATATAAGGTTGTGTAATCACTATATGATGTGGTAGTGACGTTATATAAGGTTGTGTAATCACTATATGATGTGGTAGTGACGTTATATGAGGTTGTGTAATAAATCTATGATGTGGTAGTGACGCTATACAAGGTCGTGTAATCATTCTATGGTGTGGTAGTGACGCTATATAAGGTCGTATAATCACTCTATGGTGTGGTAGTGACGCTATATAAGGTTGTGTAATCACTATATGATGTGGTAGTGACGTTATATGAGGTCGTGTAATCACTCTATGATGTGGTAGTGACGTTATATAAGGTCGTGTAATCACTCTATGATGTGGTTGCACTATTATACGCATATCAGCTTTTCTGTCTATTTTTGTTTCTATCTTATCTCGGTGCGCGACTTAGTAGAGTCATACAGGCATACTTTTTAGTAAAATAACCGTATATCCCGAAAGGTACGAAACTTATATCAAATTATTTTTCATTTATATTGAATATCAGCGAAAATAACTGCATCACCTTCCTGAAAATGATTTATTATTATTATTATTATTATATATATATATATATATATATATATATATATATATATATATATATATTGTAGTGTATATGACTTCCAGCGAGAAGGGGCTTTGGAGTTAGTATTGGAAGAAGTAAATGTGCATTATTTAATTTGGCCTTTTGAGGAAGAGAAAGTGACTATTGGAGATATTCAGTATTTAACACAGAGGCGGATCCGGCTATTTGGGGATAAAAGGGGCGGTCCAGAAAGATGATATAGAAAATTCAATATATCATATCCAATGAGTCGATAAAAATAAATACATGTATCATTCAATGCTTGTTAAAGTTTTATTCATAAATTAATGAAGAATTTTTTAAAACAATATTCGTGGGTAAAATGTGACAAATATTTGAATATCTCGTCAGTATCTGTTTCAACATCAGAGTGAACACGCAGTAAATCAGGTCCTGTCAATCTGATGTAGACAGAAAATGAATTTGCCATGTTATTTCTGGAATACAAATGGAAATGCTTTACAAAAGTTGAGGGATTTCTGATTAATGTTAAAAAACTGCATAGATGTCCTAGACCCCCCCCCCCCCCCCCCCCGGCGGTTGAATCTGCCAATGGTAGCAGATAGCTGTCAAGAATTTTGCCCTCATATTGAGACGTCACCATCTGTAGGTAAAGTACAACAAAAATAGATATGTGTTTAGCGCTCAAGGCCGTAGCAAAGAGGGTTTTTAAAAGTGTCAACGCCTACCGCGATCTCCAATATGAAGCGAACGCTCTAACCACTCAGCTTCCGTCATCGGTATGAGGTTTCTTTTTTTAAACTTCCTCATATATTCCTTTACTCGGCACGGGGTCGATTCTCGCTCGTTTACTTTAGAAAGGTTGATGGTCTCTTCCCGAGTACATTGTATCTTGGTTCTCTCTTCCACTAATAACAACCTGGACGCTACCAGACAACTGACAATTTTTGGGGTGTGGCGGAAAACAACAACCAATCAATCCTCATATCTTTGACCCCCAGGCCTATTGATGTGATTAACAAGATCCTGCTGCTCGTCAGAAGTAGATGTTTAGAGAGTTTTTTTTCCTGTGAATTCTCATGTAAAAATCTGTCCCCCAAGTTGTAGCCCAACCCCAATCCTTACCTGGTCATGATTTGAACACTTAAGTCTGTATTGATGCTTGTACATTAATTCCTTTTCTAACCCTGGTGTTATGACAAGAGTTATACAGGGCTTTCCACGTGTCCTGTAACCCTGGAAACCATGATGTCAACACACTTGAATCTGCACTATCTTTTCGTGCTTATATACGTATAAATATGAATGCTCATGACGTTGCCCCCACCCCCGGAATATTCCCAAAAAAACAAACGTTGTTCCTATTGTGGCGCCTTCCTACACAAGGGGCCATGATTTGAGCAAACTTCACTCCACACCACACGAGTATGCTTGCGTACTGGAGAAAAAAATCGTCACGTACAAGTATGACCCCCAATGGTAGGCTCATAATATCCCCGGGGTCATAAACCTTCACTGTACATATAGAAATATAATATTTCCTTTACAATAATCACAGAATGTTTCTTTTCTTGATTAACGTTTTAATCCTCTACTTCAACAGACTTATTCCTGAAATAAAATACGAACACGTAAAATAGAATAAACCCGCATGCGCGGAAGAAGTTTAATCATACACATATGAATGTACAAAGATATCTGGAGGTTCATTATTCAGCTCCACTCATATTCTACAACAGAAAAAAAATAAGAATATCAATACACAAATCTGTAACTAATTTCATGTTATTCTCTCACCAGAGGGAGCATCACGCAAACTTCAATCGGAACATCGCTCGGCCTTTTCCGCCGGGAAAAAAAAAAAACTTACGATACACAGGTGAGCTTTGAATTTACGAGGACTGCATAATGCGTAGGTAAAGTTTGCGTAACGAGCAGTCTGGTGAAACAATGATTTTATCCACATAGAGGCAATGTAATTCAAAGTAATGATAAAAAAAGGGGGGGGGGGCGTGGGTCCAATTTCTTGCAGTTAAAAGTAGAAAGCAGAGATTTTTATGTCAGTAAAACAACGGACAACGCTTCATTTCCATTATTTTTGTACACATGGTTTTATTATTATTCTATTTCTATTTAATAATTTATTTGATTTATACATTTTATCTTTAATTTCCAAAAAATTTTAATTGAAGCCGTGCTTTTTCTAACTACTCCTTATAAAAGTCCCAAACTATCCTTTATCTGTAAACAGCGTACCTCAACCTCTTCTGATTGCTGTACATAATTTACAGTATTCTGTTTATCACAATCATACAGACTACATTTCCTTATTGTCTCATTACAAGATCACGTTAAATAAAAATAAATGTCTGGGGATTTCAATGATTAAAACATTTATCCCGATAAAATTTTCCAACCTCCTCCACCTGTTAAGGCCTAAAAAAAATAAATAATGTGTTTCCGGTAACCCGACCGACCCTACTTTTAAACCCCCGACCGTAGTTTTTTTTTAATGGATCGGCAGAGAGAGAAAAAATTCCCCGGAATTTTTTTTTGATCGGTTCCTCCGATTAGTTCAGTCATTGCAATCAAAACTGCAAAATGTAATTACCATACTTGCCGGACATAACACGCACTTTCCAAGATGTTTTTTTTTCTTTCTAGAAACCCTGTGTTAAAGTCATGGACCTGAATACACTGCACCTTGTATGCCAAAATTTGATGCCTTGTCACGTGCTAAAATTTACCACTAAAAATGTCTTACGAAAAACATTTCATGAGACGGCGATCGCGATCAGCACGTTTTACAAAATCATCGTTTGTCAGATACCCCATCAAGGTAAAGAAATATCCGAGATTTTTTTTTAATCCCCCCCCCCCCCCCCCGATTTTATCAATTTAAAAAAAATGTCAAAAGATATAAACTAACATGCTGTCCGATTTCCATCAGTTGGTATACACATTTAAGTTTTCTTTTGTCGTAAATTCCTCAAGCAACATTTTGTATTTCTCTACTGTATCCAATGCATTGCTTTTAGTGGCGGAACACTCATTACGAAAGTCTTTGGTTATACATAAGGTTTGTTGATTGCAACAAATTAAACTCCAGTTTAATATTATAATTTTATTTAAGTAACGTCAACATTTAATTGATTTTAATTCAGTTTCAACAAAGAAAATACTGAGTCAATAATAACTTTAATGCTACAAAATTTCGTGCTTTGCTGAAATTAACATGATGATTACCCGGGTATTTCCCCGACGATACTCAGTGAAAATTAGCGTATTTAACAAAAATTTACCTTTTTCACAAAAATATTCAGTGAAAACCATAACAAGGTATCAAGACAAGATTATCGCATGATCAAAACCTTCACTGCGTATTATACATGCAAAGTGCCCCCCCCCCCCCTTCTCAGTTCCAAAATGGGGGGAGGGGTGTGTTATTAAACGCAGCTGTGTTTTATAATCAGCAATTTACGGTAAACAGAGAAGCCTAAAATCAACGTCAAATTTTGACAGACGTCATTTAGAAATAATGGGAACTTCTTGCGCCGTGAAATGTTTCAGAACGTTAAAAAAAAAACAACAACAAAAAAAAAAAAACAACTCTGACCTACCGACCCTATTTTTCATGAATTTCTTACCGGAAACACAGATTTTTTTTTAGGCCTAACTCCCTCTAGATCCGCCACTGCGCTGCTACTGATGAGCAGGGGGGTACAGACACTGCACCTGCCTTACGAGAGAGGTACAGTCTCTGAACGTTCTTTTTAAGGACATACGCGACGTTTCTTCTTATGATATAACTTTCCCTAAATTTCACGCACCTTGCACTTGTATATTATCTCGTTTCTACAAATAAATAAAATAAATAAATCAACTGGGGTGTGTTACCATGTCTCTTCTAGAGTTAGCATATTTTTATAGTTCTTGAAAGTTGCAAGAAAAAAATCAAATCAAATCTGTTTAAATGGGCATCATAGTTGTATAGAGGAGAGAAAAATCTTTTGATACAGCGGGGTATCGAACCCGGGACCCTTACATCATTACAAGTTCGGTGATCTAACCACTAAACTACCCACGCCGATATGCAGGAATTGGTAATATTACAACAAAACAAAATCTAAACCTGTTATATAAGAACTCTTTATATAACCCCCCCCCCCTCCCCTTTCCTTTTTTTTTTTTATATACACACACGCGCAATTGAGTATAGCGCAAGATTATTTTGGTACACAGGGTATAATGAAGGAATGTACGCATACCATACATACATCTTTATATCGAGGTGATAAAAAATAATTATTGAGTTTGAAAATGTCAGACACGTCTAGTATTACCATAGCAAACAATTACTGATCGGGGCTATCGGACACTGGACATTTAAATGTTTATAAAACTGTGTCGCTTCTAATCCTTTGAAATAAATCGTTCATGTTAAATGTTATAAATATCTTGATTTCCCAGTACAAATCAAATGTTTAATGGTGATTTAAATCCCGAGACCGCGACAAATATAAACTGTTTAATATAGGTAGTGATTGTTCCTCCAAGCGCTCTGCAAAAGAAGTTTGTTTATTTCTGTGATAGTGACACGCCATTCAGATACATGTATGTAGTTTGTTTATTTCTGTGATAGTCACACGTCATTCAGATACATGTATGTAGTTTGTTTATTTCTGTGATAGTCACACGTCATTCAGATACATGTATGTAGTTTGTTTAGAATGTTTTAACACTGGAAATTTCTAACGTCGCACCTGCAAACAACCACGAAAACGGAAGTCCCGTGTTATGGCGGGCACGATAAGTGCTACACCTAAAAAAAAAAAAAAAAAAAAAAGGCAAAAAAAAGCACGTGTATTATTTCCGTCCATGAAATCAACAGATTAATCTACATAATTTATATGATTCTGTCCAAAGCGAGACAATGCCATTACTATATGAACACCCCCCCCCCCTTTCCCTTTTTTTTTTTTGATACACACACGCACAATTGAGTATAGCGCAAGATTATTTTTGTACACAGGGTATAATGAAGGAATTTAAGCATACTATACATACATTGTATAAAGGCAACAATTATATCTTCTGACGTCAATGTAGACATAACTACCCAACACGAACTAGGTCAAAACAAACTTTAAAATCCTTCACACAAGATATAGCACGTACACAGTGTATACAGACTGACACAACGCACAGATATTTAATCACAGGACTAGACTGAAGGTCGAAATAACAGGGAGGCCATGTTGGATTTTAAGGTGAGACGAAACTAATATTGATCAATAATGTAGATCTGATCACTTTGACATGATTGGTAAGGGGGGAGGGGGGTGTTCAATTTAGTATACCGATGCTTCGTCTATAATAGCACATTATACAACATTCCGCAATTCTAGCTGGTCACGTATTTAAAACCAGTCCAAATTTGCTCTTTTATTGACAGTGAACTTTGTCTTCTGACCCCGACACCAGAAATGGACCCGTTCCGAAGAGCTCAGATTATCCTTTTGTGTGACCTCTGTAAAACTGCCCACCTTCAGACTCGTTGTGAACGTTGTCATATAAATCTATGCAAGGCCTGTGTTGGGGAGCACCTCTCGGATTCCTCTATAAGACACAAAGTCGTGCCCTATAAATACAGAAAGTCTCCTAACTACTCAAAATGTCCAGACCACGCCGATGAACACTGTGAACATTACTGTGAGAAATGTGACGTTCCTGTCTGTTCTACCTGCGTCTCCTCAGGTAAACACAAAGGTCACGATATATCAGATATTCTGGAAAAATTCAACTCTGAAACAGAAAGTTTACAAAAAGATTTGGAAGAATTAGAGAACAGAATCTGTCCTCGATATGAAGAAATAGCGTCCGATGTCCAAACCGAGAAAGCCGAGTTACAAACGAATTACAGGAAACTGACCACCGCCGCCGATCAACAAGGAGAAATCTGGCACCGAGAGATCACCGCCATTGTCAACCAACAGAAATCCGACATTGCGGAGATGAAAAATAAACACATGGCTGCCTTAGATAAAAACACAGATGAAATCGCACAGAAAATTACTGAACTCAAACAAATGATTTCTGACTTGAAAGCAATACTAAAATCAAATGATGTCTCTCTAATCTCTACGTACAAATCTAGGAATAACCAGTTCAGAAGATTGCCGTCTAAAGTCCGAGTTACATTACCGAGTTTCTCACCTCAGAAAATAAACACAGAGCAGCTCCGTGAAATGTTTGGTTCTCTGTCATCATTATCTATTACAAAAGAACATGGCGACACAATGAAGTCAGCAGAAGCTGTATCGTCTCCTCCAGTCAAACCACTGCTTGATGAACCGCGCCTCACCGCCACCATAAACACTGAGTATGACACACTATACGGTGTTAGCTGTCTCAGTGAAGAACAAGTCTGGACATGCGGGAATAACGAAATCATGAAGCTCCTCAACCTCCAGAGTGAACGACTGACATCAATAAAAACCAAGTCAGGGTACGCACCATGGGACATAGCAGTGACACGGGACGGAGATCTTATTTATATTGATAATAACACTGTAAACATAGTGAAGAATAAACAGACACAGACCGTGATCACACTACAGGGGTGGAGACCTCTCTGTGTCTGCTGTACCGCCTCTGGTGATCTCCTGGTTACCATGAACAGTAATGATAGAAAACAATCCAAAGTCGTGCGTTACTCTGGCTCCACAGAGACACAAAGCATTCAGTTTGATGATCAGCGTCGTCCTCTCTATTCATCTGGTGGTTTATTTAACTATAAATACATCAGTGAGAACAGGAACCTGGATATCTGTGTGGCTGACTGTTACGCTAGAGCAGTAGTGGTGGTCAATCCGTCAGGAAAACTCCGATTTAGATACACGGGTCATCCCTCTAATACCGAGTCATCATTTGATCCATACGGCATCACTACAGACAGCCAGAGTCACATCCTGACAGCAGACTATAACAATGACTGTATCCACATCCTAGATCAGGACGGACAGTTCCTCCGTTACATTGATGATTTACGCTGGCCATGGGGTTTATGTGTGGACATCAGAGACAACCTCTTTGTGGCTGAGTGTGGCACTGCTAAAGTGAAGAAAATCCAATATCTATCTACACAGTGTTAATTACACCTCTACACAGTGTTAATTACACCTCTACACAGTGTTAATTACATCTATCTACACAGTGTTAAGTACATATCTAAACAGAGTACTATATACTTGTTAATTACAGATCCCTGTTAATTACTGCCCTGTGTTAATTACAGCCTTATGTTTGTGATGTGTAATTAACATGTACTTGTTTTCTGTCTGTGTTTAAATACTGACTGAACATAAGTCTCTGACTGCCCTTCAGTGATTGTATCTTACAATATCTGTACTATTATGTTTAGTATACTAATTAGTAATTTGATTGTGTTACTAATTATTTATATAAGTACAACTGAGCACATGTGATTCATGAAATGCATATATAGGTAGATCAGGTGTTGTGATGTACAAGAAATGTCACTTGGTCAGTAATTTGTGTGTAGTCTTCAATTACAGTACATTCAATACTGAGTACTTGTATATTTGAGTGATGAAGTACTAATTGAATGTTCCTGTTTGTTAATTATATATTTCAATATGTATTTTATTTTCCAATGTATGTATGAGATAAACATGATATAAAGTGCAGTTTTACATCATTACTGAGTACTTACTTAGATACATAGTACTGAAAGTCACTCAAATGTCCAGTCACCATCACAAATCTTCAGATTCGAAGTTGCAGTCTTCTATTTACCATCAACAAAGTCACAACACTCCACAGTCCTACAAAATCAACACAAAGTGTAATCATTGTCAAGAATTCTCTGTATATCAGAAACTTTAAAACAGTCCAGTCTATTACAATGTGGTATATTTACATGTTTATATGTATTTAAATGAAATATAAAGGACAAAAATTATGGTTCTATCAGGAATCGAATCTAAGACCCCTGCATTACTAGTCAGGTGTTCTAACCACTGAGCTATCCATCCCAATAACCATGGTCTCGCTTGACCAGGAATCAAATCAGAGACCTCTGTATTACTAGACAGGTGCTTTAACCACTGACCTACCCAGGCCATTATCCATGGTATACACAAACATTGACAATTTATATAGTACCACAGAGGGTCTCAGATTTGATTCCTCGTGGATTTTGGTCTGGATAGCTCAGTGGTTAGATCGCCTGACTAGTGATATAGAGATCTCGGATTCAATTCCTGGTCAAACCAAACCTTGGATATCAGTGGTAGAGCATTCAAAAGGTTGCAAATTAAATTCCTGCTCGTGGCTTGACTGCATTCAACTTAAGACATAAGCATAGGTAGTGATTGCTCTTATGTCAAATGCTTGGTATATATAAAAGTGAATCACACATCCGATCTTTCTGGTATGATTTTAACAGCAGGCTCATGGGCCACATCGCTCACCTGAGTCACCTCTGCCTTCTCATTGTTCAGCTGTTGTGATTTTCAAAAATTTGTTTTATTAATCTTTATTTCCTAACCCAGACACCATATTGTGGTCCCAATCTAGCCTCAAAGAATCACAACATAATTGAAAATGAATTCACATAACACAGAGATGGCTCAACACCAATATAACTAACATAATCTTGCTTTTATGGATAAGACCATGGTCACAAGGTAGTAGATAATAGTATGATATGAAAGACCTTGCCATAAGAAATCTAACAGAATATGAAAACTTCATCTTAAATAGATCAGGACATATTGAATAGTTTAGATCTTTATCAATGTAAAGATTTTTATAAAAAAAGGGTCAAAATCAGTTAGTCAAACTTCCTGGTCAAGGTCAAACACTAGAATATAACAAGGTCTTGCCATAAAGAATCTTTATACAAAATACGAAAGCTCTCCTTTGAATAGTTCAGCAGATATTCATTAGGTCAGGTTAATTAAAAAGACTGATTATGATTATGTATTGTTTAACGTCCCGCTCGAGAATTTTTCACTCATATGGAGACGTCACCATTACCGGTAAAGGGCTGCAAAATTTAGGACTATGCTCGGCGCTTATGACCTTTAACAAGAAGGTCAAGGACACAAGATCAAATACATCACAAGGTCTTGTCATAAATACAAAATATGGAAACCATACCTTGAATAATTCCTAAGATATTTAATACGTTACAATTTTTTGAATGTAGGTCAAAAAAGGTAGAATAAGTAAGTGTTTTTTCAACTTTTTGAGCTGCAAGGGTCATTATGACCCTCTGTAGCATAATTCCGAGAGTCAAAAGCGTTTTCTTGGGTTCACACTTTAAAAAAAAGATATTGATTTTATGTATTTAATTTTGGTCTACACTGTATAGGTACACTACAGTGTTTTGTTCATAAAAAAATATTGGTTCAATGCTTATGAATTGTTAACCTTCATAATTCATTAAAGATCGCATGTTTCTATGTCTCTCTTACACATCATCATGTATATCTGATCAATGTTAGAAGGTACGGTCATTAAATAATTTGGACCTCTTTGTGGATTTTGTGGCGCCGTTATGATTTTCATCGAGTCACAGGAGCTGGTAGTTATATCTGTATATTGTAAACAACAATCACCGGGCTTCGTGAGCGCTCAAGAAATATCAGTCGAACTTTTATTTGGTTGAGTTAATTCAAAATTGAATAATGTCACCATGTTGAAACTTTATTCTTATATACTTCCAGGAAAGAACACTGAGCCCGAATGCAAAATGTGAACTTCATATTTTTTTTCCTGCGTCATGGTGACCCTTAGGGTTATTTTTCAAAGTATAAAAGGTCATTTCTGTACATAAATTATGCATAGATTTGCGTTATCGGAAAGACTGATATAATCTCGATTATCAATTGAAAAGATCCTTGTGATTCGATAATCGACTGTAAATTTATTCCGATTCTGGAATACTAATAGAAAATATAAAAGATCTACTCTGATCCCATACTGTGGCCCCACCCTACATCATCGGGGGTCACGGTTTGAACAAACTTGAATCTACTCTTATGTCAGGAAGCCATCAACTAAATTTCTACATTTCTGGCCCAGTGATTCTTGAGAAAAAGATTATTAAAAAGTTTCCTATTGTATCGGAATGTAAAACTTCGATCCCCTATTGTGGTCCCATCCTACCCTCGGGGGACCATTATTTTTAGAAAATTGTATCTACTCTGTCAGGAAGCTTTCCTGTAAATTTCCACTTTTTCTGTCCCAGTGGTTTTGTAAGATTTTCCCTATACCTTTGTATGTAAATCTTTGATACCCAACAGTGATCACACCCTACCCCAAAGGCCATGATTTTAACAAACTTAAATCTGCACTATGTAAGGAAACTTACATCAGAAATCTCTCAAAACACATCTTTTTAGACTGGCATATGAAGATTCTTAACTGTTTTTTACCGTGTATGAATTACTATTAAAACTCATATTTATGATTGAGATTTTAAGTCATGAGTATGTTTTACGTGTATCGGACATTTGTTTTATAAAAGTATGAGGGAAAAAAATGAAAAAAAAAATATAAAAAAGGTGAGGTGTGATGTATATGTGATGTGAAAATTTAAAGAATGTTTAAATGAACCATGTTAGTCTTCTTATTTATCTTTTGTGATATTAAATTTAATATTTGTTTAAAATACCCCATTTAGGATTTTATGTGTAACTTTGCTTTGTTTGATGTGATATATTATGTTTTATACATGCTGTACAGATCTTTAACTAACCTAACCTAATTTTTACCTAATCATGATTATCTCCCCTTGAAGGAATATGACCCTTCATTTGATCAAACCTGAATCTCCTTTACCCAAGAATAATTTGTTCCAAGTTTGATTGAAATTGGCCCAGTAGTTCTGAAGAAAAATGTGAAAATTTGAAAAGTTTACAGACAGAAGAATGGACAGCCATATAAATAGAGATCAAAAAATCTTGCTTGAGGTGAGATAAAAATGAAGGTCCCAGAAATGTCCAAATTTTAAATCACTGTCAGACATTTAGTCTAACAGGGTTAAAGATTTTGTCAGATTGAACAGTTTTGTCAGACCAAATACCTTGTATTGCATTAAAAAACAAAAATAACTGCACCTAAAACCAAAATGTCTCAAAGTAATGCATCTCTCACTCATAACACAGTCAGTTTTCTAACTACATTGGAATTCGTGAACACCATTGGTGCCTTCGCAATTTTTCAAGTGGTCCAGATTCAGCAATATTTTTTCTTATCAGGTTGATTGTATATTTCTTCTAAGTTATATCAGGAATTTACCCTCAAATTAAGATGTCAACAGCTGTAGGTGAAATCAGATGCTTTGTACTCAGGGCACCTAGTCCTGTGGGTCTTTTATGTGTCTACGTGAGCAGTGATGTGGGACTTTCATTTTTAAAGACATATCTGAAAGACCCATGGTTTGACATGGTCATGGCACACACAGAGCTCAAACTCGCGACCTTCCTGCTCCAAAGCAAATGCTCTACCACTGGGCTGCTATGACTGGTCTTTTCTTACTGGGTAGAGATTTAATTGGCCACGCTGCCATATTGTTTGAATGACTTTCACTCGCGCATCCCGAACTATAATGTAATTTTATCACGCTCGATGTTTTTTTATCAGTCATTTGGACCAACATTTTCTAGCAAGTTATCAGTCCAGTGAATTTTTCACGAGTCGTGCCGACATGACCAACACTTTTCAACAACTCTGAGGTCCTAAGGCACCTATCTAAGTTGACCTACATATTTTCATGACACATCTATATCCTAATTGTTAATCCAAAATGTCAATGTATTACAGATATGATGAGTGGAAACTGAAAATTTTCTACGTCTCAGGGGCATAACTCTGTCAAGAAAAAAACCATCTGCCCAAAACTGTTTGTAAGGTACATGTAACTCTATCTAAGTTGTCTCGTGTTAGACACTAAATCCTGCATTTGGTATGTCCAGAGGTCTGTGTGTGACCTACATTTTTAAAATCTTTTTAATTTTGTATCCGTTGTAGGAGTTATGACCCTGATCACTGTTCAATATCTTCATTTGTTCATTTACATCCCAAATCTCAGTTTAAAATGTCCATCTACGACCAAGATAATGAGCAGAAACATAAATTATTCTACATTTACTGAGTCCAAGGGGCACAACGTGGTCAAAAATTATTCCAAGATATCCTCAAGATGAATTTACATACTAAATTTCAGTTGAGTATGTAACTTAGTATCAGCGATAATGAACGGAAACTAAATCGTAGGCCGAATAACAGAATGACGAAAGAACGGAATGACAGAAAAGATAAACATTATACGCCCCAGACATTTCATGATGGAGGCAAATATGTCAGATTATACTTAATTCCAGTAAAATTGACACATTAACAAACCTGATATTTTGTACAGCAGCAGAGTTACCCAAGTCCTACAAGACGTCAGTCTCAATAAAATCACCCTCCTCAATCAGCTGGACATCTTCAGTGACTGCTATCCTGTCAAATTTATTCTCACATTAAGGATTAGGTAACCACAAAATAACTTCTTAACACCATTATATTACGATTTTACAACACAAATGTCTACTGAAAACTCCATACAATGATACTGAATGCTAGCTAGCCAGTCAATTCGAACCCTTTTCTTATATGTATTTATTCATAATATTCATTACAATTTATATATTCGGTCTACACAAATAATTAATAGAAATTAAAAATTAAAATTTTTCTAAAGGTAAAATAAACTTCTGGGTAAAGAAAATTTTACAAAAACCTAGTCTGGTTCCTTACATTTGTGTGGTGGGAATTGGGACCTAACTAATGAAGCTGTGATAGTATTCCATATTCAATCCTATCTGAATAATTATCATTTAACAAACTGGGCTGATTTATTATTTGAAATATTTAACTAAAATATTTGTGGAGATATTAGTTCACATACACGTTATTGTGTAAATATGGAAATGAATTGACTGGCTACATCAACAAATGAAATCATTTGAAGCTGTGAGTTTTCAGGTCGTATGGGGCTTTAATAAATATTTGAATGTATGTTTGGACACAAGTATCGTAAGAATTACGTTAGGAATTTTTTGATATAGAATTCATGAGATGCAATACAATGATATGAGACCTCAAACAAGCACATTATTTCTGTGCAGTAAATTGAAGGTTTTTATAAGGGGTGGATCTGTAGCTCTCTGATCTGTCCCTAAATTTTCTTAAGAGAGCTGAAGTTCTGCAGTTATGCAGACATCAAGAGTACAGAGTACTGCATTGCACCCAGTGGCTTTGACCTTTTGATCTGAAAATTATTAGGGGCCATTTACCATCAGGGACTAACTCCTGTATGAAATCTCATCATCTATCAAAGAAAGCGTTCTCAAAACTGGGTCGACACCAATAGTATCTAGAGTATGTACTGCAATGCACCAGGTGACCTTTGATCTGAAAATCAATAGGGGTCATCTACTAGCAATGTCCAACCCATGTAAGAAATATCATCACTATTAGAAAGGGTTTTCTTTGACAAGATATTGGGCAGACATTAATTTTTCAGAGTACTGCACTGCACCCAGTGACCTCTGACCTTTCAACTGAAAATCAATAGGAGTTCTCGTCTACTCATAACCATTTCACATATGATAATTATTACAATCAAGTGAATGGTTCTCAAGATATTGAGCAGACAACATGAGGTATTACAACAGACATATCTGACAGGTGCAAAGCAATATGCTCCATTTTTTGACGAGGGGCATAAAAATCCCCACCACGTAATTGGTTTTGTTTGTCATCTATTATATATTTCAATGGGGCATATGATTGACCTTGACCTTTCCAAAATGACCTGAAGAGGTCTTGGTGCACAAGTCCTCATCTCAAGGAACTTTTGTGATTAATTGTATTAGTTTTTGATGAAAGGTTTAGGAGATAAGAGATTGGACGGATTGATTGAAGGATAGGTACAGCAGTAACTATATGCTCCCACAAATTTTTTTCAGGGAGCAAAACAAATGTGTAAAACGAACACAAGAATGGACATATGGACCACAGACGAGAGGAGATAAGAAAAATTCACATCAGCTTAAAGCTCAGGTGCGCTACCTAACAAGAGAACCAACAAATGTACATTATACGCCCGTCATAAGGTTATAGAGGGTGTTTTTCGCAAGTCATGAGTTGTAAAACTTTACTCATGGTATCATCAGCTATCATGAAGCTGTGACATTCTTTCTTTTGCATTGTATGAATAAAGTCCTAGATTAACGAGGTTTTTCTGCCAAGTAATACTATGACCTTGACCTTTCACCTTGAGAAACAACAAAGTGTCGGGTTGCGTAGTGGTTAACACGCTCGCTTCTCAACATTGTGACAAAAGGATGATCCTCTGGATTGGCAGTGGTTATTTGTGAGAGGGTATTATGTTCAATCATTTGGACACATGGGTTTCCTTCGGGTACTCCAGTCCCCACCCCCATCAATGACTCCTTGCCACTATCAGAGCTGACGAGAAGCATTAATATAAGTTGCAGAACTAATTTGTTAATCGTCGTAAAGTAAACAAAGTTTAATTGGTTTAATTAAATAATAGGCATCCCTGTGTAGCATAAGGTGTATGTGTACCACGTTTGACAGTCCTAACTCCAACTGTTCGGTCTATATCATGTCTACAAGGTTTTACTATTAAATGATAATACAACCTTTGACCATGAAGAACAAAATGCATTCTACACTTAGCAAGAGGAGTATGTGTATCAAGCCTGACAGTCCTAGCCCCAGTAGTTGGGTCTGTATCCTGTCTACGAAGTTTACCTATTGACTGATACTGTGACTGTCACCTTTGACCTTGAAAAACAACAGGCATCTTCCTTTCATCGTGGTGGTCACATGTACCAAGATATAGGATCGTGGAGCTTATGGTTCATTTTGCCTACAAGGTCCAGACAGACGGACGATGCCATACCATAATACAGCCCGTCTTTGACGGGTGTAAAAAAAGAAGAATTTTACCAGCTTCATACAACAGATTGCTAAGAGAACCTTTTTCTGCTTTAAAGAAGTAAAGTGTGCCCCTGAAGTCAGGTGTCACCATCTCTTGAGGCTCAGGAAGCTGAAAAACCAAAGTGACAATGAGAGCTGGTATCACCAGAAATATGACATACAAATCAAAATTTGTGTAAACTATAGAAATTTTGAGAAAATATCTCAAGAGATTGTTAGTCAGTGTGCCAGCTTGCTATCTGTTTCATGACAGAATATAAACAAGAACTTCACAAGTAGTGCTTATCCCTTCATATTGAGTTTATATATAAGTTCTTTATATGAAGTCTAGTACTATTTTGACCTTTGACCTTTTGCCCTCAAAGCTAATAGGATTCTTAAAGTATTTTCATGGAGCACAAAATGTAGTCTGTATAGTGTCTACAACCTTCTTCTATTACGTCACGTGACCTTGATGATATCACTCAAAAATCAGTGAGAGGCCCAATAGGGTTCTTCCTCTCTTAATGAAAAAAAATTACATGTGACGTATCAAATCAATGCAGGAAAAATTCGACCTGTACAGTGTCTATACGCTCACTGTGATACACTCACATATTCACACTTAAATGAGCCAATTGCTATATCCCCTCTCCCAATGAATTGTGAGGGGATAATAAGAAGCTCACAGGCCTTATCAGTCACCTGAGTATTAGTGTATGGCATCACAAACAGTCTAGACCAAGACTACGATATCTATAATAATTTTCCTGTTTTGATCCTGCTTTGGAGTCTCATCCTTAATGACATTTTTAAAGAAGAAGGCTTTAATACATCATAACAATACTTTCTGATGGCGGCCCCTTTTGTGCACCTCCTAAAAACTTCGTTTTATATTTATTTAATGTCGGTAAATTAAAGAAGTTTATCACTTGTGATGGACATTAACCGTATGAGACTATATTGTAATACCCCCCCCCCCCTGTTTTTTTTTTTACTTGTAACCTCTACCCCTGGATTTGCGAAATTCACTGTTTTGGTACAACTCTTTATGAAAAAAAATTAATAAACCTAGAAGTTGCTTTTGAAAAACAAATATTTCCGCAGTTCCCCAAATTGAAAGTGTTCCAAATTACATCTCCTCCCCTTAATGTGCTGCATGGTATGGAGGAGAAAGCATGAGAAGGAACATAGACATTATGAACTCTGATAAGCAGAAGTGATCACTCCCTCTTAGATCCAATAAACCTTTAACGATAATTATTGTATCTTCCTGTCCCTACAATATGCAAATACCAATGAAGTATTGTACAAAGTTTCAGCTCTATTGGATAAGCCAAATAGCAGAAATATTCACAAGATTTTGATAGACTGACAGAAAGTACAAAAACATTCTCTCCCCCATGGAAGTGGGGAGACATAATTATTATCAATCAGAAATCAAACCACTAAACCAACCTGACCAATATACGATGCAGGGTAATATTAGTAAAAGTACCACACAAAATATTAAAATATAAAACAAATTCTGAAATCATACAAGAACTCTTCAGATCAAAAAGATGAAGCCAAGGTGTGTTTGTGAAACACTGATGCCCACATATGTGAAAAATGAAAGTCCTATCACTATCACTTAAATGTTAAGGCCAAGTTGAAGCTTTTCAAAGTCGTTGAAACTCCAAGAGTATTGTGACAAGGAATAAACATGTGAAAGGTCACAAGTTTAAAAACTTTACACAAGGTGTTGCTCACTGACCATTCAAAAGTTATGAGCAATGTTAAAACTTTAGACATCCAGGACAAAAACAATATATTCCCCCAACGTTAGTCACAGATACAAAAAAAACCCCTTTAATTCACATAAATTGGGGGCATTTGTATTTAGATATGATTTAATGTAGCCCTGCTAATATTGGAAATCCTTTGTTTTAATCAGTTTTGTGGATATTCCCTAATAAGACTTTAATCTAATGTTATGGCCCCACCCTACCCCTGGGGCACCTGCATTGTACAAACTAGTATTTGAACCACCACATATGCAGATACTTACTGCTGTTGGAAGGAAGCCTCTTAAAGATGTCTCCCTAAAAATTCTTATGTAAAACTTTGATCCCCTAATGTGGCCTCAACCTACCCTCCTGGGGCCAAGATTTAAATAAATTAGAGACAATACCTTGGTATGCGGGCTTATCAGTATCACTAATCATGGACCTCCTGTTCTTGACAAAAATATTTTTCCTATATATCCCCTTGTAAAATTTTGATCCCCTATTGTGGCCTCATCCAGAACCATGATTTGAGTACACTTGAATCTACTCTATGTGAGGAAGCTTTCAAGCAAATTTCAACTTATCTGACCCAGTGTTTCTTGAAAAGAAGATTTTTAAATGATTACAATCTTTTTTTGCCTTTTCTTGATTATTCCCATTTTCACTCATTTGAACAAATTTGATTTCCCTTTCCCCAAGGGTGCATTGTGGCAAGTTTGGTTGAAATTGACCCATTGGTTCTGGAGGAGAAGTCAGAATGTTAAAAAATTACCAACAGACAGATGAACAACAGACAAATTGTGATCAGGAAAGCTCATTTGAGCCTTTGACTCAGGTGAGCTAAAAACCATTTGGGATTCATCCTGGTACCAAGACCTCTATCCCAGTAATCATGAAATAATAATAAATTGAATACTTCTCCGACTCTTCTTTGGGTAAATGAAAACTGCCACTGATTGCTACATCTCAGCAAGACCATGTAGTGATATTCATTAAGTGTTCAGCCTCCACCAGCAGGTAATGATGGGCTGAGAAAAATTCTTCTATAAACCAACACTCCTCCTCTTATAAGTCCCTACAAATTGCCAGCAATAAATTATGACCAAAATATAATATGTAAATGAAGCTGATATGAGTCACAGATATTGCCAGCATCAAGACTCTCAGGAGAAATGAGTCCCCACATGCCATTCCTGTTTAGAGTGATGACGTGTACAATAACCCCCTGTATTCAGGGGTGGATGAGGAGTTCTTCCAAGTGGCAACAAAAACAAATAATTAAAGTGGTGACAAAGAATAACATTTACTGAATTAAATCATGGTCCCTAACTAAATGAAAGACTGCTCATTGTGTTGTGGTCTTGGGGTATGTGGGGTAAACCTTTTAATGCATCACACTGTAGGGATCGAGTTCACCAGCAATAGGGATGGTATGGCGGAACTCCTCTGTCAGAGAGACCTAGAGGTACAGGGGGTAACTTGGACAGTGCTGCTGTTCAAGATTCCATCTATCAGGAGGGGCTTCTGGAAAAAGAAGACTTGTGTAAGAGCATAAAAATGTCAATCAAGAGAGACCAAAACAATTCACAGGTCGTGCCTGAAGCATTTAACAGATGTAGAGCTGAGATCAAATAACCCTATGTGGCATTTACAGAAGATACTGAATACTCCGACATTGTCAAGAGATAGTAAGACAAAACATGGAACTACTGATTGACTGACAAGATGAAAACCATGCTCTCACAAACTAAACCTGCTATGGTGTATTGCACAATGGTTGATTAGCACATTACGTATAAATCACTCCCTGGTGTTAAGGTGGAGAAAAAAGTAACCTCCCGTCCTATGATATCGTGGGTCCTACGGTACCGAGTTATTTCACTTTCACATACGTCACGAATGAACCGCATCATCTATCGGCAAGTTATTTTTAGATAATAAACAACTAATGTACACAATACTTGTCTCAACTGAAAAAGTAAAACTGTTCAAAATTTTGGAAAATACGGTATTTGAATTTAAAATGAGTAAAGATTCAGCATTTTATAGTCACGTTTCTTAATTTTTATGCTTCTACATTTTAGAACATTTTATTTCAATGCATTAAAATTGCTGAAATTTATTAACTTTACCTTTACATTTCACAAAATAACAACCTTTTTAACAAGTAGCACCATTAAACTGCTATTTGCTGCAATTTTGTAAATACCACGGTGTCATTTGTTATAGAATTTTGTAAATTTGTGGCGAAAAAAGACGGGGGTGAGCCTCTAAATTTCTACTGTTATATAGCATAGATTGCCTCAAACTCCGTATAGAATCAATTCTCACTCAAGGACAACTTTCCTCTCTGAATAGTGATACTGGAGTTTTAGCGTAACGGAAATACTGAGGTGAGCGGAGCTTGAGATTGCCCGTGCCTTCTCGGATCAAAGAAAACAGTCAATAGATGTATTCTATTTTAAGCTTAATAGCTTTGAACCTCTTTAACTAGGATACAGGGTGTAAATAACCTTCATCTACATTACATTCCAGTTGACAACCACATTTTTAATTTAAACCACAGGGGCCAGTTGCCTCCCGAATTGACCCTACATTTACAGTGTAATTATAGATATAGATGATGATAATTTTAATAAGACCAAAAGTTCGTGATGAGCCCCTGTGAAGTACCTGGAAATGTTCCTAAAACACACTTTCTTTCTGATCACATGCTGATTCGTTTTCTGCAAGTGTGACTTGTGTCTTCTGCTTCCTTACGGGTGGGTGTAATTGTAGTCCGGGATGTGCAGACACGTGCCATAAGTATTCGGTCAACATGGCGGGATGTACCGCGATGTCTGATAATAGTGTTCGCCGTATTTTAATAGATCATCATCTTGACAATTTTATATACTAATGTGTTAATTTTGTTTTTAAATGAACAGCACAGTTATTTAGTAATTACGTCTTAAACATACCTTTCTTTTAACAATAGGGAAACTATTTTCCGTTGAATTATCGTCTTAAAAGATATTTGAAGAAAAATTAACGAACAGGAAAAAAATCGGCGAACATTAATTATGGGACATCGCGGAACATAAATTCCGGACTACAATTACACCCAGCCTTCCATAAGAAAGACAACTCTTGTTTCAACGGCGAAAGCAAATGTTCATTATTTTATTGATTCACCAATTGTGTGTGTGTGTGTGTGTGTGTGTGACGTCAAACTGTATGTATGCAACATTAGTATTGCATATAACATTACTATTAGATAGATAGATAAGATTTATTTAAAGTCGGTATGTATATGCAAACAGTACAACACAAGCTCCAGGGAGCTTTTGACCGACATCACTAACAATAAACATACAAGCAAAATGACAAGAAAATAGACGACACGAAGCATGCAGACATTTGAAATAATATAGCAAAAAACAAAGCAATAAATATTAGTAGCCTATCACAAAGTAAATACATGTAACACATACTGTCATATATACTTAAATTGGCACAAGCAAGCACTAGTATGGCATCAAGATAATTTAAAGCACCACAAGTATGGTAAAGGAATAGCACAAATAAAGAATTAAGATACAGCAGCAGACTAAAAAATATAATTAAATTATAGCACTTAAGCATTCACGTTCACCTAACTTTCTAGCATGAACTACATTGACATAGTTGCATAGTACTTTACAATGGTTTTCCTTTGATATCTCATCAATTGAATTGTAGATGTTCAAAGGGTAATATTTCTTTCTTGTATTTCTATACATGAAGCAGTCATATAAAAAATGCAACTCGTCTTCAACAGTAGTTTTACAAAACTGACAAAAACGACATTCTTTTGGAATGCAAGGTTTTGAATATCTACCAGTTTCATTTTCTAAAGGGTGGCCAGGTATTCTTAGTCTTGTTAATTTAGAACGTACAACTTTCACTTTTGGAAATTTCATAATAGTCTTATAATTCGAAGTTAGTCGCAATTTTATTGTAAATTAATAATTTTCCACGTTTGGAGAATTCAGTGTTTTGTAGTTGCAAGTCAACATTATCAATTCTTCAAGTAGTTGTAAATGCGCCTTCATTAATATCTACATTTGATTTAGTTTATTTCTCAACTTCTTTTTATTTGTCCCTGCCAATTTTCCTGCATGCCAGTATTATAAAGGTTATTTTCCAATTCAGCAGCCATAAGTATTGGATTTTTAATGCTATTTTCATCATCATAGCCTTTTAGTCTCTTGTAAAATTTAAAAATAGAGAGGAGAACTTTAAAAGAGATGGGGAATGTTCCTAGTTCACATTTCATGGCTAAATTTGACGCTTTCTTCTGTACACCCAAAGTGTCTTTAGATATTTTAAAGTGTTGTATTTTTTCTAAGGGTAGTTGGTCACAATAGTCTATTTTCGAGTTTCCGTATTCCGGCATTATTCTAACATTTACTTCGTACTTGATGCGGGAACATCAACATCCGGTTTTCAATATGAATTTCGAAAGTTTTAAAGTACCGTAATTAAAGCGGTTTTTACTATTTGTTTAATATTCTATTACGAGTGATTGACGTCATAATGTTGTCATTATGCTACTGCATCGTCATAAAGTCATCGGCTTTGGTATACCTCTCAGTCTGCTTTAGACTCGATGTGACAGACTAGTATTCGTTTATCATTCTTTGTAAATTTTAATAGAATTCTCTCAGTAATAACCCGATTATCATTTCCTTCCAATTTTAACTTTTGCTTAGTAATAGATGCACAAGATATCATGGGTGAAAGGCATTTTGATCTTTTGCATGCCTCTTTACTGAAAACAGCAGCAAAAGGCTGGCAAGCCTTGCAGTTCCATGGATCTTTAAGATGCGCAAGTTGCAAGAAAGACTACACATATGATCTGAGTGTAATGAGGTCCGATATATTGCCCAGAGATAGTAATCTGGACAAAATTGCCGAGGTGCTTTATCCTGAAGATGGCCAATACATATTTGTCCTGTGAAAGTGTACGCGGATGGCAATTGCTTTTATAGGGCCCTCTCTAAAGCCATTTTAGTCATGAAGAGAGCTATCTCGAACTTCGTGTCATGACCGTATTAGAACTTGTAAAATATTCGAGAAAGTATGCGTCACAGGCAACTTGCGACAAGATGTGTTCTCATCCCACAAGTGTACAATATGTTGTGGAGACGTCAGTATCGGACAGATCACTTGTACCGGGGAATTTTCTCAAGCCGATTCAGAATGAAACTCTAAATTCAATCAAATCAGGGAATATTGTTCTTTGATTCATTTTTTGGCAGCGGCAAATGCCCTGAATCATCCAATATGTAGCATTTATCCAACAATACAAAATGTTGCTGTAAACAGACATTTTCTTCATAAAGAAATAAAGTCATTTTCAGATGAAAAGGTACGTCAGGGTTCCCCCATCTAGATCATGTGGTCACACACTGAAAATAGCAGCCCAAACAATTAGTCACCGAACCGTTTTGTGGTTTGTTTCCCAGTTTTACCTACTGAATCCAATGAAATGAAGGAGCCTGCCCATAAAAAGTCGAAACTTTGTATTGATTCAGATGATACCCCGGAAATCACCATGGACTCACAAAATGAAAAGACGGATATCAAATCTGATGACAATGAATTTATTAAGACAATGATAAGCTCTGCAATCTGCTCAGTCTTTTCAACTTTGTAGATGGGGACGTTTTCCCGAACGTGAAAATTCTTCTTCGCATTGATTGTGTTTAACCTATCACAACATGTGATGCCGAAAGATCCTTTTCTGGTTTAAAACGCATCAAGATTTACATGCACAGTACTATGCAAGAGGACAGATTGACTGGGCTTGCACTAATGCATCGCCACCATTCATTAGAAATTGACCAAAGGGAAATTATGCAATCATTTATCAGGCAAGGAAACCGAAGATTATTTCAGTAAAGTCTCTTTAGCTAAATAACACTTCCTACCAGAAACATTAATACACGACAAAAAGGTCGCCCGCGTGGTGCAGTGGTTATATGGAACGTTTCCTTCGAGAGGTGGAAAATAAAACGTTGAACATTATATCACGGGGTCGATTTGTGAAAATTCCCCCCCCCCCCCCCGGAAAAAAAATTCTGGACCCGCGCTTGCAATAGATCTTGGGCATTTCGCAGCAGACGAACTCGTTTCTAACAAAAACAGTTTTACCAGAAGTGATGCGCAACTCATTTTTACAAACATCATGTGACTCAGCTACAAAGTAAATTTTAGAATACCACCGGAATACGGTAACTTGAAAATGGGCTATTGTTAATGCTAATTAATACTGACGTCTGAAATCCAGATTTCGGAACCATACAAATTGATAGGTTCAATAAGAGCAGAGAACACCTTTCAAAGAGTTTTTACGATAATTTACCATCAAAGGCAAGGAATGTTTAGTTGCATAAAACAAATGTCCGTACACGGTCACCTAGCTGTTCAACTGCATATTTAAGTTTACCATTACAAATGAAAATAATTCCCAAATATTTATATTCATATTCGAGATGGATTATTGAGTGATTATGATAAAAATAATGATGATTTGTGGCAATTTTCTTATTTGAGAAATTTATTACATTAGCTTTATCAAGGTTAACAGTTAATTTTTCCTTCGTGCAATATTTTGAAAGACAGTCTATCGAGGTTTGAAGGCCTTTTTTTGTGGTTGAAAGGAGAATTAAATCATCTGAATAAATGACCAACTTCAACATTTTTGAAGTTCAGGTGGGTTTGTGTTAAAATTCATGAATTGTGAGTAGAAATCATCAATGAATATATCAAAGAGAGTAGGAGAAAGGTGATAACCTTGCTTAACCCCTCGTATAGCCACAAATGGTTCACTATATCTAGATTCATCTTTGCAGCAATATTTAGTGTTTAAATACATGTGTTTGGTGAGAATGTAAAATTTGCCACCTCTCCCTATTTCGTATAGTTTGGTTAACATAGAGGTTCTATGACTGCAATCCCTGTACATCTCTAGCTCCGCCACAGCTATATACAATAACAGCAATGAAGAGAGGGATTTATTCATTTTTGTATAGAAATAGCTGAGCTACCTTAACACAACAACGCAGATCAATACACGGAATTTTCATTGTTTTTTATCTTGATATAGATCCTACTTATTTTTTTTTTTTTTTTTTTTTTTTTTTTTTTTTAGAATTTTAAGATGAAACTTCATAAAATCAGTTCAAAGCAATATCAAATCATTTTTAAAAACATCAAAACCAGTCCCCGAAAAAAAAATTCCGAGGTTAATGTACCTTAATTTGTGTAAAAGTAATTACACTCTCCGGGTATTTCCAAGCTAAAGACATACTTATCGCATATGAAAGTAAAACGGAATCTCCTAACTGCAATGACGGATTGTTTGATTTTGAATTTCCCTCGAGAGGTAAATTAATAAATCATTGCTTATGATACTTTAAGAAACATGCGGTAAAATATCCTTAATTTCCTTAGATGTGATTTTCCTTAGATGTTATTTATTTATCATTTCCGCGTGTTTATGTTTAACTGTTTGGAGAATCATTAAAATCTCTCTCTCTCTCTCTCTCTAAATCTCTCTCTCTCTCTCTCTCTTATCAATTTGAAGCATAAAATAAATGGTGTTATTATATTTTTAAAACTGATTATTATTATTATTTACACGTTACCGATAAACGTTTTCTTGAAAAAAAAATAAAACACACACACAAATACAAACAAACAAAAACAAAACAAAACAAAAACACAAACAAATAAACAAAATACAAAAACAAAACAAAACAAAAAAAAAACTATCAGAACTTGGTAACCTTTGACTAATATTTAGTAAAAGAAAGTGTGTAAATTATGAATGACGTAGCGCATGATATTGGTGTCAATTTTGGTGACGTCAAAATAACGTTAAAATCTCTACGTTAGAACTTTGATATGATAACTGATAAGAAGTTTTCATGAAAGAAAAACATGAAATAGATATGACACAGATGTGACACAGATAACATAGATATGACACAGATGTGACAGTCGACTTACGGCCGGCGCAGCTATAATGTAGATATTTCCCCGCGAAAATTAAATCTAGGCAATGGCCGACTAAACTTGCAACTAATGGGAATATTAGTCTGTATGTCCTACGTGATCTTCATTAAGCATTTCTGTTTTAATTAAACCAACAGGAATAAATTGTCACAACATTTTAAAGGAAAAGCCTGTAATGAACATTTCAAAATATTTTGCTCACGTTATAATTTCCAATTTGTCATGCAGCAATGTATATTAATTTGATTACAATAAAATGAGACATTTAAAATTATGTAATTTGGTACACGTGTATGCGCGATTAACAACTAGCACGACACCTACTGTTACACAGAGATGTTGCCTTCATATACAATATCATAATACAGGAAAATGAAATATCAGACATAAACATGCTACGAGGTGGAATTATTTCTTATTTAGAATTCCAAAGATATGATAGAATATAGTTGATATATATTTAGAAGTAAAATGTTTTGGCAATGAAAGCGGTTTAGATATAAAAATTTATACCTTCAGTCGTGTTGGTAGCTGAAAATAGGTACATCTTAAAACCATAGAATGACATTGAAGAAAATAAATTTATTAGAGCGAATTAGCCATATTGATTTCATTGTAGAAAAGCCACACAAATGCATTCATCAGATACGTGCAAAAATTACCTTAATAATTGCCTTACCTGACCAGTTCAACTGATCAAAGGACTTGATTTTTTAACAAGATTGGGTTTGAACGAAATTTTAAGTCACATCACACACACACACACACACACACACACACACACACACACACACACACACACACGCACGCGCGCATTAGTATCTTTCTTACCACCCTATTCTACAGAAAGATGCCAATTTTAAAATCTCTTCTTTCAATGCAAATGTGTACAATGTTTACCTTTTCAATATTGTTTGAGATATCACATAACAATATGTCATAGCGATTTTTGTAATACAGTCCTATAACACACAGCATAGAAGGCTGTTATTGTAATACGGTCCTATAACACACAGCATAGAAGGCTGTTATTGTAATACAGTCCTATAACACACAGCATAGAAGGCTGTTATTGTAATACAGTCCTATAACACACAGCATAGAAGGCTGTTATTGTAATACGGTCCTATAACACACAGCATAGAAGGCTGTTATTGTAATACGGTCCTATAACACACAGCATAGAAGGCTGTTATTGTAATACAGTCCTATAACACACAGCATAGAAGGCTGTTATTGTAATACAGTCCTATAACACACAGCATAGAAGGCTGTTATTGTAATACAGTCCTATAACACACAGCATAGAAGGCTGTTATTGTAATACGGTCCTATAACACACAGCATAGAAGGCTGTAATTGTAATACAGTCCTATAACACACAGTGTGGAAGACTTTTATTGTAATACAGTCTTATTGTAATACAGTCTTATTGTAACACAGTCCTATAACACACGGTGTGAAGGCTTTATTGGCTGTAAATTTATTGCAGCCATATCTCTGCATGCTCCTTCCACTCCCGCCAAAAGAGATAATTCAAAAGACCCACCGAGCGAGATTTAGTCATCTGAGAATGGGATACATTGTTCACAATGCTGCGCGAGTTATTTCCCCCTGAATACAGAGGGCGCGCAGCTCATTGCGGTCCTAAACTGACGGCGTCATGTAAGGAATATATAGAAAATTTACAATTTCTGATTGTAATTATTTGCCAGTTAATGAATCTTTCTAAGAATTAAGAGTAAAGACTAAAACATAGCATGACTGAATAATAATAACTTAGTCAATGATTACATTCAATGTGTCCCCTGTGCGATTTTCTCGCATGCAATGTAGGGTCACGATATACTGAACAAAGTATTAATATTAATTCGTCCTCGACATCTTCAGATCAGGATGTTTTTAGTATATCAACAATTCGTCATCATTGATTTTTATCAATATTTTCGACAACCAAAACACAATTAGTTATGCCCGAGATTACAAGAGCAAACCAACGCATGTACATTATTTTAAAACATCATTTCACACTGGACAAACTACTTGTTGCTAAATGCACATCGGATGCCGAGAAACAGAACATGTTAATTATCTCAAACATTGATATTTCAAGTGAAATTTTTCTGTTGAAATATGTTTTTTCGCGTATGATTCAATCTTTTGAAAATTAAATTTATTGTACGCTCCTCTTGCACTGAAATTACCGAATTATGCACAAAATTAATTATCAGGCACGTAGCAACAATGAGTCTACCCCCTTTTATCATAACATGCAAAGTTGGTTATATTTACATACAGAAGATAGGGTGGCGCCCCCCTCCCCCACTTTTTAAAGTAACATTGTCGTGAATCATTGTAGTAGAAATGTAAATTTTAACCGATGAACTGAACTGAAAAATCAACCCTTGCCCTCATTACCTACAATTTAGGATTCAGAACTTTGGAATTTTATCCATAATTATTATTTCGCTTGTCAACGATTTTAAGCAATACTGTGAAATCAATTTTTCTGCCCCCCCCCCCCCCCCCCCCCAACGATGTTACGTACCTGATTATATCACAGGCTTTCATTGTGCTTTTAATTCCATGTGTCTTTTTTTTTAAACAGATTACTTCTGAAATTCTTGGTATTAATTGCATTATGACTTGGACAGAAATAAACGACAAATACGACTATAACATTGCCCCCCCCCCCCCCCCCCCCTATCTCCAACCCTACAAAGTACACATTTTCAAAAGTGTTCTCCATGTATTCGAAGAAACCAAGCCTTGTTTTTGCCATAGATGTAATACAGCCTATTAAAATACAGCACTATAAAGAGTTTGGTTACGTAAACTTTACTATACACTGTTTGTTAATATTTATAATTACTATTTATGTGAAGCTTAGGACCGCAATGGTAAGCGCGCCCCCAACTTCCGGTCTAAGGGGAGTAACTGCAAAAATTTAGGCCATTCGTGACTTATTAATGAGCGTTAAAACAAATATATTTGTTACTCGAAGAAATCATCTTGAATTACAAAACGCGCGTTTCTTTAATAAAATGAATAAGTAAATAAATAAAAAGCCACTACACGACTCCTAGTGAAGAGAGTCTCGTCTATTGAAAAATATTGATTACATTCATATGACGTACAGAGTGTAATAGATATCTAAATATTAGCATGGACACTTGCCAATTTAAGTCAAGGAAACAATACACGGTAATGAGAAATGCATGATGTCACTAGTTGTTTATCCCGAAACGCACGCACCAAGAAACACGTGAACGACTTCGCGGAATTAAACATCACGAGTAAAACTGCGAGTGAATATACGTCAGTTAAGAAGGGACCATCAGGCAGTGAGGTATTCAGAGTCGTGGTGACAGCGAGCACCTGCAGACCAAGGTATAATGTTAGCACAGAAGATGAGGATGCAAGCTGCATCGGGCATCAAGGTATCGCTCGGTCTTGTTTTCTTCGTAGTTAAGATTCCATTTTAATTAGGTGTAATATCTAAGCCCCTAATCTTAACATAAATGTCACTATATTATTTAATATGTGTTTTCAACTTGAAAATAAACCGAATGGCATTTGAATGCATGAAATAATCTCGCCGAGATAATGTGTGGTTTGTTTACAAAATAATACAGTCAAGGTCACGCGAAGTGCAGGGTCCTGATATATCTCGGTTAGGATAAAAATAGAAGATTGATCGTGGCTTCTCTCCACTGATACTTATAGTCTACACTCTTAGTACTTGTTATTACCCCCCCCCCCTTTTTTTTTTTTAGACTTGTAACGAGGCGGACATTCTAGTTAATTAGGTCAAATCAACTGAATGCTCTCATCTTCCATCCTTAAGTGACCATAGTTTTAAAATCTAGAAAATGGAAGTTTCATATGAAATTTTACTCTAAATAGATACCCAGACCTTCTGTTTACTTACACCCAGTAGCTTCTCGTGACTTTGTCCTGTGGGGCTTCAACAAGGCGTTACCCCGAACCCGCGAGGTTCTCTCTCTCTCTCTCTCTCTCTCTCTCTCTCTCTCTCTCTGAAGTAGATTTGAGAATAGAAACGAAAACAGTCAAATTTAACATGCCATATATATATATATATATATATATAATGAAGACATTTTATTGATTAGTCGTTAAAAAAACCCTCGAAAATTACATATTCACGATTCTTTCGGACTTGAGTTTTGTTTCAGATTACTCGATCTTATCTTCTTTTATCTTCATGTTTCCATGGAGACATGTTTCCGGACGCCTAGTTTTGGACACGCGGTTTCTGTAGATCCGCCACGAAGTGATCCTATCATTCAAAATTCATCCCCTGCATTGATACTGTGGCCTTGGTAATCTTGAAGAAATCTATTAGATGCCTTTCATATCATGCATACAGTGTATTGTAAATTTATGTTGAGCAGAATATCCTGCCTTCGTACGGCTCCGTAAATTTTCTTATCACCATTGTCGATGGTATTCGTTATTGTAACTGGCTGTGGGAGAACCCTTTGTATCACCCCCCCCCCCCCCTTTTTTTTTATACTGTATTGTTTTTCATATTGTATCCTGTGTAGTATTGTGCATGTCGCAGGGTGTTACATGTATTTTATTCATTTTTTCTGTTGAATTCACATTCATTCATTAATTCGCCTGTTTACTTAGCCATTCATGTATCGTCATAACATCCGTGTTGTATTGTTTTGTCACGTGATTGTCTCGTGACTGTCTTTGTTTAGTGAGTTTCGGATATTACTACGTCGTTATCTTCAGAACTTCATCTGCATCATGACTAGACTAGACGATGGGCTAAATATGAGAAGGATTAACTTGATACCTTTTCAGAATGAACAATATTGTATAAGACACATAAGACAAATATCCATTCTGTGTTTAATAAATCAGAATGATAATATAGATTGGTTACATGAGGAATATGTACTGGCTCCAGCTGACAAGGCTTGTAACAAACTTGTCCTTGTTTGTAAGGCTCATTATTATAACTGAATGTTAACGAGCTTGGCTTAATTCTACTTTTTTTTTTTTTTTTTTTTGTGTTGTAATCCTACTTGTACTTTATATTCCCTTTCAAAGGATGAAATTCTTCAAAGTATCCCTGCTAGATTATATGATTGTATGTTTGTTTTCCTCCACACTCAACAATTTTTCAGTTATCTGGTGGCGTCCAGTTTTTGTAGGTGGAGGAGAGAACCCAGATACAATGTACCCGGGAAGAGACCACCGACCTTCCGAAAGTAAACTGGCAAACTTTCTCACATATATCGGCGCGAGCGGGATTCGAACCCTCGTCGACTAGTCCTTGTTAGAGGGACGAATGAATGAGTTACCGCACCTATACCTTACACACATAGAAGTCAAGGGTGAGAATCTTGACATGGCAGCTAAAATTGCTATTTTTGGTTTCATGCAATAATTTAATTTTACTACACCGTAAGAGTGGCAGATCTAGTGGAGCTTAGGTTATGGAATTTGGATTGAACAATTTGTCAAATTTGTGATTTTTGAACCGGTAGTGGATATCGGGTAATGTGACGTCACCCCTATAATACGGCGCAGAATCGACATAACCATGACCAAGTATATGATAAAACTAGAAATAAAATGTTACATGCTAAAATCCATAGTATATACCATATCAGCCTGAGTGGTCACGTTATCATCCCTCGGTTCGGGATGATATGGGGTCACTCGGGCTGACATATGGATTGCAACGTGTAGTATTATCTATATCTGTTATGCGTAAGTAAAAGTAAGTCCCGATATCTGTATAGTTATTTATTATATAGGTCTTTTTATATAATGGACTATTCAGGTCGGTCTCCCTGAATTTCAGTAGATCCATAATAGACTGTAGTTACAAAATAATTTGATAATGACATTATACTTGCAAAATGGCTTGATAATCATTTTGTAGTTACACAATGACTTAATAATAATCGCATACATATAAAATGAGTTAATATGACATGTAGTTACAAAATGTTGAAATCGGTCGCGGTAGCTCAGTTGTTAGAGCGTCCTGAGTTCGAGCCCCGTTCGTGTCATGCTGCGTTAAACCTAACAGTAAACAAAGGCTTCAGCGTCAAACGTTCGGCATTTAGAAGTGAAAATCACGGGTCCTACGGATATGACATTAAAAAACGGCGTTGGCACGTTAAAGAACCCTCATTGCTACGGCATAGGTCTAAATTTGTGGTACTTCATTTACAGCTGGTGACGCGTCAGCATGAGGGCAAAACTCTCGATGGAACAAAACAAAATGTTGACTAAAAGTAATGTTCAATAGTGGTGTTGTTGTTTAATAACGACACTGCACTTACAAAATGATTTAATAACGACATTGTACATACAAAATGGTTTCATAACGACACTGTAAATAAAAAAATGATTTAATAATGACACTGTAAATAAAAAAATGATTTAATAATGATGTTCTTACAAAAGATTTAGTTACAAAATGAAATGTTCCACGTTTATCAATGACTTTCTGTAATATCGATGTTGTTGTTGTCGTCGTCGTTGTTGTAGTTGTTGTTGTCATCGTTGTTGTCGTCGTCGTTGTTGTTGTTGTTGAGCGATCCTGTTTACATTTTCACTGTTATATATATGTCGCATTTATCAAATTTATTTTTGTAAACAGATGTTGACCGCTTGCTCGTCCTCGAGCCTTATTTTGAAGAATCCAAATCTCCGAGAACATTCAACAAACACCGGCAATAACAAACAGCTTTACTGGAACGGTAAGGAAAACACTGTAGTGAAAGGTTGTGTATATAGGCGGAATCTGACAACAATGTGAACGGTAAGGAAAACACTGTGGTGAAAGGTTGTCTATATAGGCGGAATCTGACAACAATGTGAACGGTAAGGAAAACACTGTAGTGAAAGGTTGTGTATATAGGCGGAATCTGACAACAATGTGAACGGTAAGGAAAACACTGTAGTGAAAGGTTGTTTATATAGGCGGAACCTGACAACAATGTGAACGGTAAGGAAAACACTGTAGTGAAAGGTTGTGTATATAGGCGGAACCTGACAACAATGTGAACGGTAAGGAAAACACTGTAGTGAAAGGTTGTGTATATAGGCGGAATCTGACAACAATGTGAACGGTAAGGAAAACACTGTAGTGAAAGGTTGTGTATATAGGCGGAATCTGACAACAATGTGAACGGTAAGGAAAACACTGTAGTGAAAGGTTGTGTATATAGGCGGAACCTGACAACAATGTGAACGGTAAGGAAAACACTGTAGTGAAAGGTTGTGTATATAGGCGGAATCTGACAACAATGTGAACGGTAAGGAAAACACTGTAGTGAAAGGTTGTGTATATAGGCGGAATCTGACAACAATGTGAACGGTAAGGAAAACACTGTAGTGAAAGGTTGTGTATATAGGCGGAATCTGACAACAATGTGAACGGTAAGGAAAACACTGTAGTGAAAGGTTGTGTATATAGGCGGAATCTGACAACAATGTGAACGGTAAGGAAAACACTGTAGTGAAAGGTTGTGTATATAGGCGGAATCTGACAACAATGTGAACGGTAAGGAAAACACTGTAGTGAAAGGTTGTGTATATAGGCGGAATCTGACAACAATGTGAACGGTAAGGAAAACACTGTAGTGAAAGGTTGTGTATATAGGCGGAATCTGACAACAATGTGAACGGTAAGGAAAACACTGTAGTGAAAGGTTGTTTATATAGGCGGAATCTGACAACAATGTGAACGGTAAGGAAAACACTGTAGTGAAAGGTTGTGTATATAGGCGGAATCTGACAACAATGTGAACGGTAAGGAAAACACTGTAGTGAAAGGTTGTGTATATAGGCGGAATCTGACAACAATGTGAACGGTAAGGAAAACACTGTAGTGAAAGGTTGTGTATATAGGCGGAATCTGACAACAATGTGAACGGTAAGGAAAACACTGTAGTGAAAGGTTGTGTATATAGGCGGAATCTGACAACAATGTGAACGGTAAGGAAAACACTGTAGTGAAAGGTTGTGTATATAGGCGGAATCTGACAACAATGTGAACGGTAAGGAAAACACTGTAGTGAAAGGTTGTGTATATAGGCGGAATCTGACAACAATGTGAACGGTAAGGAAAACACTGTAGGTTGTTTATATAGGCGGAACCTGACAACAATGTGAACGGTAAGGAAAACACTGTAGTGAAAGGTTGTGTATATAGGCGGAATCTGACAACAATGTGAACGGTAAGGAAAACACTGTAGGTTGTTTATATAGGCGGAATCTGACAACAATGTGAACGGTAAGGAAAACACTGTAGGTTGTTTATATAGGCGGAACCTGACAACAATGTGAACGGTAAGGAAAACACTGTAGGTTGTTTATATAGGCGGAACCTGACAACAATGTGAACGGTAAGGAAAACACTGTAGGTTGTTTATATAGGCGGAATCTGACAACAATGTGAACGGTAAGGAAAACACTGTAGGTTGTTTATATAGGCGGAACCTGACAACAATGTGAACGGTAAGGAAAACACTGTAGGTTGTTTATATAGGCGGAACCTGACAACAATGTGAACGGTAAGGAAAACACTGTGGTGAAAGGTTGTTTATATAGGCGGAATCTGACAACAATGTGAACGGTAAGGAAAACACTGTAGGCGGAATCTGACAACAATGTGAAAGGTTTACAGGTAATAGCACTATAAATCATTGATAGATATATGTACATATATAAGGCGGAGAAATGGTGTTCCGACCCAAGTTTGAACACGGCGACTCATTGTTATGATGTTATCGATAGTTCTCCAATTTATTGATATTTATACAGTAGAACAGAGCTATACTGAAAACGCTTGTAGTGAATTAACGCTTACAGTAATTTGACTTTCATTCACTGTTGTTTTAAAACATATCATAAATTTATTGGATATAGCGAATTACTTTTTTTAACCAATCAACATCGTTCGTCTCCATTACTTCGTTATAAGCATGTTTTACGGTATATGGAATCTGACGTGTTAGTTGATGTAGTATTGATACTATTAGAAATGGATAACATCCAGGAAGATCAAAATGACACCACTGACTTGTCCACAGTTACTGATAGCTTGACGGAATTGATTCGTCAGATAGCTTGTCTGTCTTTATCATATATACTATTTAAAAAAAAAGTTGGGGATATTGGATTTACAAGGACAATGAAATGCAGGTCATGAGGTCAGGGAGGAAACAAATGACAGAAAAACATTAAGGAAACATTTGTCAATTCATTCCAAACTCTATGTAAAGTCAAAAAAGGACAGGTTCTCCAGAATAAGGGTCGACACCAACACAGGGTCACAAAGAACATTTACCACCATTGTGAAACAGAGTCAGTAGCAGGTAACCCCCCCCCCCCCAACCCTACAACCCCCCCCCCCCCCCCCCTCGGTTTGCCAGACAAGCTCGGATTCGGCGTAGCAAACTCATAACGAGCCGTCCCAGTCTTTTTAGGGAAGGTTATTCCATTCCTGTTGCAATGCTACAGCAAGTTCTTGGACATTGGCAGGAGGTTGTTGACGTTGGTGTAGCCGCTGTTCAAGCATGTAACAGATAGAAAGATCCGGACCGAGTTCGGGCCATGGTAATGTGGTGATATTCTGCTGTTAGAGATAATCTTTAACGATCCTGGCTCTATGACATCTGGCATTGTCATCTTGAAAAATGAAATTATGGTCATAATGACGTGCAAACGGCAAAACATGGGTTGCCAAGACTTTGTCCCGGCAGTACTGCCCTGCGACACGTCCAGCAACAACATGCAAGTCTGTTCTGCCGGCAACAGTGATGCCTCCCCACACCATTACAGATCCACTCCCATACCGATCATGTGTAATGACGTTAACGTCATGGACACGTTTGTTAAGTCGGCGCCAAACCCTCCTGCGTATGTCCAGGAAATTCACTGTGAACTTCGACTCATCTGAGAACATTACGTGGTTCCATCGTCGATTATCCCAGCGCTGGTGGTGACAACACCATTGGATTCGGGCCCTAATGTGACGATCCCTCAAACAGGGAATGACACGAGGATGTCGGGCGTGTAAATGAAATCTGTGCAGTCGATTCCTAATGGTCTGGCCACTCACTACCAAGCCAGTATCCCTTTGAAGTTGAGATCTTATCTGATTTGCTGTTAACAGACGATTTCTCAAGGCAATAATGCGGATGAATCTGTCCTGAGTCTGAATTGTTGCCCTTGGTCGACCGGATCGTGGCCTACCCTGAACAGACCCTGTAGCACGATGTCCGGACCATAATCTGCTGATGAGAGACTGGGAAACGTTCGTTGCCCTTGCCACAGCGACCTGTCTTGTGCCAACCTGTAGCATGCAAGGGACACGTAACCTCTCATCCTGTGTTAGATGGCGCATGGTCTCGGTTTCATTAACGACTTCAACAACTGATAATCTGATGCTTTCTCTTCAAAATCTTACTTTAGAGTAGCTCTAACCGTCCAATGCAGAGTCATGCTTTGTGGCACAACATCCTTGATCATCAGTAGCATCCCACACAGATCGTGGGAGTGTGATAGATGTGTTTGGGTGATGAATTTCTTTGGAAATGCTTCCTCGTTAAGGAACTATACAACATTTCGTATCCCTTTATATATGTGAACATTGTGATCACAAAATACAGTATCCTCTAATATTTTCTAATAGTATATATACAGTATTGATATCATGTATATCTTTCAAGTATGTATAATTGATATCGCCTTTCTTTTAGGAACATACTGATATCATACCTGCCTTGATATATCGACGCTGTGGAATTGAAAGGTCGTAAGTGGCAGATACGACCAAATTGACTTTTTTATATATCTGAAAAATATATGATGTCTTCCATATCCCTGTCCAAAAATAAAAGTTATATCATAACTATTACCATGGTAACAGAATAATAACATTTGGTCGTATCTACATGACATAGATATGAAAGGACGTATGTGGTAGGTACGACCTTTTAACACTTCACATAGTACTTTTTGTATGTCGTAAGTGGCAGTTACGACCTTTCATAATTAATTATTAAACAAAACAAATAATGTCATGGCATGCTAACGATGAGAGAAAAATGGGGTTCATCTTTACATATATAACCTGTGGATTACACACTTATTAAACGATCAAAATCGGATCGAAATTCTTAGACTGAAGGAAAAACAAATTAATAAAGAAACAAGAAGTCATCTAAATAAAGATCATAATGCAAAATGGCAACAACAATGAATGGCATTGATTCCGATGAGGAAGAGACGTTATCTCTTAGTAAATTAAGAGAAAAAATGTGTAGAAACAAAGTTTATGAAATGGACGATGATATACCTCTTCATAAACTGGCCAAATCATTGAAGGATAGGAGAAATAGAGATGCTTTTACAGGACAACCTGAAGATGACAAATTTACAGGTAGGCCTAATATATCGCAAGATGTTCACATAGTAGATCACATAGATTACTTCCGAACAACGGGATCTGCAGATGACAACAATAACGTCAGCGAAAACATAGAAAACATTCACGATTCCCCATCTAACACAACAGATGTTGAAGAAATGACATGCGATGGTATTTTTGAAATTCATGAAACAAATATCTTAGACGATACCCTAAATCTTGATATTCTTCATCCACTATTTGATATCTCAGAAACTGCTTCAGAGGGGTCATTCTACATGTATTTGGGAGACGAAATAATTTCTGAAATAGCTACCGGCGATTCATCTGCTACAAGTGGAAATGAAAATGGGAACAAAGCAATTGAAAAGAATAGAGACACCCTACAGACAACATTAGAAGAAGGGGCCAGAACTACTAGATTAAGTAAAGCACTTGAGGTTGAAAATGAAGATACCGAAACTGAAACAGATTCCTTCATTACAGAGTCAGAACAAGGGGAAAGAACTGAAACAGATTCCTCCATTACAGAGTCAGAACAAGGGGAAAGACCTAGTAGGCCACGTAGACGTCAGAAAAACGAAAACAACTGGAAGCAAAATATCAGGAAAAGGAAAAGAAATGCTGGTGAAGAGTACACGTCCTGTAAAGGAAGGAAGATGCAGAAACGAAAGATTCAGCGACCAAATTGTAAATGTAAATTTAAATGTTTAGAGAAGATCTCAGATGATGACCAGTATCGAGTATTCCAGAACTATTGGAGAAATAACTACTGTGGACAAAGAGACTTTATTAGACAATATGTCACAACGGAGGAGAAAGCCAGAAAGACAACCAAGGGGAATTCTAGAAGAGGAAATACCTACCACTATAGTTTACCAAATGAATGCGGGGAAACTAAAGTTTGCAAACAGTTTTTCTTGCAAACATTAGGTATTGGCAAAACAACTGTAGCATATACATTGACTAAAGAACAGAACCTTAGGTCAGAAGACAATAGAGGAAGAAAACCAGGAAGCCACAGAATATCGGAAGATGATAGACAGTTTATAAGAGAACATATACAGTCATTCCCAACAGTTGACTCCCATTACTGTAGAAAAACAACAAGCCGAAAATATTTGGAAAAAGATTTATCAATCAAAAAGTGTATGAACTGTACAAAGAGAAATACCAAACGGAAGGACGAAATGCTATGAAATATTGGCTTTATGATAGCATATTTGGAACAGAATTCAATATTGGATTTCATCATCCAAAAAAGGATGTATGTACATTTTGTGATTCATACGCAAAACTCTCAAAAGAGGAAAAAGATGACCAAAAGTTTGAACATGAAAAACACCTGAAAAGAAAACAAAAAGCTAGAGAACAAAAAGCAACGGACAAGAAGCGTGGCTTTACTGAAGATAGGATAGAAGTACTTAACTTTGACCTGCAAAAAGTTCTCGTCACGCCCAAACTTTTCGTATCAGATGCATACTACAGCAGGAAATTGGCAACGTATAATTTTACAACTGATGACCTCAATACAAGGAAAGTCAATTGTTACGTTTGGAATGAAAGTGAAGCAAAGAGAGGGAGTTGCGAGATAGCCAATAGCCACTTGCCTATACATTCACAATAAAAATGCAGGTGATAAAGATGAAATAATCTATTACTCGGATAGTTGTACAGGACAACAAAGAAACTTGGCCTTCTCTACGATGTGTCTATACTCTGCCACCAACTTCCCTATCAAAATGATCACACACAACTACTTTGAGAGGGGTCACTCTCAGATGGAGGGAGACTCGGTGCATGCGACCATTGAGAATTCTACCAAAAGATTAGAAATGTATTCACCAAGTGATTGGATAGAAGGTATCAAAAATTCAAAATAGGCCCCACCAAGGTACAATGTTTTGGAAATGAAAAACGATACAATAATCAATTTCAAAGAATGTGTTTCATCATGCGTTTCAAACAAAAGAAAAGATACTAATGATGAGATAATTAGATGGAACAAGATTCACAGTTTCCAGTACAGGAAAAATTCGCCAAACATAATATTCTTCAAATATGATTATGATGACGAATACAAAATGCTCAACATTACACAAAGCAGACGAAAAATGACCAGTATCAAAGATTACAGACTTAAAAAGCTGTACAAGTCTCGGGAATCAATTTCTGCTCCAAAATATGCAGATTTGAAAAAAATGTGCGAAAAAGGATTGATCCCTTCGAAATACTACAAGTTTTATGCGGATCTTCCATGCGACAGCCGCATTGACACATTACCAGAGCCTCATTCTTCCGATGACTCTGAATCTGATTCTGAGACAAGCTGAACATGTTATCAAATAATGCAGAAAAACTCAATGTCGCAATAAGTTCGTGTTATTAGTTATGTTTTTCACTATGTTGTGTTACTGTTTACACTGTTGTAACTGACATTATTTTATTGAATTCATTACTCTTTTCGCAAGTTTATAGTTTATCAATGATAACCCCCTATCCTTATCAAATGGTACCTTGTTTAATTATTATTTTGCTTGACGGTATAAAAGTAAACCTCTTTTTTATTTGCTTCCTATGCCTATATAAAATTAAAGTACTAAAATTTAAGGTCGTAACTACATAATTCTTCCACTTAAAACGTCGCAAGTAGCAGATACAACGTTTTACTTCGGTACAAAACGTCGTAGGTGGTAGATACGTCCTTTCATAATTTAGACATATGGTGTAAGGTCGTATCTACATTTTTTTATGGAATATCTATCTCGCAATTGTGAATTTATGAGAAAAAGTAGGATTTCTGTAATCCTTAGTTACAATATCACTCTGTAAAATGTCAAAATGCTTATGTAGATTCAGTATGAAATGGTGAAACATATTTTTTGTCCTCCTGTAAAATTCTGAAATTACAGTTACGACCTTTCAATTCCACAGCGTCGATATATTAAATTGGAGGATAATCCGATGCTTTGATGACATTTTCGTGATGTTGAATTTGGGAATAACTTCCGGCTTCATCCTGAAGTCGTATCAATAGGGATGCGCTGTGTGAAGAGAAGCGAAATTGAAGATCAGATTTAGAGGAAGATGTTTCAGAATTTGTAGGAAGTAACATAACCATTTCTTTTTAGGAGTTTTTCTTGTTTGTCTTTCCTGGCCTCTATAAAGTAATGACTATGCTATGGGCTCTCCATGGACCTTGAACAGATGTGTAAATGCTATCTGACGTTTTTCTTTCCAGTTGTTGAACAGTTCTTTTCACAGGGATTTTGACTACAGATTATTGTATTTACTTGATCAAGACGTACATAGGGTTCATGATGAGTGTGCTTGGTAAAGGGGTGGCGCTTCTGCTACTAGTCCGAGATTGATCGCTGATCGTTATCTTTACATTTTCATTATAATGGTGAGATGTAAATATATGTGCCAGTGAATAACAATTCGTATTTTTTCAGCTATACTTGGGCACCGTGGCCGAGTGGTTAGAGTATTGAGCTTAAAATCACAAGGCCTCTCACCTCTGATTGGCGCGGGTTCGATTCTCGCTCGCGCCGATATATGTGAGAAAGTGTTCCAGTTTACTTTTAGAAGGTCGGTGGTATCTTCCCGGGTACATTGTGTCTGGGTTCTCTCCTCCACCAATATAAACTGGACGCCACCAGACTTTTTATATAAATGAGAGAACCTCACAAACTTCCTGATCATCTATAATGATGCGGTCATGATTTTGTTTTCTCTTACAGGAAGTGAAGTGTGTGGGGATGCAGCTGTGTACTGCTTGCAGTTCGATGCTTCTGGTCTGAAGAAAAGCGAACTTACCAATTTTGCAACAACATTGCAGAACGACGTGGTCAGCATGAAACCGGATATAGTCTACATCCAACAAACAACGGAGGGCGTGTATACAGAGGATATCGGACTCAGGATGAAGAGAATCGGATACGATGGGTACGTACAGAATGTTGCACCCGAACTAAAACAAGCCACGTTCTTTCGATCCAATCTTCTTTCGGGTTCAAACGACGACCCAGGAGCTGTAAAGACAGCAGAAGGTTGAATGTATCGTGAAATGCTGTTATCAGAATTCACCATTCATTCTCATTTGAAAGAATCCATTGACCATGAATCGATACAATATCGACAGCAAGGGAAACTTTGCAAGTTCAATTTACACCTAAATCACAGAGAAGTACAAAACACGGAAAATAACGACTATCTGCAAAATGACCAGGAATCGATATCGTAATCATCAGCTAGGAAAACCTCGTAGTTGAAGAAAAATATGTTTTTAATACTAAATTAATCATCACGACGAAGTGATTGAACTTGCATGGCTCGATATTGATTTGATATCAATACAGTCTTGTCTATATCAAACAAAACTACATCGTGTATTGCAGTAAACGCAACAGAAATATGACAGATGGATACGAATTGGTGTCATTGCGATCAAATAGACATACCTCTCGCCTACCTTTATCAAAAGGCCACTTGAAATTATTGACAACGAGAATGGACGTGTAGTTTATGTGAAATTAACATATTTCATGGGGCGGATCCATTGAAGTTTTAAAGTGAGGGTTACAACCTAAGATGATGAGCATTACGCCTAAAACAAAGAGGGATTGCTGATCGTAAAAACGATTATGTTCAACGAAGGGAAATTCGGGAATCTCAGGATCTCCAGTATGTCACCGTCACTTCCCACAGTGTCGCTACAAATGCCCATTTGCCACAGATGTTAAAACGATAATATAGTGGATATATTGATTGATTGATTGATTATTTATTGCTTTCCGCCACACTCAACAATTTTTCAGTTATCTGGTGGCGTCCAGTTTTTGTTGGTGGAGGAGAGAACCCAGATACAATGTACCAGGAAAGAGACCACCGACCTTCCGCAAGTAAACTGGCAAACTTGCTCACATAACGCCGCGGCCGAGATGGATATATTGACGTAACATGTGTAAATAAACACAAAGTAATAGGAAGGGTGATAATTCCGTTAATCCTTTCTATTAATAAAGATATTTGAATAGAAATTTTGCGTATTTACCTGGATTTCTTTCCTTATTTATATATATTTCAGAACAAGCACAATAGTATGTATTTTCAAAATGACTTTTAATGAACTGTAAACATATTTTCAAACGGTTTTGCTGTTAATTAACAATATTTTTACATTCAAATGGTTACTAAATAAAATTTTATTTTTGCCGATGTCAATGAATTCATTTTTAACTCCTCCATCGTCAATTCCTATATCTATGTAGCAAAATTCCATTCTCACCAGCATATGGCGTTTTATATCTCCCAACTGATTCGATACGCAAGAGCTTGTTCTGCGTATGATCAGTTTTTAAATTGAAGCAGGCTACTGACTAACAAGTTGATGCTACAGGGGTTTGTCAATTGTTAGGCATTCTTGTTTCTGACTACATGTACCTACGGACTACTCCGTTTAACTGTTCATACCAATTGTTAAGCCGTTCTTAGCAAACTAATGTTGACTACTGACTGCCCCGTTTACCAGATAAGATGACGACAGGGTACGCATACTTCCCCTAGACACCTGATCCCACCTCTGGTATGTCCAGGGGTCCGTGTATGCCGAACTCTTTATTTTGTATTCCTTATGAGATTTAACAGATTGATCGCTGTTCGTTATCTTCACCTTTTTTCTTTTTGAAGCAGGCTAAACTTTTTGTAGCAGGTCACATATCTAGTAACTACTAGTCCTAACCTATTCTGACTTCAGATAAGGAACCTGAATAATATGATCTGCTAGGACAGGTTAAATTTTTTTGGAGTAGTTCAAATGGGGGCAAAGACTCGAAACTGTTTAAATACTGGTTTTAACCAGTTAATATGTATGGTTAATATGTAACAAAGAGCTAGTTCCAGATATGGAGTCTGATCTCGGTTATCAGGATGCTTAAAAACACAACACCAGACAAGAAAACCTCACATCAAATTTGCATATTGATTGATTATTGATTATTTATTGCTTTCCGCCACACTCAACAATTTTTCAGTTATCTGGTGGCGTCCAGTTTTTGTTGGTGGAGGAGAGAACCCAGATACAATGTACCTGGGAAGAGACCACCGACCTTCCGCAAGTAAACTGGCAAACTTGCGCACATAACGCCGCGGCCGAGATTCGAACACGCGCCGACAGATGTGAGAGGCTTTGTGATTTTGAGCCCGATGCTCTAACCACTCGGCCACGGAGGCCACTCAAATTTGCATAGTCAATGTTGCTATAAATATATAGCATAAAGCTAGCTTCAGATACGGAGCCTGATCCTACCTTCTTTGGTTGATGTCACTGTGGATATATGACTTATCTTATGATACCCAGTGGCGGATTTAGAGGGGGCCTCCCATCCATTTCCCCCCACTAATTTACAAAATAATGCGAGTACAACTCCAGATTTGGCACCTCAAATGGCTGAAATTTTGGCTAATACTTTACTTTCACATGCCCCTCTTTTTCGGAGATCCTGGATCCGCCAATGATACCATTTTGATATGAAATTGCATCATATGATATGGAGTAATTAAATGCTATATTATTACCCATATTTTGACAACTCGTATGAGCCCCTTTTAAATATCATTTTACTTTGCTAAATCAGGGTTATTTTTCTTCGTGGGTCCATTTTTGTCAGGTATAACAAGTAGAAAACTGGTCCCTGGGTCTTCTTTCCACAAAATAATCCAGTTTTTTTTTTACGGCTGGGGATCATTTTAACCAAGTAGATAAGTAAAATACGAATAAAATTTTGTTGTGATAAAATTAAGAAATTCATTCAAAATTAAAGATTACTTCCCTCATGCATAGTTTTGATCCTCGTCTCGAGTATATTGATTGATTGTTTTACGTCCCGTCGAGAAATGTTTCACTCATATTGAGACGTCACCAGCAGTAGATGAAGTACCACAAATTTAGACCTATGCTTATTGCTCATGGCCGTAGCAGTGAGGGCCCTTTAAGGTGCCAACGACTATAGCGACACGGGACCTCTGTTGTCAAGGTCATATTCGAAAGATCCCAGAATATCACTTCTAATTGCCGACCGTCTGGGGAAGGAGCAATCACTTCCTATTTTTACGTCTTAGGTTTGATGCGGCCATGGCACGAGCGGGGCTTGAACTCACGATCTCCCGGTCACGAAGCGAACGTTCTAACCTATGAGCTACCGCGACCGGTCTCGGTATATATATATATATATATATATAATATATATATATATATATATGTATATATATTCTTATTTCGGTTGTCCAATATTTTTGGCTTTGGCATCACTGAAGAGACATTATTTGTCGAAATGCGCATCGAATAACCGGTCGCGGTAGCTCAGTGGTTAGAGCGTATAACCGGGAGGTCGTGAGTTCGAGCCCCGCTCGTGCCATGGCCGCGTCAAACCTAAGACGAAAAATAGGTAGTGATTGCTCCTTCGCCAAACGCTCGGCATTTAGAAGTGAGAATCACGGGTCTTTCGGATATGACCTTAAACACGGAGGTCCCGTGCCACGGTAGGCGTTGGCACGTTAAAGAACCCTCACTGCTACGGCCCTGAGCGCTAAGCATAGGTCTAAATTTGTGGTACTTCACCTACAGCTGGTGACGTCTCAATATGAGTGAAAAATTCTCGACGGGACGTAAAACAAACAAACAACAACAATCGAATATTGGTACCGTTTATGTTTTACACTTTTAATATTCCAAAATATTATTTATAAATATCTTAATTATCTGGACTGATGCAGTAAACACAAAATATTATTAAATTGTGTCCGAATCTTAAATATATATTTTAAGTACTTTTTTAATATCAAAGGTAATGATACACAAGGATATAAATACGGCGCGTGATACGCGATAAAATTCCATAGAAAGATTTATGCGTCACATTTCTACCGCACGCAGTTTTGTCGATGTCCTCATAAACTACATATAAACAGAAGAAATAAAAAAACATTCAGTGACAACTATGGCAGTACTATCATGATTGATGCCCATTAAATGATCAATTGACAGTCTTGGTTCTCTATCGAAAAGAAGATAAAAATGATACAACCCAGTAATTGTATGAGGTGTTATGTATTATAATATACAATTTCTGGTAAATATATTGTCCATTTCTTCTTCTTTTCTGTATCCAGTGTCGTTAACCGATCGTGCAATGTACGGTTACATCGTTTTAATTTGAGTTTCCTTGAGGATGATGAGTACAGCTGGACTTCTTGATTTTATACAACTTACATATTTTTTTTAACAATTCACCATCCAAATTCCTACCTTCGTCACTATGTAACTGATTGCGAATTCCAAACTTGTTAAACTAATTGTACACCACATCTTTAGCAACTGTTGAAACCTTCTGATTTCTCGTTGGTGTCTTGGGTAAATTTGGTGAAAACATCTGGAAACCCAGTACATTTTCATAACCATCTGACTATTTTTCTAAACGTGTGAAATGGGTGTTTAGCTATTAAATTCCCAATTGATGGTCTTATAGTAGGAATTGGTGCTTTTGCTATCATACATCTCTAACATCTTTCAATCCATCGAACAACATCACCTTGCATTCTTTGTCAATAAGACTTTCATTTAAATCAACGCCAGCATTTTCTCTCGACCTTGATGACCAGAACAGTCAGGTAGAAAAACCTGTAAATATTCTCCATCCAAAGTTTTACTAGTGATCAATAACACACCTCCCTTCACCTGCAAAAGATTGCATTATCTTATAGTTTCCTTACCATTTTATACTCCTTAGAAATGTTTGGAGATGATGGTTTATGTTCGGTATCTAACCGATTGAAAACTTTTGATATGTTTGGATCATCCCTTTGTAGTTTCTTCAAGTCTGACATGTTGTATTCTGGAAAAATGAGAATGACTACTGCTGACTCTATAGTGTCCTCATCCTTTGTGATGCTCTTACATACTGTGGTAATCCCTTGCAGAGACGCTGACTTTGAAATATTTGATACATTTTCTTCTGAATTACTCTGACAGTACATTCTGCAAAAACTGTCAGCATTTTCGTTTGATTTTCCTGACCTATACTTTATGATGAAATTGAATTGAGCCAATCTTAACTCTGTCGCACCCAATTTCGCTGTCTTCAGAAACCTCAGATGATTACTGTCGGTATATACAACAAAGTAATTCCCTAAGAGATGGCCTCTTCCCGGGTACATTGATTCTGGTTTCTGTCTTCTACCAATAAAAAACTTGATGCCACCAGATAACTGAAAAATTGTTGCGTATGGCGGAAAACATCAATCAATCAATCACAGCCTTGATAAAAAGGCCAAGATAACACAGTATTCAGTATAGAAAATACAAATCACAAATGGGCAAACAGTGACCCCTGGACATACCAGAGGTTGGATCAGGTGCCTAGGAAGAGTAAGCATCCCCTGTCGACTGGTCACACCTGCCTTGAGCCCTATATCTTGATCAGGTAAACTGAGTAATCCGCAATCAGAATCAGTGTGCCAAGAACGACCTGACGATGTGAAACGCGTCAGATAGCATTTGACCTAATGGAAGGTTGTATTGGCAATCTAGATCGTTATGACGACTATAAAATTTGCAAAATGCTGTCTTTAGACGAGACTGTACAAACTCCTGTACCATCATCTTTTTTGTTAGTAGCCTGTCTTGATTTAAAAACTAATCATATGCAGAACACGCTCTTGTGTATCGAATCAGTTTGGAAATATAAACACCATATACAGGTGATAATGAAGTTTTGCCACATAGGAATGGGAAGTAGACGATGGAGAAATTATCATGAACTTCAGTTGTTAATTTGCCTTCAGGATCTATTTTCAATAAAATATCTAAGTACGAAGTAGATGTGGAAGATTCTGTGGTGTCTTTTATTTAATGTTCACTGGGCTATATCGAATTGACATGTATGAAAATGATCCTTGTTAACAGAGAAAACGTCGTCGGCATATAAGTTAAATTGAAGGTCACAGCAAGAGATTTTCTCTTCTCTTGTATGAGCTTCCGATTGAATTCTGCTTCATAAGAATATAAAACAGGCCAGCGAACAAAGGAGCACAATTTGTGCCGATAGGCATTCGAACAGACTGTTGGAAGACCTGATCACCAAACACTACGAAATTATTGTCAATGAGGAACTCTTGCATCGTTTTAATATCAACTTCAGAGTACTTGTGTGTGGAGTCAGAGTGATGTTTAACAAAATATTTTTTTGGGATGTGAATACTCAACTCCGCTCGATGTAATATGCCAACCCTTGTTTTTATATCAAGGCATGCATCCTCATCACCAATATTGACTACTCTGAACGGAATAATCCCGTTTTTGACGTTTGCATATGTATCAGTCACAATAATATTCCTGGGGAGAGAGGCGTGATCTCCATATACAGCTTGTGCAAGAGCATTGTATTGCTTGGAATTTTGACGTGTAGTACCCATCACTACTTTCATGGTTCTAGATGGGATTTTGATTTTTCAGAGCCACAAACTGGAGATGAACCCACTTCAAACACAGACAAAGTGTTAAGTAACTTTAAATTAACACCCTTGAATTGTTACAATAAATGAACGTCGGTATATTTATAAAATTAATAACATGTTAAATGAAACTATCATAGAATTGATACTAATATTTATCTAAAATAAAATATCAAAAATATATTCTAATCGATCGCACTCTATCAAGGGCGCGCAATAGTGAGTAGCTTTTCTACCTATCGCCATTTTTTTCAAAAACGATAACTTGTCACAGCTCGAAAATTGAGAGAAGGTGACCATTCTGACAAGGAAGCCAGTAAATATTTCATTTTTTCATAAATAAGACAGTTAGCATGAATGACATTGTAGATTTGAAGAGTACCACTCCTACGATTATGTCATCATGCCATTCGGTATTTGTTAGGTTCTATGTATTAGTGAATTTAATTCCCGGCATGGCTTCGACGAGGAAGATTTTTTAAAACCTCTACGATGCATGTATCCTTCAACTGGACATATAAACTGTAGGTACGAGGGACACATTTAAAGTTCGTAGAGTAAGCTTATAACTTTTTAACGCGATTATGAAGTTGCACGATGTTTTACACAGAACTTGCGTAATCATTCCTCTCTCGAACAGTATCATGGTATGCGGCGCACGACGTCCACGTGCGTGCTGCGCTGGGTATTTTCAACACGTGGTTTTACACACTATATTAAAATATAGCGTTCAATATGGGTGGAAAAATCTCTGAACAGAGGGTATATTGTAAGATTCAAGCACACGTCGGGTTTCCGTCAACAGAAATTCATGCTGATTTGCTAAAGGTTTATGGGAATGGTACTTTAAAATATGCTACAGTTTGCAAGTGGGTACGTCGTTTTAATGATGGTCGGGAGTCAATTGAAAATGACACTCGAGTGGGTAGGCCGGTTTCCGTTTTGACGGAAAAGAACGTTGCTACTGTGAAAACGTTAATTGAGGAAGACGCACGTTATACCGTGCAAGAGATAGATGAATTAAATGGCATTCATTCGTCAAGTGTTTTGGAGATCTTACGTGAACGACTTGGGCTACGCAAGATCTGCACGCGCTGGGTGCCCCATTTGCTCACTGACGAGCAGAAACAAAGTCGGGTTAGACTTGCATTGCAAGTTATAAAAAAAAGTATGATAAATGTGACCAACGTCGTTTGGAAGAGAGAGTTATAGGTGATGAAACCTGGATCTATCATTTTCAACCCGATTCTAAAGCTACAAATAAGGTTTGGGTTTTATCTGAGGGCGATAGACCTGTCATTGCGCGCCGTTGCAAAACATCAAATCGCATGTTGTATGCGATATTCTTTGATTCGAAAGGTCCAGTCCTTCAAATTCCAGTCCCTGGAAAGCTTTACAGAGAAAGTGTTCTTACTCAACTTGTTGATTTCTATCAGAAACGCAGACCGCGCACCGGTGTTCGCGGCATCTAATTACTCCATGATAAAGCACCGGCCCCTAAATCCGCTACGGTACAGGAATATCTGAAAGAATCTGGGCTCGATGTCTTAGATCATCCCCCATACAGCCCTGACCTTTCCCCCTGTGACATTTGGTTGTTCCCAAGACTAAAGGAAATACTGGCAGGGCACCGTTTTGAATCCCTTGTCGTTTTGGCAGTGCGGTCTACCAGTGTCTGCAACATATAAGAGGAGTGCCGGGCGGCGTTCCGGAAATGTGTAGATCGGTGTAAAATGTGTGTTGAGGCAGACGGGGCATATTTCGAAGGTCTTAGATAAATAAATTTTTATATTTCAAGTGGTTTTAAAAAGACCGCCCTACTCTACGAACTGAAAAAGTGTCCCTCGTATATTTCTTATTATTTATGCAGAAAATGTGATTTTTAAGCCCTTCTCTCTTCTTGAAGACTAAAGATGTGCAAACTGTGCGTCCCAGATATTTTGACAGTTGTTGTCAATATAAATGGGATTTGATAATACATTTTACGAGTAATTATTAGGGATTTATTTGCAATAAATATAACAAGCCTACTAAATAATTGAAAATATAAATGCTGTTCTTGAATTAAACACAGTAAAAAAAAAATCATTTTTGGATAACTTCCCTTTCGAAAATTTACTGTGCGGTTTGTTTTAACGTCGAAATTGTAGAAATTTTTAACAAATTTCCAGTACATGATGCAGTGTAGTTTATGTATATTTCTATACTTGTATGCACTGATATGATTGAAAAATATATTCTTTTTTCTATTTTAATTTCAAGCTGGAGACGCTATAGTTTTATATTCCAAGCAATAAAAATATTTTATTTATCTGGACTGATGCTGTAAACACAAAATATTATTATTGAATTGTATCTGAATCTTAAATATATGTTTTACATATTTTTTTTTATTTCCATAGAAACTGATACACAAGGATATAAATAATCCAAATCACTTATGGCGCGTGATTCACGATGAAATTAGATTTATGCGTCTAAAACTGCAAGATTTATACACATATGTCATGATAGTGCAAGATTTATATACATATGTCATAATACTGCTATATTTATATACATGACATAATACTGCTATATTTATATACATATGACATAATATTGCAATATTTGTACACATATGACATAATATTACAATATTTGTACACATATGACATAATATTGCAATATTTGTACACATATGACATAATATTGCTATATATATATACATATGATATAATATTACAATATTTGTACAAATATGACATAATATTACAATATTTGTACACATATGACATAATATTGCAATATTTGTACACATATGATATGATACTGCTATATTTATATACATATGACATAATATTGCAATATTTGTACACATATGACATAATACTGCTATATTTATACACATATGACATAATACTGCAATATTTATATACATATGACATAATATTGCAATATTTGTACACATATGACATAATATTACAATATTTGTACACATATGACATAATACTGCTATATTTATATGCAATTGCGTCTTGTATTATTCGTTACTTGGGGAAAACCTGACGACACGATAAGAAGATGGCTATTCAGTGATGGTCGCCCTTATCTAAATAAGAATTTTGTTACAGATGTCGCATGATAAAAACCTTCAGATTATTTAGAAGGTTTTTGGAGAAGGGACATATTCAAATAGAAAGTTTTTCATTTTTATTTTATTTCCCGTCGAAAATTTTTACTCATAAATGTATCACAAATTTAGCTTAGTTTTTTAGCGCTTATGACCGTAGCAGTAAGGGTTCTTTAACGTGTCAACGCCTGTCACGACACTAGACCTCAGTTTGTAACATGTGCAAGGTCGTATTCATAAAATTCTTGATTCTCACTTCCAAGTTCCGAGCGTTTGGCGAAGGAGCAGTCACTACCTATGTTAAGGTCCAAGGTTTGACGCGGCCATGGCACAAGGGGGACTCGAACTCATGACCTCCCGGTTACGAAGCGAACGCTTTACCACTGACCGCGACCGGTCAGATACAAGTAGCAGATGGATAGTAGTCGTCATGGCATTGCTTGGTTGGTGGTTGTTTATTATTTAACATCCCAATCAAGAATCTTCCACTCGTATTGAGACGTCACCATTGCAGGTGAAGGACTGTCAAACGTCTGTACACTTTAGCGTAACAAATTTATAAATGTGAAAAATTGTCAGTAAAGAAGTTACATAATTGAATGAGAAAAATAAATAGATTGTAAATACTGATACAATATTCATAAAGTTCAAGGTTTTCTTTACATACAACAAAAATAAAGTACATTACTGATTTTAGAATGAACTGAATTCCTACAATTCTTTTTTTAATCATGGGTGACTATAATATCACTTTATTATGTATCATCAGTCCATAATTTAGTGTCACTTCAGTTACTGTTTGATCTGTAAATTCTGATGCTGTAATCAAACAAACATTTCCATACTACATAATGGCTATTTTACAAATGAATAAAAATTTAAACAAAATTATGGTAACAGTATTCGAAGCACCCTCACACACCCAATGTGTAGCAGGATGATGGGAAATTTTCTACTGAAAAGTTTAGTTATTGTTCTGTCCAATCACATTTTTCCTGTTTGACGTCATATGTGTCTACGTACTCGGCAATTGCCTCATCATTTAGTAACAAAACAAATCAATATAATTTCAGCAGATCCCTATAGCGTCATGGTGTAGGGTTTGTTGGAGTTTTAACTGACACATTTAATACAAACTTATGCATTAATATCAATGTCAGTAGCTTGCAGTTTAAAACATAACCAAGCACAGCAAGATCTGCACACACTGCATTGTTCGTAGAATGTGTTTTAAAACTTTGCATTTGTACGCTTTTTCCTTACAATGACAATTGTTTTCTATTAAGCTATAGCAGACTAATATACACCCCTCTGTTCACTCCTCTTTATTAAACAGAGTGAATGAAAAGTGGATGAGTCATTTGTATAAGCAACTGCCACACAACCCTAAAAATGAAACAAAAACAATGATAGTGCCTAAACTATTAATGCCTCTGTACATCATTAAACAACAGAACATCTTACCTCAATCTATATATACGTGTCTTTGTGATTTTGTGATCATTTAGCGGATTTTGACGCCTGTGTCATGAAGCAATCCACGACATACACTTCCGCAAGTTGTCTTAAGATGATAAAAAATGGTACGAATTTGACTCCCATAAGTTTGTCTGGATACTTGCTGTCTGATTTACAGATTCGAGAGGAAAATACTTAATCATTCCTCATAAAAAAAACTGTTTATACTGTATTAATGACACACGATCGGTCTATGCACTCTATTTACTGTACAAAATAACGGCGGATGTCCGATATTTGTCCGACGCTCGTGGTGGTGGGCGGAGCTTATTTGTCAGCGTATTTCATATTTCCAAATATAAGGTTGCGAGCTTCTCTGGATTGGTGTATTAGCGTTTACCTCTACATCATCCTCACGTGACATATTGCGATCTATATTGTCCATCGGCACGTGTAGTGCGTCTTAAAAACTGTTAGACTAATTTGTTGTTGATATTTTAATATTGTCATGTACAGTGTCGGATTTTATGGCCTTGTCCTATGGAGGGACAGACCAAAAACCTAATAAAATGTGTGCAGTTAAAAAAAAAATCTGTATTCCGTGGCATGCACGAGACACATTGTTTGTAGAGCCATGGTAAGTAAGGACCAGTGGAAAAAGGGGAGCTCTATTTTTATCTTAAAATTCATTGCTTCTAAGGCATGTGCTCGTGCACAAGACATGGACATTTGGCTCATATAGTGATTGATTGATTGTTGTTTTCCGTCACACTCAACAATTTCTCAGTTATCTGGTAGGGCTGTGTATTGGTCTCAAAAAACCGATACGATACGATACGATATTAAATTTTACGATACACGATATATTGGAATTCATTTTTATTTAATGAAGAATTGTATACAAAAACAGATAACAATAAACAAAATGAAAAAAAAACCAACTTTGTTTTGTTTCTTCCTGAGACAAAGTAAAATAACAGAAAAATAATCAACAAAATCATTATGGCAGCTATAAATCCAATCTCACTTCTCACTTCTCAGAATCAATTACAATATTATCAAAAGTTCAAAACTTGATATTCTTTTTTTAGAAAAACCAGAGCATTGACATTTTCTGCTCTGAGGCATGCACGAGTTGCTGACACAATATCACCCGTTGTACTAAAGACTCTTTCTGATGCTACTGAAGTAGCCTGTACACAACAATATCTAATCGCAAGCTTGGACAGACGAGGGAAAAACATTTCATTAGCTTTCCACCACAGCAATGGGTTTTCTTTCATTGTAGCTTGTTTCTTCTCACGGTATTGCTGCAGTTCTCTTTTGCTGTTATCCCTTGCAGAAAGTGGGGGTTCCTCTCCTGTGATAGTGATTTCTTCATCAAAGAGAGATTTTAGGCCTGTTTTCTTTGCAGGTGGAGGCTTGTAAATCTGAAGAAGAAAATATCAAAATTAAAAAAAAAATTGCATTTACATTTGAAAAAATAACAACTCATATATTAAAATTCTCACATAGTATGTAATAAATATTTATCAATCTGAAGGATCATGGATGTCTCTCAAAGTCTCACCTCCCCAGCTGCATCTTCCTTGTCCTCATCTGCATTCTTCTTGCTCTCATCCAACATCACAGGCAAATCAGGAACTGTAGCAGAAGTATGAGGAATGTCATCATGATTTATCTCAGATTTTATTCTAACTTCTGTAACATCAAGAACAGTCATTTTGTCCTCAATCCTGTCCCATGTTTTCTCACTGATACAAGCTTTATTCTTTGTGCGTGATCCAATGCACTTGCTTCCTCAAGAAAATTTCTCAAATTTGCATCTGGGTAACTTGCAAGCAAATTGGAACCTACAGAATTTTTTAAAGACTACACAAATGCTGAATCATCTGCCTTTGCTTTAAAGTGGTCTGTTAGCTTGTTCAGGAGTGGAAACAGAAGACCAGCTGGAGACTTCTCTTCGCATAGGACAAGTGTGGCTGTCAACATTACTTCCATATTTGATACAAAATCCTCACATATCTGAATCTCTGAATCACCAAGTCCACTAACAACCCTACTCTTGTCTGCTTTTTTCACCCTGTCATCCAGAAGAGTGGCTAGAATTGCAGGTCTTTGCTCCAAAAACCTCTGTAAGAGTTGATACGTTGAATTCCAACGTGTTTTGCAATACATGATGAGCTTGTGTTTTGGCAACTGAAGGGCCAATTGTTTTTCTTTCAAACTTTCTGTAGCTTTTGTGGAAGTAGGTAACAACTGAACGTACTTTACCAAGAATTTTGTCGAGAGAAGGAATACCAAGAGCCTTGTTAGATGCCAAGTTCAAGGTATGTGTAAAACAACCAAGTTTCAGATCAGCACCTGATACTTCAACTGCAACTGTCATGTTACTTGCATTATCCACTGTAATCACTTCAACTTTGTCAGAAATACCCCAGTTTATCATCATTGTTTTGAGTTCAAATCCCACTTTCTGGCCAGTATGTTATCCTTCAAAATGATCAGTTTGTAGAATTTTTGAGCATAATTCCAAGTTTTTATTTATGAAATGACATGTTACTGTAAGAAAGGACTCTGTTGCCCTGGAGGTCCAGCCATCGCATGTAAGGGACACAGCCTCAGAGCTCTGTAGTTCAGAATGAAGTTTGCTCTTTTCATTTTCATACAAGGCAGGAATCAATTCCTCACTTACTCTGGAGCGGTTTGGTGGACGATAGCGGGGCTCAAGTGTTGAGAGCATTTTCCTAAATTAGAAATTGACAAATTGATACTAAAGTTGGAAATCATAAATATAAAATTTTAGTGCCTTTTCTTTACACTTTCTTGCAAATTATAAAATATTCTTACCTGAAAACAGGGCTCTCAATGGTAGAAAAGGGACGAAGATCATGAATTATGTAGTTTAAGATAGACGTTGTTATTTCGTTAGACCTTGCTTGTGGCAATTTGTTTGACGCTTAGAGTGTCCACGGATTTGTACTTGTACTTGTAGTGCTAGGGTTGGGTGTTTTCGTTTCACAATTAGGCTGTAAGGCTAAAATTAGAGTTAAAAAAATGTCATAATAAATTTTATAAAAAAGAAAAGTTTTTTTTAAACTATCATAATTTTTTAATGTTTCGATAAAGATAAACTTACGGAGATCTACATAGTACATACCGACATCTCCAGAAGCCCGAGTTGCCACGCGGCTCACGCCGGGAGTAGTAACAGTCAGTGAAATGCTGTGGTGTCTGTTTAAATGAAACAACATATTTGATGTCCCCCCTGAGGTTGCAACCTCTGCCGAACACAGATTGCACTTGGCTTTCCTATTGTTTAAATGGTTGAAATAATTCCAACATCTAGACTTTTTAGACGCCATTTCTGGTCAGGAATTGTAGTGATGTCGAACCCGATCAAAAATACGTTAAAAAAAGAACGAGTTCAATTCGGATTGCGTATCGCAGGTTGTGTACCGATATTTGAAATTTATGAAAAACCGGTACATATCGATATATCGGTTCAGCCCTATTATCTGGTGGCGTTCAGTTTTTATTGGTGGAGGAGAGAACCCTGATACAATGTACCCGGGAAGAGACCACCGACCTTCCGAAAGTAAACTGGCAAACTTTCTCACATATATCGGCGCGAGCGAGATTCGAACCCCGGCCGACTAGAGGTGAGAGGCGTTGTGATTTTGAGCGCGATGCTCTAACCACTCGGCTACGGAGGCCCTGGCTCATATAGTGAAGAAAGTATTGAAACTTTAAAACAAACCATCTTTCATCTAACATAGACTAACTGTATAGATTTAATAAGTTAGATTGATTGATTGTTGTTTTCCGCCACATTTAACAATTCTTTAGTTTTCTGCTCGCGTCCAGTTCTTTGATGGTGTAAGAGAGAACCCAGACATTATGTATACGGGAAGAGGCTACCAACCTCCCGAAAGTAACGAGTTAGAAACCTCCACCAAAAATGGCAATATTTCTTTTCCCTAGGTCAACACTTCGAACCCTACGATGGGGCTGAAAAGACAATACAGCGGCAAACATATATTAGAAATACTGGTGTTCTCCTCTACTCCTGAACAAATAAATCGTTCTCCTCTACTCCTGAACAAATAAATCGTTCTCCTTTACTTCTGAACAAATAAATCGTTCTCCTCTACTCCTGAACAAATAAATCGTTCTCCTCTACTCCTGAACAAATAAATCGTTCTGTACGTCTGAACAAATAAATCATTCATCTCTACTCCTGAACAAATAAATCGTTCTCCTCTACTTCTGAACAAATAAATCGTTCTCCTCTACTCTTGAACAAATAAATCGTTCTGTACTTCTGAACAAATAAATCATTCATCTCTACTCCTGAACAAATAAATCGTTCTCCTCTACTCCTGAACAAATAAATCGTTCTCTACTCCTGAACAAGTAAATCGTTCACCTCTAGCGGATTTTGAGCCCCCCCCCCCTCCCCCGGAACTTCCGAGTACTTCACCCCTGTGTCCTAGACCGCAGCCTATTACCCCCTAGCTTTAGCAAATCCTAGATCCGCCTGTGACTTGGCTCTGAATAAAAATAAATTGGTATCAAGATTAATGTCTCTGTAATTAAATGTTTCGCTCACAACAATTCTATCAAGAGTTATCAGAGAATACATACTCAAATATTTCTTGTGACCAAGCATCGTGTCAAGACTCTGATGCAAGGTAATTTAGCACAGATCAAGATACTTTTTATGTGGTATTTAGGTGACTTTCATGGCTCATCCACCTCTTGTTTGAACGAAAGTAAGGACAATTACCTTATATTGCATTCGTATGTTACAATATCACTGCAAAATTCCATTCAATACTTGAGCACTTTCAAATATTTTATTTCAAATCAAAAGGAATATATATGTTACGATAACACTTTAGAAAAGACCGTATTATAAAATATCGACTTGGGACGATCGTTGACCACTGAAGTGTAGAAAGGTCAACGGCGGGTTACAACCCAAGAATGGGCGCCCTCCCCACATAGAGTAGACCTGCCTCTTAGACTTCGGTTTCTTTCGGGTAAAGGTAGAACTTCTTCGTCAAGCGAACTTTGGGTTCCGGAATCTGAACAGCTAACTGACCTTGCCTGGTTTTACAAACTCTTCCACTGACGTCACGGTTAACTTCAACCAGAATAGAGACTACATCCTCCCTGAAGAGAGAATTCAAGGAATTATTTTTTAAACAAATTCACCACATAGAATTACTCAAATTTATTATGATGTTAATTTATTATGATGTTAGTTTATTATGATGTCAGTTGGATTAATCTATCGATAAACCACTGTAAGATTACGAGTTAGTACTCATGAACTACCAGTCCCAACAAGGATGCTAATAACAGAGGACAACATAGCTCGCCCGGAAAGCGTGACTCTACTTATTAAAAGCTATCCCCTTTAGTTCAAAATGTTGAAGGTTTTAAAGTAGGTTAAAGATCAAGGTCACTGGGGCAAAAGTTTTGATATACATGAAAGGCCTGGTCATGAGTTATCTAAACGGAAATCCCTATCCCCTAAGTTCGAAACATATATAGCCAACGTTAAAGTTTTTGAAAAGTAGGTCAAAATCCAAGGTCAGTAGCCTTGAAATGAGGCATTTATATTTGAAATATCAAAGTCTAATCACCCTTGATTCGAAAGGTATAACCACGGTTAAACTTATTTGAAAAATAGGTCAAAGCCAAGATTATTGGGTCAAATGTCTTGGTATTAAATTTTTTTCATGAGTAAAATATCAAGGGCCCCTTGGTTCAAAATATATAACCCAGGTTAAAGTTTTTGAAAAGTAGATCAAAGTCCACTGAAAAGGTCACTAGGTCAAAAAAGTATTGGTAACAAAAGAAACGTCTCTTCATTAGTCATCTTTTTGTAAAATATCACCTTGGTTAAAAACATCTATCCCAAGTTAAATTAAGGTTTTGAAAGGTAGGTAAAAGTCCATAGAGAAGGTAACTAGGTCAAATGTCTTGGCACCAAATATAAGTCTAGTCCTGAGACGTTCATACAGGAAATATCAAAGCATTATTACCCTTGCTTCAAAAGATACAGCCAAGGTTAAAGATTTTTTAAAATGTAGGTCAAAGTGCAAAGCATAGATCACAGGGTAAAAGTAATGGTACCAAAACAAAGATCTTTTTATGAGGCATTTATATGTGAAATTTCAAATCTTTATCCCCTTTTGTTCACAAGATATAATCCTAGTTAAAGTTTTTAAAAGTAGATCAAAGTCCAAGGTCAAAAGGTCAACGGTCTTGGTACCAAAAGAAAGATCTATTAATGAGGAATCTATATGTAATATACCAAAAGCCTATTTCTCTTGGTTCAGAAGACATAGCCTAGGTTAAAGTATTTTCTTAACGTGTGATGACGACGCCGGGGTTATGACTGACAATAGCTCTCCGGACGGTCGTCCCGGCAAGCTAATAAAAACAAAAATAAAAATCAAACAATATCAGCTGCTACAGTCAACCATAAATTCACCTTGGTGAGTACTCTTTCAGATGTTTGACCAGCGATTGGACAAAGAATGACCCCATTTTCTCGTCCCTTAAGGAGATATATCCAGGCATGGTAGAATGGGCTACCAGAAAGTCAGCCTCAGAGGCAGCGATATCAAACTCAACCTGGGGTATGCTCTCAGAGGTTACGTCTGCTTCTGGCAGGCTAGGAGGGAGATGATCGTCAAATTCTGCTGGAATGGTCGTCCGAGTCCCATGCCATACTATGAATTATTTAAATATTACATATCAGTACTGTACAAGATACAGATGATGATGAATGTCATGTATTTTGTGTTACCTACCATTCTGGGTTTCGCTTCCTTGGCACGCCTGGAAAATAAAGAATTTTGGTTTTCCCGAAAGTGACGAACAGTTGTCGGCCCGGAATAATGACGTCATGGTGGCTATGCTGATGTCTTGACCACAACTTCCAGAAATAGTATCGAGGCTGCCATGACTCAAAAAGCAGATGACCAAAGCACCATTTTCCTGGTGGTCTTCTTTCTGAACACGTTTCAAAATATTCATCACTTGAGTGCGGCTTTGGTTGTTGTGTATAGAGACGTCAAACCCAAACATGATGAACATATCATTTAAACTATCTGAAAAATAAACTCCTCTAATTATGATTGGTCAGTAAAGTTATGTGACAATGGCCGATAAAAACGCACATGACCATGTATATAATTATCATGGGTGTTAAATTTATGTTTCTTTACGCTATAGATTGAAACAAATTTGGTCTACCTCGATCAATATTAGTTCCTGTGCGTGTTGGAAGCCGGCCCTTATCATGGAAGTGCTCGTTGTTGATGATAACACAGCGTCCTGCAAACAAATGAAGCATTCTAATAAAACTTATGGTAAGAATTGCAAACAAACGAATATCTCTTGATGCTAAAATCGTATTTTTTTTAAAATTTTGCTCAAAATGAAAAAGGTGAAGGTAACGAACAGCGATCAATCAATTTGATAATTCCTGTAGATTAAAAGTAGGGGAAAATAAGTCCCTGGACATACCAACATACCAGAGGTGGGATCAGGTATCTCTCTCTCTCTCTCTCTCTCTCTCTCTCTCTCTCATATATATATATATATATATATATATATATATATATATATATATATATATATATATATAGTATGGCCGGATAGCTGAAAAATTGCTCAGGCGACTATAAAACAAAATATATATAGTATGTTTTACAATCCCATGAGGATCCAGGTTGTTAGAATAGATCCCCAGTACCCCTTGCTTGTCGTAAGTGGCGACTAAATGGGGCGGTCCTTCGGATAAAACCGCAAAAACCGAGGCCCCGTGTAACAGCAGGTGTGGTTTGTTAAAGATCCCTCCCTGCTCAAAGACCATAAGCGCCGAGCATAGGCCTAAATTTTGTAGCCCTTCACCGGCAATGGTGACGTCTTCATATGAGTGAAAAATTTTCGAGTGGGACGTTAAACAATATATAATCAATCAATGAACGTCCCGTCGACATTTTTTACTCATATTGAGACGCCACCAGTTGTAAGTAAAGTACTACAAATCTATACCTATGCTTAGCTCTTAAAGCCGTAGCATCGTATTGTTTATTGTAATAAGACCAGTTTTTCATTAACAGTCTCTTCATACCAAACATATCCTAGTCCAATCGTAAACAACATATCCCTTACAGTTGATAACAAACGTTTGGTATTTGGTTCTAAAAGACACTGTTGAAACATTTCAGAACATATATTTTGTAAGTACAGTTATTAGTATTTCTCAGTTCGAAACAATATTATACCATTCTAAATTTTCTATCTAATTGAAATGGAAATCTACCTATTACTGAATAAATCATCATAGAAGCTGGTGATTTTTTAACACCTGGGATTTTCTTACAAAAAATCTTTCTAATTCTTTTGCTGGGATACACCCCCACACTTCACAACTATAATTCACGATACTACTCACAAAGGTGTCAAATAAATTCAACTTTGTTGATACATTTATGTATAAAGATTTCATTTTTGATAACAGGACATTCATACTCTTTTTACATTGCATAGCCAAAACACTCTGTGCTATGTTACCATTGAAATTAAATGTAATCCCTAAGTAGTTACAATTGTCTACCACATCTAAAGGTACATTATCATAACACCAAGTTTTTCAGTTTACCACACTTTCTAAAAATAACAATTTTTGTTTTATCAGTATTAAAATTTAGCTTCCATTTCGAGGTATAACTACCTAAAGTATTTAACATATTTTGTAAACCATCTACTATGTCTGAAAAAAGAACTGTTTTTTAAAGGTCCTAAATTCCGAGAACCTCGCTCATTTAGATGGCGACATAATTTCTTGGCTATCATGAATTCCGTGGAAGAATATGCCAGACGTTGGACGAAATCTGAGGGAGGAACTTGATACTTTTTCTGAGTGGATCAGAAGTATTCGAAAATTCTTAAAATCCCGCATTCACCATTTGATGGGGGAAAATGACTACATGAAAACTTGCTAGTCCCAGCCGATAAACCAAGTAACAATATTGTCTTTGTTTGTAAAAGTTACTATTATAAATGTCTTTTAAATGAACTGGGATTTACTTCAACATCTGGGAATCCTACTTATACTCCAAGAAATCTTACAAAGGATGAAATTCTTGATAATCATCTTTCATTTTTAAATACTTTCGACATTCCTAAGAATCGGGATCATTTTGAATTACCATACCTTTATTGGATTCCGAAATTACATAAAAATCCTTACAAACAAAGATACATTACTGGTTCCAGTAAGTGCTCGACCAAGCCTTTATCTTTATTACTCACTAAACTGCTAACAGCTATTAAAGAGACACTTCAGAGATACTGTTCCACTATATATTCCAGAAGTGGTGTCATTCAGTTGTGGATTCTGAAAAACTCTAAGGAACTTTTGGAAAATCTAAAGTCTCAGGATTTTTCTAAAATTGATAGCATTAAAACGTATGATTTCTCCACACTTTATACAACAATTCCTCACGATAAATTAAAATCTAGACTTTTTCAGATAATAGATAATTGCTTTTTGAACAAAAATGGCACTCGAAAATACAAATTTCTAGTGATTGGAAAACAAGGTACATATTTTGTTTGACACCACTCCGATAGCCCGCACAAGTGCTCTGAAGTAGACATTAAGAGTATGCTTGGCTTTCATGTAGATAACATTTACGTGGTATTTGAAGACCAAGTCTTCCAACAATCCATTGCCAATCCCATGGGCATTAATTGTGCTCCCTTATTGGCAGACTTATTTTTATATTCATATGAAGCGGATTTTGTTCAGAAACTGTTACAGGATAAAAACAAAAAACTTGCCGTGTCCTTCAACCATACATATAGATATATCGATGACGTCTTATCAATCAACAATCATAATTTTCATAATTATGTCCATTTGATATATCCAGATGAACTCGAAATAAAGGACACTACAGAATCTGACGTGTCTGCTTCATATTTGGATATTTTACTTAATATTGACTCTAATGGCAGACTGACAACTACAGTATATGACAAGCGTGAACTTCAACTTTGCAATCATCAGTTTTCGATATCTATGTAGTAATATACCACTTTCGCCTGCTTATGGTGTGTATATCTCCCAGTTGATTCGATACGCGGGAGCATGCCATGCGTATGAGAACTAGTTAAAGCGAGGTCAACTACTGACAAAAAAAGTTGATGTTGCAGGGTTATAACGAATCTCGTTTGAAGTCATCATTTCGCAAATTTTACGGTCGCTATATTGACCTTGTTTGCGATTACAAAATGTCTCTGGGACATATGTTGAGTGATTTGTTTCATACCTTTTGTTAGACTGCCATTTTTCATACTAACTTTGACTACGGGTAATCCCGTATAGCTAAGTTTGCCTAAGGGCTCACGGCGGGAGTGACCGGTCAGCAGAGGATGCTTACGCCTCCAACCTTCGCTTTGTCGGAGGTCCGTGTTGCCCTACACTCGAACTTGTATATGTCATTGGGATTTATGATTACGATTAACACACTGTTAACTTCACCATTCGATATAATCAGCATACATTGTAAGAAATAAAGCAATATCTCTGACCTCAACTGGTACACATAGGTTTGGTTTTTTTTTTTATATATATATATAAATTCCATTTCAAAATCATTTACGTACAATGAAAATAAAGGAGTGATTCTCCTTGCATTAGACCATTATTACAAGTGAAATATTCTGACAATTGTGATTTATATTTTACACATGATTTAACATTTGTATACATTGAACGAATAATATCCATCATTTTGCAGTCTATACCACACTTAGACAATATATAAAACAACATATACCTATTTACTGAATCGAACGCCTTTTGATAATCTACGAAACAAACAAACAAACAAAAAAAACCACCCCAGTTTCTTACCGTTCATTATATTTCTGTTTGTAATACAAATATTGCATCTGTGGTACTATAACTTTTGTAAAACCAAATTGAGCATCTGACACGATGTCATAATTTTCTGATCATTTATACAATCCCTCATTTAGTATAGAAGTAAATATTTTTGAGAGACAACTTTCCAGTGTAATACCTCTATAATTATTACAGTTATTTATATTGCCCTTTTTAAATACCGGGACGATTACCTCTTCAGACCAAGACAATAGAAAATAACCTGAGGAAATATAATATTGAATAATTTAACAAGATATTCCACTAATTCATCATTGAAAAATATAAAATATTCATTCAGTAAATTATTATTTCCGGGAGACTTTTCTCTTTTCAAATTACAAATAATTTTTGAAACTTATTCTTTTGCGATCGGAGTATTAAGTTCCGGGTGTGACTGATAGTCAGTAGCTTGAGGTGAATTCATATGTACATTAAAAGTAGACAGCAACAAGTTTTTAAAGTGATAATAAAATTCAGACAATTGTAATTCAGAGTTAGATTTTCCTGTACGTTTACGAACTAAACTGTAGAACGCCCTCGGATTGTTCCTATTGAGATATTCGATCCCGTCTCCTTCGAAGCTCATATACCCCCCCTCCCCCCCCCCCCCCCCCCCTGTCTTTTGTACATGTAATTTATAGTTACGCTTCGAAGTAATGAGTATGTGTCTATTCCAGTGAAACATATCGGAATTAAAAGTACGTAAATCTTTCATGTATCTCTTTCGTAATTCTGTACACTTATTGTCTATCCATGGTTTGCTGCTATCGTGCAGAAAATACTTTTTTGTCTTACAAACATGGAGGGTTCTTTAACGTGCCAATGCAAGCCGTGACACGGGACCTCCGTTTTTAAGGTAATGTCCAAACGACCCGTGATTGCACGAGCGGGGCTCGAACTCACAACGTCCCGGTTACGAAACGAACGCTTTAACCACTGAGTTACCGCGACCAGTCTGTCTAGTGAATCCGTACGTTTATTTGCAAACTGACATGTTACAGTATCCAACAGTGATAACTTACCTGGGCGTGTCCCCTTATCGTACACCCCAAGTCTGGGACATCTTGAGCTAGAGAAACCACTTGGAGAACCGTCCAGAGTTAACGTTCCTTGCGGATGGATCGACATTTTTGATTGCATATTCGAGTCTGCATTTGCCCCTTCTCCATTTGTAATTTCTACATGGCCTTCTTCTTGGACTGGAAATTTTTCCAGCTGACAACCAGTGGCACCCTCAGAAGCCTTGTCTGCAAATGAGAGTCAAAAGACCCTGCTTTTATTGTCTGTATTTAGTGCTTGTACATGTAAGTTCATGACAAGACAATATAATTATAAATAACACAACACACTCAATTTTTTCACTATCATTATGGACCTGCATAAAGCTTATAGACGCAAATTCATAAACTGTGAAGAGATTCTTACGCTTGAACATCTATTTCAGAACTTCACCGACTTTTGGAATGTCCAGTAAAATTCGTATGATATTCGATTACAGAGCCCGAGTTTTCAGAAAGGAAATGTAATATAACGTCAAACCTATAGAATCTTTCAACAGCTTCTTTATCTCCTCGACTTGCTCGAAAGTGTTTAGAAGGAAGGACAAGTGATCTGCCTCTGGGATCCTCTCCTCCAGAAGATCAAGAGCATCCCAAACGTCCTCTACACGATCCAGCTCTCGTTTTCTAATGTCACTCTTACCCAGACTCGTCTTTAGACAGTTTAGTTCTCTCTCACCAGTTTCTTCTCCAATGTTGAAAAGAAGAATTCTGATAAGGATAGAAAAGTTTTCTCACTTAAATGGCACAGATCAAATTAGTTAAAGGACGCTTAGTTTAAGTCAATTGAAGGATTCATAGGTAAACTAAGAGGTCACATATTGGTAGATTATTTTGATCAAAGGACACATAGATTATCCCAAACAAAGGACACATAGATTATCCCAAACAAAGGACACATAGATTATCCCAAACAAAGGACACATAGATTATCCCAAACAAAGGACACATAGATTATCCCAAACAAAGGACACATAGATTATCCCAAACAAAGGACACATAGATTATCCCAAACAAAGGACACATAGATTATCCCAAACAAAGGACACATAGATTATCCCAAACAAAGGACACATAGATTATCCCAAACAAAGGACAGATAGATTATCCCAAACAAAGGACACACAAATTATTTCAAACAAAGAACACACAAATAATCCCAAACAAAGAACAGATATGTTATATCAAACAAATGACAGATAGATTATCTCAGTAACAAGATGCACGAATTATCTCAGTTTGATGCGTATCTTAGTGAAAGTATTGGATTAGTTAAGACTTAGAGAGACAGAGTCTGACGGGAATTATTAATAGACATGTGGCTGCAAACGTCGAATGACTATCATCGCTGCTTAAATTTGTATATGTTCTGGCCCATCACACACTATTCAAAAGTTATGAGCAAACTTTAAAAAGTTTCAGGCAGAAAGGACAAAAACAATATACCCCCTGACTTTAGTCATTTCATTTAATTTTCTCAGACTTGATGTTTGTTGAGGAAAAGATTTTTAAATGGATCCAACCTATTCTTGCCTTTTCTTGATTATCCCCCTTTGAAGGGGACATGATCCTTCATTTGAACAACCTTTACTCCCCTTTACCCATGGATGACTTGTATCGATTTTAAATGAAATTGGTCTAGCGCTTCTAAAGACGATGATGAAACGGACAACACACACACAGGCACAAACACACACACACACACACAGACACACACACAGGCACAAACACAGACACATACACAGACACACACAGAGAGAGACACACACACAGACACACACACAGGCACAAACACACACACACATACACACACACACAGACACACACACACACACACACACATACACACACACACACACACACACACACAGATAGATACACACACAGACACACACACATAGACACACACACAGGCACAAACACACACACAGACACACACACAGAGAGAGACACACACACAGACACAAACACATACACACACACAGATAGATACACACACAGACACACACACAGGCACACACACACACACACACACACACACACACACACACACACACACACACACACACACAGAGACACACACACAGACACACACACAGGCACAAACACACACACACACACACAGACACACACACACAGGCACAAACACATACACACACACAGATAGATACACACACAGACACACACACACACAGGCACAAACACATACACACACAGATAGATACACACACAGACACACACACATAGACACACACACAGGCACACACACAGGCACAAACACAGACACAGACACACACACAGAGAGAGACACACACACAGGCACAAACACACACACAGACACAGACACACACACAGAGAGAGACACACACACAGGCACAAACACACACACAGACACACACAAAGATACACACACAGACACACACACAGAGAGAGAGACACACACAGGCACAAACACACAGACACATACACACACACAGACACACACAAAGATACACACACAGACACACACACACACACACACAGACACACACACAGGCACAAACACACACAGACACATACACACACAGACACACACACAGACACACAGAAAGAGACACACACACAGGCACAAACACACACACAGACACATACACAGACACACACAAAGATACACACAGACACACACACATAGACACACACACACAGACACACACACCATACATACACAGAGACATATACACACAGACACACAGCACACACATACACAGAAACACACACATAGCAACATAGACACACACACATATACACACCCACACACACGCACATACATATACACAAACACGCACACAAACACAGAAACACACACATATATACACACACACACATATATATACACACATATACACACACACACAGACATATATATATATATATATATATATATATATATATATATATAGATATATGTTAGAATAAACTGGTCTGTATTTTTTGTAGTGTTCGAGAAGAGCACGGGTCATTGTACTAGTATGTAGTATGTGATGCTCGCTACTTGACACCTTGGTAAATAGTACACGGGTCATAATGTCACAATTTTCAAGATTTTCCTTACCATACATATCTAAGTTTAGTATTTTACCATAATGTACCAAAGCAAGAGGGTGATTTTACTAGGCAGGCTGTGATGATTGCTGACAGATCACCTATTTAACTCTGATCTATCCTATCCCTCACCAGGACCCATGGGCAACATCCCTGCTCAACAAGACTACACACACAGTGTAGTGTATAAATCTGCTACACATGGGAAAGTGAATGACATAATTTTCATGGGTTTTTCCTTTTTTTTTTCTTTTTTTTTTTGTTCAAATATCGTGTAAATATCGCGAGATAATCATTCGAAAAATCATACATGTAAATATCATGTAAAGTTATTTATGTGAAAGTCATGTGAAAATTATGGAACATTTTTTTTCAAATGATATTTCATGTTTGAAAATTAACTGCCGTATAGAGTGCTTCAAGACGCGCATTTAACACGTCACGAAGTCTGCTGGCGCGAGTCGTTGTTGTTCATGGTGAATTACTTCAAAAATGTCTTCTCCCAGCCTTAAAAGGCAGACGTTTGCGTACGCTGTCTATCGCAACCTTCAAAATTGTAAATAAATCCTGCCCTCTCCTCTTTCATGACCTTTTTACACTTAAAGATCACTGCTGCTGTGCCCAGTGTGAGGGCATCCAGGTATGGATTGCTATCCTTTGGGTACAATGCCCCAAAGATCTGGAACTCTACAAAATGAAGCAAGGCGTCTTACAACCTTAAGGTTAAAGTTGTATTGTCACGTGGTCTGGCCCCATATGTAATTGTAAACCTTGCAGACTTTAGGTCCAGTGTATGTATAGGTTCTGCTAGTTATACACGTTACTTTCAGTTCTTTTTATCTACGCAGCTTTTTATATGAAGTTTCTTTTTGCACGACTCAACTAAATGTCTTTGTTTTAATTAAGATGAAATTAAACTTATATTGAAATCATATTTATTAAATTCTTAATATTTATGTAGTCTCCTGTTTAAGATAGTTTTGCTTTTTGAAAAATTTTATGTTCCGATTTGCTTAAATTTTGCTGCTTTTTTATTTGACGTCCATTTTTGCTTAGTGTGGCTTATTCCCCCCTCTAAATCGTATGTGCCTTTTGATCTGCATTTATTCTAAACTGGAATGTTTCAGTTTTTTCCTTCGTTGATCTGTGATATGTCTGTATATTGTATATACATGCTATGCGTTTTAATTTGTCTTTGATATATCTACAGAGCTTGTGTTAACACTCGTTATATGTATATAGTACCGGCTGAAGATAAAATTCACACAGACACACACACACACAGACACCACACAGATACACACACACACACACACACACACACACACACACACACACACACACACACATATATATATATATATATATATATATATATATAGGCGCGGATCCAGATTTTTTTTCCGGGGGGAGGGGGGTCGAACCTTTTCACAAAATCGATCCCGTGATATAATTATTACAAGGCATTATAATGTTCATTCACCTCTTTATTTTCCAACTCTCGAAGGAAACGCTCTGAATAACCACTGCACCACGCGATTGTTTTTATCTTTGCAACTTATACCCCCCCCCCGACCCCCCTCTAGATCCACGCATGTATATATATATATATATATATATATATATATATATATATATATATATATATATAATGTTATTGTTAAACTTGTACCCGTCCCCTGTGGGTCACTGACTGGTGAGTAAATGCAGATGTACGTGTCCTGTATATATACAAAGTACAATGAAAGCTTCTTTATAAACAAGTCTTCAGCATAAAAAATTACATTCCAGATGTGTTTTTTTTTTTTTCATACATGTTGCTTTCAATTCATGGATCCACCCCTGGTTCTTAAACGAATTTAACGCCTAAATTCGGTTTACCAACCTTGTGGAAAATCCACGGTATTTATATATCTCCGTCAGCGATATAAATAGATGTTGGAAATTTTACTTCAACTATTTACGAACCTTTTATCCGTCAATGACGTTTTTTTGCGCTCTGCAGGAAAAGCATCTTGTGTACATCTGGTTAAGACTCTGACGACGTCACTTCTTCTCATCAGACGAAACATGTCTTCCAGAAGTGCGAAGTCCTGCGATCTGCAGTTGATGGCTGTTTTTCCCTCTAAAGCTAGAAATAAATCCAAACTGCCAGGCAGTTTCATTCGTTTTCTGTTTTTGATCACATCCTTGGAGAGGTAAGACAAGCGCCTGAAATCGTCATGGTCCATTTTGTCGTGAATTTCTTGTAAAAGGCAGCGATTATCAATGTTATCCGACATGTTTTTCTCGCCTGATGCTGGCCATAAACAATTTTAAGCGATTGCGCAATGCACTGTTGTTGCATGTTTATATTTTTATAACAAGGAAGTTCGATAAAATAATAGTAAGAGCGCTTCCTAGGATCAGGGGGCGAATCCCAGAATTGAAGTCAGAGGGCGTGACTTCATGAGGCAGGGAGTCTGGGGGCCGCCTTAAAACCCCCAGTGGGTCCAGCTCCTGGGTTTGAATGGGCTTGAAATATGTTTCCAACGTAGGCATTTATTATTATTTTTAATGAGGTGAAATTAATAAAATGACACAAATTTTTAGAGTTTTTTGTTTGTTTTTTGGAGGGTTTTTTGTTTGTTTTGTTTTATGTGTGTGTGTGGGGGGGGGGGGGTGTTTTATTGTTTGTTTTATGGTTTTTTTTTTGTTTTGTGTGTAGGGGGGGGGGGGGGGGGGAGTTGTTTGTTTGTTTGTTTTGTTTTTTGGGATTTTTTTTGTTTTGTTTTGGTCGTATTTTGCTTTTGGGTTGTTTTTTGTTTTTGTTTTTGTTTTTCTTTTGTTTTTTTTAATTTTGTTTTTCTTTTTTTTTAAAGGTTGGAATACAAGTTTTCCCAACAACAGTAAAACTGAATTAAAAGATCTTGTCATGCATTTCTGTGAGGGTGGGGAAAAAAATAATTGCTTCTCTTATCTTTTTTTCTGAACAAGAGACCAAGATTTAATTTAAATTTGAAAATTTTCGGGGAAGAGGCGCACCAGTCATGGAGGTAATCGTGAAAAAAAAATCCAAGTATGTAAACTTGTCAATCCCAACATGCGACCGTGTAAATTTCTCAGCTTCATCTACATAGGTGTGTAACTCTAGGTGTGTACGTTCTCAGAAATGTATGCATCAGTGTGGTATTCTTCATATACATGTGTAATCGTTTGATTTCTAATTTTACATTTCTCTTTCTAAAAGTATATTACAGTTTCCTAAGTTCTACGCGATCATCCCTACAATATTTATGTTTGTAGACTTAGTATTTACATAATTATTTGTACCTTACATGCCAATTTGTGTGTGTGTGTGTGTGTGTATTGTTTTTTGTTTTTTTGGTTGTATTTTTGGGGTTTTGTGTGTGTGTTGTTTTTTTTGTTGTTGTTGTTTTTTGTTTTTTTTTTGGTTTGTTTTGTGTGTTTTGTTTGTTTGTTTGTACAGGCACCTGGATAGCGTGTATAGATCTTATGTACATGTATAGAGGGATGGGGGGGGGGGGGGGGGGTCCGGAGCCACCACCTATGATCTAGGTACATCCGTTAAGGAAATTGCTGAAAGACAAAACAATCTTTGTAGATCACAGCATCTGAAGAGTAGCAGGCCAAGGTGACTCAGGACTCAGGTGAGCGATGTTGCCCGTGGGCATCTTGTTAAATTACAAATGAAACAAGTCAGCCAGATCTATAGGATATATTCATAGATTTAGTGAATATATGCTTTAAACAAAGTATTTAATCTTCCAGGTTTTTAATCGTGTCCTCGTTACAACAATAAAATGATGACCGTTTCTAATATTGAAGGAGCATTGCCATAATAAAAAGCACAGCCTTCATTTAAACCCTGCAGGGCCGTGGGGATCCGGGTCGTCAGAATAGATCCTCAGTACCCCTTGCTTGTCGTAAGAGGCGACTAAATAGGGCGGTCCTTCGGATGAGACCGCAAAAACCGAAGCCCCGTGTAATAGCAGGTGTGACACGATAAAGATCCCTCCCTGCTCAAAGGTCATAAGCGCTGAGCATAGGCCTAAATTTTGCGGCCCTTCATCGGCAATGGTGACGTCTCCATATGAGTGAAATATTCTCGAGCGGGACGTTAAACAATATAAAATCAATCAATCAACTTACTATCAGCTGAACAAATTATACTGCAGTCTCTACTCACTGCTTCCGTGAATTTTTGTGATTTCCCCGGAATGACAAATAAGGTGTTGTTTCCAAATAAGAGATTTTTGAAATTTTGGTTTATTTATTGATTTATGCACGATATAAATATCTAATAAAACCTGCGAAGAAAACTCATGTGAATGTTCTAATTTTTAAAACAAAAATATTCATGAAAATTATGACAGTTAATAGTTTTGAAATTTTCAAAAGCCATGTCATTTGAAAAAAGATGTATTAAACAAGTATATTTTGAAAAATGATTGAAATGAAATGACCAAATCTCAGAAATACCGTTATGTTTTTGATTGGATCCAAACCAGAGAAAAAGTACCAATCCCATTCAAAATTGATTGATTGTTTGTTGTTTTCCGCCACACTCAACAATTTTTCAGTTACCTGGTGGCGTCCAGTTTTTGTTGGTGGAGAAGAGAATCCAGATACAATGTACCCGGGAAGAGACCACCGACCTTCCGAAAGTAAACTGGCAAACTTTCTCACATAGATCGGCGCGAGCGAACCCGATCAAAATTGATAAAAAGTACTAAAAGAATCATATTGCTGCTTGCAAGACATTTTCTTCAAGAAATTAGTTTTTTTCATAGAGTCATTTAATTTGTAAACCATTTTATATCAAAATAATGTAGTTTTCCGATTACAATATGCACCACTATTTATAATTCCGATCTAATTTGGTTAAAATTTGAAAAATCACAATATTTCTGTATTTAGGCAATTTCATTTCAATTTCTTTTGAATATATATTTGTCTGATGTACCTTACTTTCTAATTGATGTGTTTCTTGAAGATTTTAATTACAAATTAAAAAATATCAACGATTAACGTTTCTAATTTTTGTAAATATTTTTGTATTTAAAAACGTTAGAACGTCTGAATCTGTTAGTTAGTCATGTTTTTAGTGTAATTAGACGCCTTAAGTAAACTTTTGCAGCATAATATAGGGGGTTTCAACTAAAAACAAAAACACCAAACGTCAACCATTAAATATTTATAGCACTTACTCCTGTATGTATTAATTATGTATATTACATTAGAAAATAAGAAATAAAATTATATCATCAAATCCATGTAAATCTATATTCAGCATTTTATTTATTTTCAAAACATTGCATACCACTAGTTTGTCAATGTGATATCAAACATAAAAAATGAAAATCGTTCCAGGAGTCCAATGTAACTCACACCGGTACCGATCATATACTCCAGGAGTCCATCATAACCCATACCGGTCCCGATCATTTACTCCAGGAATATATCATAACACATACCGGTCCCAATCATTTACTCCAGGAGTCCATCATAACCCACACCGGTCCCGATCATTATTCCAGGAATCTATCATAACCCATACCGGTCCCGATCATTTACTCCAGGAGTCCAATGTAACCCACACCGGTACCGATCATTTACTACAGGAGTCCATCATAACACACACCGGTACCTATCATTTACTCCAGGAGTCCATCATAACCCACACCGGTCCCGATCATTATTCCAGGAATCTATCATAACCCATACCGGTCCCGATCATTTACTCCAGGAGTCCAATGTAACCCACACCGGTACCGATCATTTACTACAGGAGTCCATCATAACACACACCGGTACCTATCATTTACTCCAGGAGTCCATCATAACCCACACAGGTACCGATCATTATTCCAGGAATCTATCATAACCCATACCAGTCCCGATCATTTACTCCAGGAGTCCATCATAACCCACACAGGTACCGATCATGTACAGTACAATTACACACTATCAATGAGAAAAGTCTAAACTGGTCGTCCTTAAAATGTTAAAGCTGATACTCTGGGTTTCCATAGCGCATACAAAAGCATTTATAATCAAAATAATCAAACCACAGTCAAAACATTATCAGATATATAGTTCGCTGTATGTAGTTGTTACATGTACTGAGACAACTTCGACAGGTGCACGTTAAAGTTTGGCCACTTTTATATCACAGTCTCATGCATCATCGAGGCAAACTCCGTCACGAAACCGAAATCGTGAATTTCAACAAACTTTAATTAAACTTGACCCGAACGGTTCCTTTAATGTCCTGTCGGCACATAGGACACTTCCGGAGCGCGGGTGAGCACTGGCCACAACTGACCAGGTGCCCGCATGGAAGGAAAACGATGGACACTTTTCCAGTACAACACATTTTACAAATTGTTCGTTCTCGCAAATTCTCATTTGTCTCTTTTAGTTTTTCAACATCTGGAAAAGACAGAATAGATCAAATAATATGCATCATTATTTTAATTATCTAAAATAAAGAAAAACGAGCTCAAAAAAAACCAAAAAACAGGTTAATAATTCTCAAATTTTACCCTCTGCGTGGTGTTCTACTCGCATTCCCGCGTCATGGCTAGTAGTTGAGCTGCAGTCGTTATTCTCCGGTTTAAGTTCTGCTAACACGTCTAACACATCCACTGCTGTCATTGTCCGCCACGCTGTAAAACAACTAGATTATTTCAGAGTCGGTACTGTAGCAGAATTAAAGCAAAAACCTGTCACAGCTATTAATGACAACAATTTCTGATTGTAGTTTATCTGTGATTATAGAAACTTTTCCCTTTTTAAAATACAAATTTCAATTCAATCTATTCTCAGCTTGAAATAGCGATATTTACAATTTTGCCATGAATACGTTGAAGTTGTAAACCATGCGCGTGAAACGTTCATTTATTTTTATATAAAAATCTATTTGAATTTTTTTAAGACAATGGTCTGATGGAATATTTAGAAAGCGCTTTAAGATAATGATCTACTATCAGACCCGTGGTAATCCGGGTTGTTAGAATAGATCCCCAGTACCCCTTGCTTGTCGTAAGAGGCGACTAAATGGGGCGGTCCTTCGGATGAGACCGCAAAAACCGAAGCCCCGTGTCACAGTAGGTGTGGCACGATAAAGAACCCTCCCTGCTCAAAGGCCCTGAGCGCCGAGCACAGGCCTAAATTTTGCAGCCCTTCACCGGCAATAGTGACGTCTCCATATGAGTGAAAGATTCTCGAGCTGGACGTTAAACAATATAAAACCAATCAATCAATCTACTATCAGCTGAACAAGTTATACTGCAGTCTCCACTCATGCAGCTTATTGATCTGTATGAGAGTGATTAGAAATAGCTCTTACTTTTCTTTTGAAGAACAACATCAACGGCTCGTTTGACTTGTTTGGGTAAGTACCCCATTTTTAACACGGCTTGGGCAGCGTCTGTTAACAGCGGATTCTTCTCCAGAGTCTTGTCGGGGTATTTCTCTGCAGCCTGCCTGGAGTCTGAAAAATGAATAAGCTCTGTTAGATTGGTGCTTCATACGTTACATGGATATTCGTTTCATAGAGAGAGTATGACATGTTTTATCCAATCCCTTTATGAGGTACCTGTCACAGTTTCTGGTATTCTGGAAGGTATAGAAAAAGGGCTACTTGGTTGGGTGATCACCTGTAATTATAAGAATATTAGTTATCAAAAAAAAATCTTATATTTTATATGAGTAGGTATATCAATTGTAATTTTACATACACGTGCTATCATTTTAAATAATTCTCCCCCTCTCTCTCTCTCTCTCTTTATATATATATATATATATATATATATATATATATAGATAGATAGATAGATAGATAGATAGATAGATAGATAATTTTATACACATTTATGTACAATTCATAACACTGAAGTTAGAATACAATGTACAGAGAAGACAGTACATATTTTTGAGAGAGAGAGAGAGAGAGAGAGAGAGAGAGAGAGAATTACAAGATTGGTTCCAATGGACATAAAATTTGTCATTGTCACCATTTTTATTATAATGAATAAATTTCTGAGTTTCATGAAAAAAAAGTTTTATTTATGATACAAAACGAACACGTAAAGGATTCTCGGGGCATCTTGCTGTATAACAAAAGGAGAATGGTACGTTATATAACTGTTTTTCTGCCGAGAATGAAGGATTTTTTTTGTCACAACCTAGTTGTCAGTGTTTTGTATGTTGTATGAAGACTCAAAACCATTCACCAATGATCGAACCAAGTATAAGTCTGATGTTTTTCCTCATTGTGACAAACAGTGCACACTGTAGAGTTCAGATGGGTGTTGGTTTTTGGTGGGGGTTTTTTTGTTTGTTTGTTTTGGTTTTTTGTTTGTTTGTTGATAAACACGAGTTTGTTGCTTATTTTTTATTTTTTATTTTTATTAATTATTAGAATTAAAATCACTGCAGTTTTTAGTTTTTATGAATGCTTAGTAATTTGGTGGATGTCTTTCCATTCTGTTTTTATTTCTTTCTATACGAATTCGCTGAATTTTGTTTTACCTGTTGTCAGAAAGGAATTTTTGTTTAGAAATTAATAAAAGCACTTACACTTTTTCCATTTGACCTAATGAAATGTTTGAGGATTTTCTACAGTTATTGTTTATACCAATCTATAGAGGGATACCTGCATGTTTTAAATACTTCACCTCTTGTTCTCCCTCCTGTACTGCGTGTTCCAAAAACCCTGTGTTTTTCATCAGTCGAATGTATGAGCATCTAGGAGACCATCGCGCATGCTCGACCCAGGGGTCATCTGCTTGCGCCCAGTTGCGGACTCCTATTCCACAGCAAAAACAGCGGACCCAATCACTGAAGGCTAAAATTAAAAACGCGGGCAATGTTAAGGTACTCAAAGTATAACGATCATATTTCATATCTAGTAAATGTATGATAGAAATTTTGTAATCATGTATCATTTTGAACAGTCTAATATTAAACAAAAATAATCCACCTAAGGACTATACAATATTTGAATTAGTCCTTGATTTATTTCAATCAAAATTTTACATTTAAGTCAATGGGTTGATTGATTATATATTGTCTAACGTCCCGCTCGAGAATCTTTCACTCATATAGAGATGTCACCATTGCCGGTGAAAGGCTGCAAAATGTAAGCCAATGCTCGGCGCTTATGGCCTTTTGAGCAGGGAAGGATCTTTTGCGTGACACACCTGCTGTGACACGGGACCTCTGTTTTTGCGGTCTCACCCGAAGGACCGCCCCATTTAGTTGCCTCTTACGACAAGCAAGGGGGTGCTGAGAACCTATTCTAACCCAGATCCCCACGGGGCAAAGTCAATGGGAAAAGCATGTCTCATTAAAATATTTTTTAAAGAAATTATATTTCCATACAAAACTCTTTTTAAAAAGTTACATAAACATTTTCTTTATGGAAATATGAATAAAATTAATCATATATCGTGCATATATTGGTTTTTAATCCAAGGGGAGATAACTCTTCCAAAAAGTCACAATTATAAAAAAAATAAATATAATTGGCTTTTTGTACGTCAATGCTCCATGTAGAGCCCCTTATTGAAAATAAAAGTTTCAAAACTTCGACAAAAAAGTTTCAAAGGCTTCTAATGATTTACCAGTCCACTTCACGTCATTGTTTAACAATAAACATTCATTTTCATTTAAATAAATCACTCCAAACTGTTCAATCTCCTTTCCTTATACATTGAATACCGTAAGTAATGATTAAGAAGAGGTGAAGACGGCGATACATTTAGTAAAGAATGTTTTAAAGATAAAAGAAATGATGTTTCTGACAACAACGATGATGAATTTTAATGTCCCACTTACAAGTATAATAAAATCCAGCAGCGGACATTTGATGACCAGTCTGGGTTAAATATGAAGGCCAGTCTCTGAAGGAGTAAAGACGACTCTGTTCGTCAGCGTACTGAGGATAGCGACAATCTGAGAAATCCGGACAAAGGGCTGGGCTTTGAGCAGTAACACCAGGACTGGTTTGCGGGAAATTAGAGTTGGCAAACAGCATGTCATCATTCAATGAATCACTTTCTGTCACAGGTGCTAGCGTGGGGACTCTAGAGGAACTACTGTGAGGGATCGATGAAAAAGAAGTTAATGAATCCGAGGAAAATGATGACAATGAGGAATGTGACGATGGCGCTGACAAGATACAAGTTTGATTTTCTCCGTCATGTTCTAAATCATCTTCACAAGTTGAAATATGTGACGAAAATAGCGATGATTTATGACCGTCTGTGTACACGTCGTCGTTCGACACACAAGCAGGGCTGGAGTCTTTATGGAGTAAGAAATATTCACAGTTTGATCGTTCATTGTCGTTCTCAGACACCTGTACTGCTGTACCGTCACACAAAGCCCGGGGATCAGGGACCTGCAGTCCCGGGGGAGAGATTGACACCTGCAGGGGGGATGACATCCTCCCAAACCTGTGTATTCGATCCATAAAGGTCTACAAAGCGTGACATTGAAATTAATAGTTATGAAAGATAAAGCAGGTGGAATTGGTGTGAAATTAAACTCCCAGGATTGCATGCGATTATAAACAAGTAAACGACATGCACAATATTTTAACTTTTTTTTTCTTAAATTAGAAAATTATGGTGTAATATTAATATAAATTGTGTCACCATGACAACTGAGTTTTGTCTATATTGGACAATGACCCAACATTATCACCTCGTTGTTTAATCTTAGTCATTTCTAAATTATGGAATAACCTGAAAGCCCACGTAAAATCAATGCATTCTATAGTAGAATATTTCTTCCTTGAATAAAAGTCCGGGTTATGAGAAATACGAAGGAAAACCAAAATGATGATATTTGAAATAACGATAAAATATTAATATTAAATAATAATAATAATATTAAATAATAATAATAAATAATAATAATATCCTTTATTAGTATATCGATGTAATGTACCTGCATGCATTGTGCTTGGTGCTCGAGTTATATATATATATATATATATATATATATATATATATATATGTGTGTGTGTGTGTGTGTGTGTGTGTGTGTGTGTGTGTGTGTATAAGAATTTATTGAAAATGATTTATAGGTCCGATGGAGCGGGAGCTCTTGTATTATCTATCATTGAAATATGATATAATTAGGACGGTACACAATGCATCATGACAAATAAATTATTACTTAGTACACTAAGAGCAAATATAACACCAAGTGGAGGTACTTTGTGTGTGTGTAGGGGGGGGGGGGTGTCAACTGATGATTAAATAATATTATAATTCTAGCTGTAAATAAAGATTTCTGCGACTTTAAACACAGGTGCACGGTAGCTGCGTAGAACGTTCTGGAGTTCAACGAGTACAAAGACACTTAAAAATATATATTAAATCCACAATTCTAATGAATTTATAAACTATTGTATACGATAATGTCATATCTGACATAATTAAGATAAATTTTAAGGCATCTAACTCTACTTACTGTGAGCGAAGTTGGATTGACTCCTACAACGAATGCTCTGCCATACACGATACAAAATTCAACGCATTACTGTTATTCTAAAAATAACTTTGGGTTTTCACGGGATTAATCCTACTTTCTTATCTAAATCTATAGATAAAAAGTTTCGTGATTACGCAATAAAACATGACAAGTAACGTTATTACTGGTTATTACCCCGGTATTACTGGTTATGATCCTATACTGAGCAAGAAAATGTTGATTCATCGATAAAGATAAAAATAGCCAATAGATAAAAATAGAACGATGGGACTTTCCGATTTTAAATCTGCGTAAGTTTCAAACAACAGCTAATTTTAGCTGTAATGTATAAGTATCAACTTACTTCATAGACACCCCACCAGGTCAATGTCTGCTACCTAATGTAAGTAAATACATTATATTCAACAAAAACATTGTGTGGCATTCTGATACTAAATCAGTGGCGGATCTAGAGAGGGTTGTAACCCCACCCCCTTCTAGGTTTAACAGATTTGTAGATTTAAAAAAAAAATGGTATGTTTTGATTCAGTGACAGATGTAGAGCGGTTATAACACATCCTTTTTTGGTTAAACAGAATTAATAATTTATATTTTTTTAAGTGATATTTTTTGTTTTTGTTTGTTTTACGTCCCGTCGAGGATTTTTCACTCATTTTGAAACGTCACCAGCTGTCTACAAATTTAGACCTATACTTAGCGCTCAGGGCCGTAGCAGTGAGGGTTCTTTAACGTGCCACGCCTGTCTCGACACGGGACCTCCGTTTTTAAGGTTATATCTGAAAGACCCATGATTCTCACTTCTGATTGCCGAGCCTTTGGCGAAGGAGCAATCACTACCTATGTTAACATCGTAGGTTTGACGTGGCCATGGCACGAGAACGATTCGAACTCACGACCTCACGGTTGCGAAGCGAACGCTCTAACCACTAAGCTGCCGCGACCGGTATTTTTTGCCATTTTTGAGGTCTTCCACCCTCCGCTTTTGGAGCGGAAAAGGTGCTAATCTGAGTCGCACCTCCCCCTCCCCCCTTTTCAAAATTTTCATGATCCGCCACTGTGACTGCAAACACACAAGTACAAATAGCTTCTTTTATTCGCATCTGCAGGAATTAATTGATGACGAACACTTAACATCAAGGACAGGCTTTTTCATCAGGTTTTTAATCATAACTATCAATCTTACGGAATGCACCATGGTTTGAAACAGGACGTCCATCTAATTATAGATATGACAAATTGAGTAGATCAGTTAATTACCTGGTTTTGAATACTGTAATCTTTAAAGAGCCAATTCGCTATATATATATATCCAAAATATTATCGCATAGAACATTACAATATCAAAGGTACATCTACACCGGCATTTTGCCTGGATTTACCTTCTAGTTTGTTCAAACACTTCGGGTCTATTTACAGATTGGGAAGTTTTTGTTTTGTCGGTGAAAAAATAAAAAATCCCAACAACATTGCATTATACATGTAGAATACTTACACAATAAACTTGGCAGTAAGTAATACAAATGTATCTATACTCGTCCTTCTTCATTGTTTAACACTCAGGATTTGGAAAAGTAACGGAAAGAGGGGGAGGGTTCTACAAAATGCCTGGTATTGATACTTACAACTTGAATGTCATTTTCATTTGAAAAAGCTAATTACAATCTCACAAATGATGTTCATTTTTAGACATAAACAACAGTGTGATACGTCCTTTGTTGAGGGTTGCTAAAGTGAATATATTGCAACTATGTATTTGAATGAATAAATTAGACCCCATAAATAAAAATGAATAAATTAGACCCCATAAATAAAAATGAATGAATTAGACCCCGTATTATTAAACCTTTTTATCAAAATCACTAAAAACTGTTTTTCACAAACCATACAGAACATGTTTTGAATTTGTCTAAACATTGTTCATGAAAGATTGCAGATTCCGATCAAAATACCTAGCTGTGCATGCTCAAGACGACCCCCCCCCCCCCCCCCCCTCATACATAAGTACCCCTCGTTTTTATGTTTGAATCTCTTTTGGTCGCTTAAGGTCCCTGAAGCATCACTTCACAATTAAACTTGTTTTTATCTGCCGCATGGTGGTTTTGAGATGTCGTTTCATCACGTGGTCGGTTTGTGTGTTTTCTAGCCAAAAATGTCTGAATTGTCTAGTAAATATGGTGATTGACAGGGGTTCTATTCTGGTAGTAGTTTTTGCCGGGCCCGTGTAAACACTTAACATTTTGGGGTTTTCCCCATAACTCAGCATTATAGAGTTATCTGAAGCATCTGTATCCCTAACAAATTACCGAGCCCGTGGGGATCCGGGTTGTTAGAATAGATCCTCAGCACCCCTGGCTTGTCGTAAGAGGTGACTAAATGGGGCGGTCCTTCGGATGAGACCGCAAAAACCGAGGTCCCGTGTCACAGCAGGTGTGGCACGTTAAAGATCCCTCCCTGCTCAAAGGCCATAAGTACCGAGCATAGGCCTTAATTTTGTAGCCCTTCACCGGTAATGGTGACGTCTCCATATGAGTGAAATATTCTCGAGCGGGACGTAAAACAATATATAATCAATCAAGCTAACAAATTACCTGAATCAGGACATGCTGCACAAGTCACAATAAGATTTATTTTAATTTTTATTTTATTTTATTTATTTACATGGTTTTTTTTCTTCATATTTTCAAATGCATTTTGGTGAATTTTTGACTATTCAATTTTGACTTTTTTGGATATTTTATAAGCTGGTATGTGTGTGACATTTCTGCAAAATATTTGTCCTGATTTCTATGGTATTTTTTTATGTTTTGTTACCGGTCACTTTGTGATAATTTCTGTGCTCTCCGAATTGACTAATATACCATTATGACTGACTGATTTGACACGGCATTTTATTTTTGACTGTTATAGTGCACATTTTTGAGATGATATATTTCAAATCTGGAAAGAACAGCTGAGAGGTTTCTGGTATGAGAGATACTAATGACAACGTCCAAGTGTGCTAGATATTCTTGCCGAGTTAAACCCCTTGCTAAAGGAACCTACTAAATGTGGCTGAACTGTAGGCCTGTTTATGTGGATTATGTTGGGTGGTACATGGATATTGTTGCGTGGTACATGGATTATGTTGGGTGGTACATGGATTATGTTGGGTGGTACATGGATTATGTTGGGTGGTACATGGATTATGTTGGATGGTACATGGATTATGTTGGGTGGTACATGGATTATGTTGGGTGGTACATGGATTATGTTGGGTGGTACATGGATTATGTTGGATGGTACATGGATTATGTTGGATGGTGCATGGATTATGTTGGGTGGTATATGGATTATGTTGGGTGGTATATGGATTATGTTGGGTGGTACATGGATTATGTTGGGTGGTACATGGATTATGTTGGGTGGTATATGTTGGGTGGTACATGGATTATGTTGGGTGGTACATGGATTATGTTGGGTGGTACATGGATTATGTTGGGTGGTACATGGATTATGTTGGGTGGTACATGGATTATGTTGGGTGGTACATGGATTATGTTGGATGGTACATTGATTATGTTGGATGGTGCATGGATTATGTTGGGTGGTATATGGATTATGTTGGGTGGTATATGGATTATGTTGGGTGGTACATGGATTATGTTGGGTGGTACATGGATTATGTTGGGTGGTATATGTTGGGTGGTACATGGATTATGTTGGGTGGTACAAGCAGTTTTAGAGGAATCTTCCTTGTCTACCAGTACTTGCTAATAACTGGAAGTCATATCTAGTGTACTAAAAGATATTTCCCCCCAGAGATTCCGTACAATCCTGTATATTGGGTATGGGAAAGCTTTTGGTCAATATATTTCATTTTTCAGACCCAGAGGCGTTCTACGTACAACCTTTGTTTGATGGGCCTTGCTTCACCGGTATCAATTTCACGAGTTACCTCCGCATTAAAGAGACTTAGATCGAAAGCATCCTTGGCAAAAACTTTTTGAAATCTATCTAATAGGAAAACCTCATAATGATCTTTCTTTTCTAAATTGATAATTGATTCCTCAATAACGAGGGTTGTCCTGAAAAGTCGTAGACATTGTTAATAAAGTATTCATTCGTTAGGAAAGAATATTAATTTTCTTTTGTTATAAAAAAAACATCATTTATTTTTTTTTTTATTTGTTTGTTTGTTTTTGTTTTTGTTTTTGTTTTTTTGTTTTTGTTTTTGTTTTGGGGGTTTTTTTTTTGTACAAAGTACATAATGAAAAGGGTAAGGCACATATTCCGACCTCTGGTATATCCAGGGGTCCGTGTTTGCCCATCTCTCTGATTTGCATTTTCTGCAGGAATTACGAGATTGAGTACTGTTCGTTATCTTAGCCTTTTCATCTCCATTAATGCATATAATATATTGTTTTTATAGTGAATCACATATGTAATAATATGAACTTCTCTATAACAGTTCTATCGCTGATTATCTTTACAAGGGCATTGAGGCATATTTTGGAACACTTTTATATTTACTGACAAATTGTTTCATAATAAGTATTAATAGGTTCTGTAATGTCTGAATATTCTTGTTTTCTTTACTAAATAGTATTCCTAGTCTATCACAACTGTATGAATATTGAACTGTTTTAAAATCCATTCTTCAATGCTACACGAAAGTTCATTTTACTTGAAAATATTCAACAAATAAGTAATAAATTGTTTCTATGTCACTTCTACAAAAACTACATGCTGGAGACTCAACCAGCTTTAGTCTCAAATGGTGAGAGTTTGTAGGGATAATTCTGTGTACTATTTGAAATTGAAGTCGGTGAAGTGTAGATTCCTGACCTCTTTTGAAGGGAAGTTCAAATATTTTATCCCAGCCTGCAACACTGAAGAAACAAAATTGTTTTCTTTCAATTTTAAAATACAGGTGCTTGGCTCTTTCTTTTGATTAATAAATATATTATACATATCCTTACTCCCTCTCTTGTGTTTACATCAAATATACATGGCATGTGGTGGAATATTTGGCCATATTAACTTTATTTATTCATTGATGCTTGCATTTTTCAGTCTTTTGAATATTGCTCTTCTGAGGTTATTATACTCAACAAAATTTGTTTTCACCTTTGAATTCATAAAGTAGTCGAAACTAGGAAATGACCATCCTCCTATAGAAATGACCTCCTTCTATAGAAATGACCATCCTTCTATAAAAATGACCTCCTTCTATAGAAATGACCATCCTCCTATACAAATGACCTCCTCCTATAGAAATGACCTCCTCCTATAGAAATGACCATCCTTCTATAAAAATGACCATCCTCCTATAGAAATGACGATCCTTCTATACAAATGACCATCCTCCTATACAAATGACATCCTCCTATACAAATGACCTCCTCCTATAGAAATGACCTCCTCCTATAGAAATGACCATCCTTCTATAAAAATGACCATCCTCCTATAGAAATGACCATCCTCCTATACAAATGACATCCTTCTATACAAATGACCATCCTCCTATAGACATCCTTCTATACAAATGACCATCCTTCTATACAAATGACCATCTCCTATACAGATGACCTCCTCCTAAGAAATGACCATCCTTCTAAAAAAAAATGTGTTCAGAAGAATAAATCTCTTTTATTTATAAAATGAGATAGTAGAAATTTGGTCTATCAGAATTTGGATCAAATAATTATTTTACCTGCAAAATGGGATTTCCTCAAAATAGATATAAAAAATTAGATAATTTTCATCATGACCCTTCTAGTGGTTACATATTTTATTTTTAATTCACATTTATTATGAAAAAAAGATTTGAATTTGATTTAAATGAACTTTACAAAAGAACAAAAAGAACTTTGTAACCCCACAATGTTCTTATCATGTTCTAATCTCTTTCCAAAAATGTCTATCCTGTAGAAACTACAATTTTCAGATTTTTATGCACAACACTTCTTTTAATAGTGTCAAGAAAGCCTTGGCAGTTTATTGTAAGTATTTTTAGTTTGTTTCTTTATTCTGATTCATAAATAGTTGAATATTAACAAAGATATTTCTGACCCCGAGTTTGACCCCAAGTTGTCAAAGTAGATAGATATAAAACATATTTGAAAGGGAACAAAATTATGTACAAAAGTAGATCTGCCAGTTTTTGTTTCATTGTAATGAGTTCTTCATTTTTGCCAGTCATTGTTTTGACAATTCTGTTTTCATAATACCGTATAAGCAGAAATTTTAGCGAGGATTTAATTTTAGCATTATTAGATCGCTAAAATGGATTATCACTAAGTTTATTCCATATCGTAGGTAATAGTAATCTTTCTTGGAATTGTGTAAAGTCGCTAAAATTAGCTCTCGCTAAATATATATACCTGTATTTTATGAAATAATCATCAAACTTGTATCTCGCTAAAATTACACTTATACGATATATGTTTGTGCTTTCTAATTCTGTTTCAAACTACTGTTGCAATATGCACATTTGTTGTTCATGATAAAAAGGTGAAGATAACGAACAGTGATAAATCTCATAACTCCTATAAGGAATACAAAATAAAGTGTTGGGCAAACATGGACCCCTGGATATACCAGAGGTGGGATCAGGTGCCTATGTGGAGTAAGCATCCCCTGTCGACCGGTCACACTCGCCGCAAGCCTCATATCTTGATCAGGTAAAAGGAGTAATCCGTAGTCAGAATCAGTGTGCCAAGAACGGCCTAGCAATTGGTATCAAACACGTCAGACAGCATTTGACCCAATGACAAGTAGTAATATCAAACTAAATCGTTATAACGACCATTGCATTTGCGAAATGCTGACGTTAATCTAAACTATTGAAAACCCTTTAACATCAACTTGTTTCTCAGTAGCCTGTCTTGATATAAAAACTGATCAGACGCAGAACAAGTTCTTGTATATCGAATCAGCTGAGAGGTATAAACACCATATGATCTTTTTTCAATGTGCTTTCGAAATGTTTTATTGTTTCTGATCAGTAGTAATGTTTTTCTCTGATTGTCTAAGTATATCTTTTATTTCAATATATTTTGTCTGTCCGTAATACCATTTATTGTGTCTTCATTATAACAAAACTGATTGTTCTTCCTCCCCCGGAACTCTTTCAGCCCTCACTCATCAGTGGATCTCCAATTGTAACTGGAATGGATGGAAGGGTCTTCAGATCTTTTAGAAATAGAGAGGCTTTCTTTTCTTTCAACGTAACAATGGCTAAAGCCCTTTTGTGGGGGATTGTTTATGTTGGGGATTGTTAATAAGTGGACAACACCGTTGTTATTTATATCTACAGGGTTTGTTTTGGACGGGGTAGATCTCATCACACACAAGGAGTCCAAATCACAAGACTTGTGGAAATATCGATTGATTGATTGATTATTTATTGCTTTCCACCACACTCAACAATTTTTCAGTTATCTGGTGGCGTCCAGGTTTTGTTGGTGGAGGTGAGAACCCAGATACAATGTACCTGGGAAGAGACCACCGACCTTCCGCAAGTAAACTGGCAAACTTGCTCACATAACGCCGCGGTCGAGATTCGAACACGCGCCGACAGAGGTGAGAGGCTTTGTGAGTTTGAGCCCGATGCTCTAACCACTCTGCCCCTTAGGCCCCTTTGGAAATATTGAAATCAAAAGTCATGTTTGATTTAGAAGTAAAGCAAAATTATATACACATTGCAATGCTATCAAATTGTAGTAAATGCATTTGTTTGGATTATCTTAAGCCATTAATGAGAGTGATTTGGTTTACTAACCATCACAGGTCAATATAACTCTCTCTCTCTCTCTCTCTCTCTCTCTCTCTCTCTGTAAAATACAAGTTGCATTAACGAGTTTCTCTCCTTAGAAAATACACAAAAGCCAGCTGTACGAAATGTTTGGTTCTCGGTCATCGTTATCCATTAAGACAGAAGAACATGGCGACACAATGAAGACACCAGAAGCTGTATCGTCTCCTCCAGTCAAACCACTGCTTGATGAACCGCGACTCATCGCCACCATAGATACTGATTATATACCACTCAGTATTACCTGCCTCAGTGAAGAATAAGTCTGGACATGTGGGAATAACAAAATTATGAGGCTCCTCAACCTCCAGGGTCAACTACTAACATCAGTACAGACTGAGTCAGGGAACACACCCTGGGACATAGCAGTGACACAGGACGGAGATCTTGTTTATACTGATAATGAAAATAAAACTGTAAACTTATTGAAGAATAAACAAACACAGACCCTGGTCACACTACAGGGCTGGAGACCTCTAAATGTCTCCACTACATCCTCTGATGATCTCCTGGTTACCATGATCAGTGATAATGACAAACAATACAAGGTTGTGCGTTACTCTGGCTCCACAGAGACACAAAGCATTCAGTTTGATGATCAGCGTCGTCCTCTCTATTCATCTGGTCGTTATAAATACATTAGTGAGAACAGGAACCTGGATATCTGTGTGGCTGACTATAAAGCTAGAACAGTAGTGGTGGTCAATCGGTCAGGAAAACTCCGATTTAGATACAGGGGTCATCCCTCTAATACCAAGGAATCATTTAATCCACTTGGCATCACAACAGACAGCCAGAGTCACATCCTGACAGCAGACTATCACAAACATCGTATTCACATCCTAAATCAGGACGGACAGTTCCTCCGTTTCATTAATAACTGTGGTTTACGCGATCCATTTGGTTTATGTGTGGACATCAGAGACAACCTCTTTGTGGCTGAGTTATCTGTTAAAGTGAAGAAAATCCAATATCTATCACCTATGTGTTAATCGTAAATAACACATCTACAGATTGTGTTAATTATATATCCAAAACATCAATCAACACAGAGTTTATTAGAGTCGTGTGTTCATTACAGCCGTGTGTTAATTACAGCCGTGTGTTAATTACAGCCGTGTGTTAATTACAGCCGTGTGTTAATTACAGCCGTGTGTTAATTACAGCCGTGTGTTAATTACAGGCGTGTGTTCATTACAGCCGTGTGTTAATTACAGCCGTGTGTTAATTACAGATGTGTGTTCATTACAGCCGTGTGTCAATTACAGCTGTGTGTTAATTACAGCCGTGTGTTAATTACAGCCGTATGTTAATTACAGCCGTGTGTTAATTACAGCCGTGTGTTAATTACAGCCGTGTGTTCATTACAACTGTGTGTTAATTACAGCCGTATGTTAATTACAGCCGTGTGTTAATTGCAGGCGTGTGTTAAGTACAGGCGTGTGTTCATTACAACTGTGTGTTAATTACAGCCGTATGTTAATTACAGCCGTGTGTTAATTACAGGCGTGTGTTAAGTACAGGCGTGTGTTCATTACAACTGTGTGTTCATTACAGCCGTGTGTTAATTACAGCCGTGTGTTAATTACAGCCGTGTGTTAATTACAGGCGTGTGTTAAGTACAGGCGTGTGTTCATTACAACTGTGTGTTCATTACAGCCGTGTGTTAATTACAGCCGTGTGTTAATTACAGCCGTGTGTTAATTACAGCCGTGTGTTAAGTACAGGCGTGTGTTCATTACAACTGTGTGTTAATTACAGCCGTATGTTAATTACAGCCGTGTGTTAATTACAGCCGTGTGTTAATTACAGCCGTGTGTTCATTACAACTGTGTGTTAATTACAGCCGTATGTTAATTACAGCTGTGTGTCAATTACAGCTGTGTGTTAATTACAGCCGTATGTTAATTACAGCTGTGTGTTAATTACAGCTGTGTGTTAATTACAGATGTGTTTGTGATGTGTAAATACCACATACATTGACTGTTAAGTTAAGGAATAACTATCTTTTGGGACGGTTGATTAACACGTAAAAGCCAGTTATTCACATTCTATTTCTGTATTATACCCCCCTAGAATTTCCAACTGAAAGAAAATATTGTCATCTTTCGCCCTAGCATCACGTTTAATATCGCTTCATCAACTCTCGAGATCGACTTTGTTCTCTCACTGGGAACGATTTCAAAATTCAAGGTCATAATATAATATGAAAATGACCAAGATACGATAGCCACTACCACCACCACACTTTTTGTTTTATCTGAGAAGGCATTGTCAGCAAAAGTGTTATTTTACTTGGAGCTCACGGGTTCTGGACGGGATGTTGCTTAAACGCGGAACGGAAAACGGAACGGAATTTAAGAATTAGAATGATTAATGTTGCTCAAATAATTCTTAAAATGGGACAAATACGCTTTAATTTAATTAAGACTTCTAGCAATTCATTTACAAGTGGTAAAACAAATTTATCTTATATTCTGCACCATCGATTGGTTAAGCTCAGTTAAATGTTTGTGTTGTAGCACGTTTTACAATTTTGTAATTTCTGCATTGGTGAGAGCAGCGAGGTTTATAAGCCCCCGCCCTCTAGTAGCAAAACTTCTTCAGTGTTCATGTGTCATATTTACACATAATACATTTTATGTGTGTATTTACAGCAGGGTCTGTGGTACGTATGTATAAAACAACAATATATCAGGATTTTATCAAGTCAACTTGTGCTTGATTTATTACTCTTTAATTAACAGAGACTGAGTGACTGTAACACGCCAATACTAAATAAGATAACACTTCTAACAGTTTATTTCTTATGCAACTACTGGTATCTTATTATTTAATAATGAGATGACCCTTTAATTCAATTCAAACATAAATTTTCTGTTAGTCATATATCATGAAAAAATATATTAACTGCTCTTACTAGAGTCATACACTTCACCTTGTGATACATTGATTCATTTTCTATCGGTTTTCCCCTGGCTGTATCGCTTCGGGTTCAACATTCGCTGGATTCCGCTATATGTACAAACTTTCACTTGACGTATATGGATTCAAAAGGAAGCAAACCTTGTATAGAGACCGGACTTGTTTGCTTTGAAATTTACGTGATACATATATATATATATATATATATATATATATATATATATATATATAATATACCATAGTTAAAACAAAAATCAAATTCAAGATAAGTTATCTTAAAATTATGAAGTCCAGTTAACAGCAAATTCGATTGAAAAAGGTTATGTTTGGGGGGGGGGGGGGGCTCTTTAGAAAATAATTTTACACTTTTTAATGACGTTTTCTGGGGGTGGGGGAGGGGTGAAAACCTCTTATTCATTGGTTAGGTTTATAAAATTGTTTCCAGTGCTGGCAGCCAGAAATAAATGTATTACAATTATTACTTCCAGTCTTTTTCAGTATGTTTGTTTTATTATTTTTACACCATCACAATCGATGGGAGAGAAGGGGATCAGAAAATGGCAAAGCTGAGGAAAAGGTGGTGGAGTGGCACTCACAACACTTGCTTAATATTTCTCACAATAAGTTTTAATTATTTTAAAATGCATATCTATTAATGTTTATTATTTATTTATTCCACATTTATATAGCGCTTTATCTAATTACGATAATTACCCTAAAGCACTTTACATGTAAGACAATAAAACAACAAATGCATGAAAGGACATAACGTTATACTAAACTGACTTTAAAATTGAAACTAAGAGTAGGCAAAACTATACAAGTATTGTATAAGTTTGGGGGGGGGGGGGTTGCTTTGTTTTTGTTTTTTGTTTGTTTCTTTCTTTTTTATTTTATTTTATTTGGGGGGGTTGGGGGGTTGGGGTTCTTTTGGGGGTTTTTTTTGGGGGGGGGGGGTTGTTTTGTGTTTTGTTTTGGGGGGGGGGGTTGTTTTGTTTTTTGGTTTTTATTTTTGTTTTTTGTATGAAGTATACGAAACAGTGGTCTCTGAGCATGACTTCCGGTATGAAATTGCTAGAGTCGACCGAGGCCTAGTGTAAATTTCCAGACATGAATTATGAAGGACTGCTCCGAGATTCGGTGAAGGCATCAGTCAAAATATCCAGCCGAGCCGAATCTTAACTTTGAGGAAAGTCAATTGGTCAAACGAGATTCGCTTCTTTCTATACCTATCACAAATGGACAAATTATTAGTATGCGTGTACGGCGGCAACATACAACTGCAAGCGCGGATCTAGAGGAGGAGGGGGTCGGGGGTCTGGAATTTCCAGCTGAAAAAAATATAGTCATCTTTCACCCAAGCATCGCTTTTGATAGTGCTTCATCAACTCTCTCGATCGACTTTATTCTCTCACTGGAGACGAAATTCAAGGTCATAACACAATATGAAAATTACTTTACCGCTTACCTTAGAGCAAAGTCCCAGATCCCGAACTTTTGCCCCCCCCCCCCCCCCCCCCCCCCCCCCCCCCCCCGGATGAAAAAGCTGGATTCACGCCTGAATAAATTAACTCTAAGTATAATCAAAGGTCAATATGTCAGTCAGAACATGCACAGTGAAATAAGTAAAAATGCAATGATGAAAAAAGCTGGATCCGCGCCTGGTGTGTTTGCGCGCGCGCGCGCGTGTGTGTGTGTATGTGAAATCAGCTATATATATATATATCATCTATGATCATCTATTTAATCGTACTACTGTTTTTCTATATAATGATTTGCTAAATGTTGTTGCAATGATAATAATTATACTATTCTTTTTGAACAATTTAAGTTTTAAAATTACAAATTGCGCTTCAGAATCTTGTACTTTTGGCAACTAAATTTTAAACTCGAACAACTATTGAAGAAATTAATGAACTCGGAACTCCTTGTGTGGCTACGAATGAATAAATCGGAGATAGCCGAGGAATCAGATAACTGAACAAAATTGTGGCGCCCATGAGGCTCACAAAATTTTCAGTTAACGGAGATATGTGTAGAGGTTATTTCATTCCTCTGCTGATATTGTCTTTCCTTTACATGGGCGTTAGTCAGGGCTGTGCTTCGCTCGGTATGAAATAATGGGTAGATCTTTTTTCATAGTGATTTGTCAGCCCCTGGACGTTATGTGCGCATGCGTGAAATTGGAATTTTGGGGAAAATGATATACAAGAAGCTGGTCATTCGTCTATTTAGCAGTTCATCCATGCAAGCCTTTTTAAATATCGGTTATAAAAGAAAATCAATAACAATCTGCTTGTGAGTGAAGCCATCGCACTGAATGGTTACTGATATTTGGGATACAATGGTTTACGACTATAAATAGATGTCAAGAAATTCAATAACAACCTTTGCATATCGAAGCATTCTATATTTAGAGAATAGGGAAATCAATAAGGGGTTATTTCATCAGGCTATAGGTACACGGGCAGCATGTGAACTGGATCAGTCATCGTGTTATAATGGAGCATCATTTTATAGAGTATCGTGAAAAATTGTTAATAAATTAACTTCAAATCAAACTTGATCTTTGACTATCTAATACAAAGCCATGTATAAAATTTCAGTTATATATATCTTCATCTAATGCGGAGAAAAGTCGAGAAAACCTCAAGCAGACTAACAGATGAACGGACAGACAGATCCAGAGTAACCTAATAATGCCCTTCGTCAAAGCCAGAAGGATACTAATAATTTTGTTGGCGAAAAAACCACTTCGTGACTCAGACGCTAAAACTAAACCTGACACAGTGCTCAGGACGTCCCCCTACAGAGATATTGTGGCCAGAACGTGCCCTGATGACTATGGGACGTCATTCTGACCATGGCATCCCTCTACAGAATCATTGTGTCCAGGACACCCCCCCACCCCCCCACAAAGACACAATGCCCAGGAAGTTCTTCTACAGAATCATTGTGTTTAGGACGTACCCATACAGATTCATTGTGCCCAGGACGCCCCCCACCCCCCAAAAAAAGACCCAAAGACACAGTGCCCAGGAAGTTCTTCTACAGAGTCATTGTGTTTAGGACGTACCCATACAGATTCATTGTACCCAAGACGCCCCTATACATATTCATTGAGACCAGGACATCCCCTACAGATTCATTGTGCCCAAGACGTCCCCCTGCAGTCATTGTACCCAAGACGCCCCTATACATATTCATTGAGACAGGACATCCCCTACAGATTCATTGTGCCCAGGACCTACCCTTACAGAGTCATTGTGAGAAATTTGTAATATGAATTTCTGTATTGACAGTGCAATGATACATACTTCTGATTCGTCTAAAGACACGCTGGTAATGCTGTATTCCATAAATAGATATATCCACTTCTATCCACCAATAATGTTATTTACTGTGAGGAAGGTAACATAAACCCTTATTTACTGTGAGGAAGGTAACATCAACCCTTATTTACTGTGAGGAAGGTAACATAAACCCTTATTTACTGTGAGGAAGGTAACATCAACCCTTATTTACTGTGAGGAAGGTAACATAAACCCTTATTTACTGTGAGGAAGGTAACATTCCTGTTCTAACTGCTTCTGATCTTCTGGGGAAAATAACAACTCGGCTCTAAAAAGGACAGATTTATGAAGAGATGTCGGAGAATCTGATACCATGATTTATTCACCGTATCAGGAACGACGAGAGGAACAGGAGAACCAGACAACAGGCACCTGTCAACAAAGAAACATCTGTCACCGAGAGATCACCGCCATCTTCAACCAACAAAAATCTGACATTGCGGAGATGAAAAATAAACATACGAATATCTTAAGTAAATACACAGATAAAGTCACTCAAGATTACCGTACGAAATCCGACAGACATTGAGCTCTAGAGGAAAATACGATACATACGATCTAGAAGTAGTTATATGACCACGTTCCTCTCCTTAGACGATAGACACAGGAAAGCTCTATCGATTAATTAGTTCTGTATCATCATTATCTATTACCACAGACGATGTCTACAGAAGGTGTATCTTCTTCTCTAGTCAAACCACTGCTTGATGAACCGCGTATCATCACCGCTACAGACATTGACTATGATGGATTATGCAGTGTTGCCAGTTGCAGTGACGGAGAAGTCTGGACATGTGGGCTTAACGAAATTCTTAAACTCCACAACTCCCTGGGCAAATTACTGACATCAATACCAACCAGTTCTAGAAACTGGCCATGGGACATAGCGGTGACACAGGACGGGAATCTGTTTTACACTGACCGAGAAACAAGAACTGTAAACCTAGTGAAGAATAAACAGACACGGACCGTGATCACACTACAGGGGTGGAGACCTCTCAATATCTGCTGTACCGCGTCTGGTGATCTCCTGGTTACCATGGTCAGTGATGATGACAAACAGTCTAAAATTGTACGCTACTTTGGCTCCACAGAGAGACAAATCATTCAGTTTGATGACCAAGGTAAACCTCTCTATTCATCTGGCCATTATAACACTAAATACATCTGTGAGAACAGGAACCTGGATATCTGTGTGGCTGACTTTGGCGCTGGAGCAGTAGTGGTGGTCAATCAGTCAGGAAAACTCCGATTCAGATATACTGATAAGTTTTCTAATACCAAGGAATCATTTTATCCTCGCGGCATCACTACAGACAGCCAGAGTCACATCCTCACAGCAGACGGTATCAACAACTGCATTCACATCCTAGATAAGAACGGACAATTCCTCCGTTACATCCAGAACTGTGGTTTACATGTTCCATGGGGTTTATGTGTGGACATCAGAGACAACCTCTTTGTAACTGAGTACTGGACTTGTAAAATGAAGAAAATTCAATATCTGTTTGATCAGGTAAGTTACAGCGAAAGGTGTCTAATCTGACACCTGTGTAACCTTACCTCTGTGTAATCCGTGTCATTGGGCATTTCGATCCTTATCGTGTTTTGTTTTTTTATTTTAGTTGGTTGTTTACACTGTTTATTCCGATACATTGTGTATTCTAACCAAAACATGTTTCACAGTGCATGTTGGAATAGACAGGTTTCACCATATTTTGTTCAGTATTGGCCATCTTAGTTTCATTTGCGTGTATGTCACGTGATTGAGAGAGAAAGAGAGAGATGTATGAAAGAAAGTTAATTGTATTCACTAACCCGCGCACACATACTTCTCTATCAATACCCAGTTATTTTCCGCACGCCCGTCCAAGTGTTGGCTGTACATCGTTATCCACTATGTATGCATTCATCATAATTACATGACTTTAACCCTGACTGAGAAGTAAACTTATATTTATATAGTTATTTATGCGCGAATTGATAATTCAACAATAACAATTTGTGGAATGCCGATGTCTTCATTGATATTCCAAATGTAGATATCCCAGTGTATTTGTTAGACGTGAGGAAAGGGTCCACACGTACTCTCTACAGGCACTTTCTATTTTCATTTAATTGTAATTCATCTGACTTGTATTTTTATGCTCTTCGGTTTCTAAACAGGTAAAGAAGAGCCCGGAGTCCATTCCGTCATCCTCGGAGGAAAATGATCCTGAAGTGAACATCATTTCCCAGAGATGTCATCGTCACCGTCCTCCATCAACCGTCAACAACTGTACAGCTTCATCATCTCTATCACTTCGTGATGCAACACCAAGTGATTTTAATCCACCACCACGATCATCCCTTACACCACCACGGAGATCAACCCGAGTCACAAGCCCTCCCGACAGATATGGTAACAATGCTGTCAGCTGGTGCCCCAAAAATTTATTTATCTAGAGACACTGTTGTTTATAGGATTGCTATTTCACATTCCTCCAGAATAGTTCTATGTCATAACATAGAGAGGCGAGAAGATTGTATTTTGATTACATTTAATGTTTTCAATTTTATCATCTTTCTTTCTTTTTCAAATGTCTTCACATTTTGTAGGTATAAATAACAGATCAACATGACTATTCATTATCTTGCATTGGTCGTAGTGACTTGGATTTATTTTATTTTTAATTTGTTGACTACATTTTCTGGAACCTCTTGGCTTGACCCAGTAGTTTGTGTCTGTTCACATTTCTGTATTGAAGGATTTACACTCAAAATACAGCAGCCCTCTATGAATTCTAATGTCCTTTAGGACAGACGTCAAATTATCTTTCTGTTCGTCATCGCTTTTGTATATTTCTGTACGTTTGATGTAGAGAAATCACTACCTGTAGTCAAATTGCCAGATCAGTTTTGAGATGTACTGATTTACCTGTAAACAATTGTTCCATTATCTACTGTGAGACATCCATTTCAAAATAACGGTAAATTACTGGTTATGACGTGTCAAACGTTGCAATATTTGATCTTAATTTGTATTGTATAGTTTTTCAATTGTACTCTACATTTTCATATTGTTTAGTTTTCTATTTGTATTCTGTATCTTCCATTTGTATCATTAATGTTTTATTTGTATTCTATATTTTTCCAATTGTATAATTTTTCATTTGTATTGCATACTTTCCATCTGTAAAAGTTTCCACTTGCATTGTATCCCAGAGATTGTTTATTTTCGTTGTTACGAGTAATTTCATTATTCAACGTCCCTTCGAGAAATTTTTGAGTCATATTAAAAAGTCACAAACTGTAGGTGAGTAAAAAAAAATTATAGACCTATGCTTTGGAAGAGACATTTTAAGCTACTAAAAATTACAAAATCAAAATCTCCGGCACAATGTACATTGGTAAGAGAACAAATTATGAAGGAAATTCCCGTCCTACGTGTCTGAAGTGTCTCTTATCTATGTCGCAATATTACATCATCACCTGCATATGATGTTTATATCTCTCAACTGATTCGATATGCAACAGCTTGTTATGCATATTCAGTTTTTAAATTGAGGCGAACTACTGACAAACAAATTGATGTTACGGGGTAATGCGAAATCTCTTTGAAATCCCTGTCTTGCGTATCGAATCAGTGGAGAGACACAAAAACCACATGCAGGTGATAATGTAATATTGCTACATAAAAATGGGAAGTTGACGATGTAGAAATTGAAATAATCCCGTTTGTCATAAAGTTGATATGTTAGTTTGTCATTAACATCTATATTCAATAAAATATCTAGGTAAATATTTAAGTATGAAGCAGATATGAAAGACTCTGCGGTGTATTTTAATTCCAGTTCTCGGGAATATTATCGAATCGACACATGAATAAAAATGATTATTGGTAGTAGTTAAAACGTTTTTGATAAATCTAAATGTCGAGTTGAAAGCTACAGAAAGATATTTTTTCTCATGTAGATTCTTATAACTCTTCCTCGCAAACATATGAAAACAGGTATTGTCAGTGTACAATCCCTGCTCATCGAGCATAGGCCTAAATATTGTAGCCTTTCACCGGCAATGGTGACGTCTCAATATGAGTCAAAGAGTCTCAAGCGGGACTTTAAACAATATATAATGAACCAATCATACTGAATCACGTGATGTAAAATGTTCCAGTCAGAATATATAAACCATTGAATTCCGGATGATCTTTAAAGCTCAGTTGTGAGCATATTAACGCATCTCTAATGTTCCAAATTTTCAGTATTGTTATGATTTTTATCATTTTATCGATACGTGTTTTAAAAGGCACCCGATTAAAATGTGCAAAATGAGCTGTAATGCCTCTTTAAATAAAACTATCCACAACGCGTGGGAAGTTCAATTTCTGCTAGCTATATTTTTATTTCAGATCTTGGCAAAAAAAAATATCACAAAGAGGCTTTTATCCATGGTGTGCCCCGTGTCCAGGGTGTATCACGTGCCCATGGTCTGTACCGTCTCCAGTACTGTTTGTTGTCTGGGTGCTGTCTCTACCCACGGGTTCAGTAGATACCGTATGGACCTGGCATCGTCCATAAATAGTAACAAAAGAGGATCCGTGGATTCTAGGCACACAGGTGAGACCGGGTTCACAAGGACAGTCAGCGTCACTATTCACGGTGGAGCACGACTCGCCAACAGCACCTAACTTTTTGCAATAGTGAATGTTGCGGTAAAACTCGTCGTAGGCACAGCAAAAGCCCGTTGGACAGCTGGAATTACGGGCAGACATCGAACATTTATTCTCCATAAAATAGTTCTCATCCTGAAATTCAAAACAAATATATATATATATATATATATATATATATATATATATATATATTCACACTTCACTACGTTTGAGAAGCAATGCTAAGAATATTTTAAGATTTTATTGATCTTTTGACTTGTGTGATCGACAACATTAATTTTAGAATCCCACTTCCTCTGTGTATAGAAAACTGCGCTGTCGAGCGTCCACAATTATTTCTGTCCTGTTTATATACACAGAAATTCATTAAATCAAGTCTACTTTACTCTGCATTAGTAGTAATGATGTCGTTTAATCCTCCTTTAATGAGAAATTTATGCAAATTCATTCAATAAAGATGCATTTTTTATGAGTAAATTGTGCTAATGAGATAAAGTGAGTAGATGATTGATTGATTATTTATTGCTTTCTGCTACACTCAACAATTGTTCAGTTATCTGGTGGCGTCCAGTTTTTGTTGGTGGAGGAGAGAACCCAGATACAATGTACCTGGGAAGAGACCACCGACCTTCCGCAAATAAACTGGCAAACTTGCTCACATAACGCCGCGGCCGAGATTCGAAGGCGCGCCGACAGAGGTGAGAGGCTTTGTGATTTTGAGCCCGATGCTCTAACCACTCGGCCACGGGAGTAGATGAAATTAAGATAATGAGATATGATGATCGATGAGAGATATTAATGTACACTGTTACGAATGACTGAGTACTGATTATAAAGGTATGTTAATGTCGAATGGTGAAGTTAACAACGTGTTAATCGTAATCATAAATCCCAAAGACATATGCAAGTTTGAGTGTAGGGCAACACGGACCTCCGACAAAGCGAAGATAGGATCAGGTGTCATGGAGGAGTAAGCATCCTCTGCTGACCGGTCACACCCGCCGTGAGCCCTTAGTCGAAATTAGGTATACGGCATTACCCGTAGTCAAAGTTAGTATGGAAAATGACAGTCTAACAAAGGGTATGAAACACATCATTCAACATATGTCCCAGAGACACTTTGAAATCGCAAACAAGGTCATTATAGCGACTGTAAAATTTACGAAATGATGACTTCAAAAGAGATTCATTATAGCCCTTCAATATCAACTTTTTTGTCAGTAGTTGACCTCGCTTTAAACAATTCTCATACGCATAGCATGCTCTAGCGTATCGAATCAACTGGGAGATATACACACCATAAGCAGGCGAAAGTGGTATATTACTACATAGATATGGAACGTTGATGATTGCAAAGTTGAAGTCATCACGCTTGTCATATAATGTAGTTGTCAGTCTGCCATTAGAGTCAATTTTAAGTAAGATATCTAAATATGAAGCAGACACGTCAGATTCTGTAGTGTCCTTTATTTCGAGTTCATCGGGAAATATCAAATGGACATAATTATGAGGGGGGCCTCCGTGGCCGAGTGGTAAATAATCAATCAATCATAATTATGAAAATTATGATTGTTGATTGATAAGACATCATCGATATATCTATATCTATGGTTGAAGGACACGGCAAGTTTTTGTTTTTATCCTGTAACAATTTCTGAACAAATTCAGCTTCATATGAATATAGAAATAAGTCTGCCAATAAGGGAGCACAATTAGTGTCCATGGGAATGGCAATGGATTGTTGGAAGACTTGGTTTCCAAATACTACCTAAATATTATCTACAATAAAACCAAGAATACTCTTAATGTCTGCTTCAGAGTAATTGCGCGGGCTATCGGAGTGGTGTCTATCAAAATATGTACATTGTTTTCCAATCACTACAAATTTGTATTTTCGAGTGCCAATTTTGTTCAAAAAGCAATTATCTATTATCTGAAAAAGTTTGAATTTATCGTGAGGAATTGTTATATAATGTGTGGAGAAATCATACGTTTTGATGGCTGTCAATTTTAGAAAAATGCTGAGACTTTAGATTTTCCAAAAGTTCCTTAGACTTTTTGAGAATCCACATCTGATTGACACCACTTCTGGAATATGTAGTGAAACAGTATCTCTGAAGGGACTCTTTAATAGCCGTTAGCAGTTTAGTTAGTAATAAAGATAAAGGCTTGGTAGAGCACTTACTGGAACCATCAATGTATCTTTGTTTGTAAGGATTTTTATGTAATTCCGGAATCCAATAAAGGTATGGTAATTCAAACAGATCTTGATTCTTAGGAATGTCGAAAGTATTTAAAAATGAAAGATGATTATGAAGAATTTCATCCTTTGTAAGATTGCTGAGTATAAGTAGGATTCCCAGATGTTGAAGTAAATCCCAGTTCATTTAAAAGAGATTTATATTAGTAACTTTTACAAACAAAGACAATGATGTTGCTTGCTTTATCCACTGGGACTAGCACAAAGTTTTCATGTAGTCTACGTAACTCATTAAAAACAGAAGGACAAATAGTGCGCATTTTCCTCCATCAAATGGTGAATGCGGGATTTTAAGAATTTTCGAATACTTCTGATCCACTCAGACAAATTATCAAGTTCCTCCCTCAGATTTCGTCCAACGTCTGGCATATTCTTCCACAGAATTCATGATAGCCATGAAATTATGTCGCCATCTAAATGAGCAATGTTCTCGGAATTTTAAAATCAGGGACTTAAGATCCTCATTTTGATGTGCAACCTCCACAAATATTTCGCAGACGTCTTTACTCGCCGTAGAAGCTTTCAAGAAATCGTCGATAATTAAAGGTGTTCTCTTTTTGGAATTCTGAAAATTGTTGTCAAAGTCGTCGGGTAATCCGTGGACGAACTTGATGGAAGGCACTTATCAAACAGTGGTTGCCATCTTTTATACAGCCATAGAAATCTGTCTGGAGACGATGAGATGAATCTATTCCTTCTAAGTAAGAATTCTTTCATCCATGTTGATTTTCCAGATATAGTGGAATGATCATGGTAAATGGATGTTGAAATTTAAATTGATGTTGTCTATCATTGACACGTATGTGATGTTAACAAGGATATTGACTACCATGAGTAGTTCTTGCGCGGTCGTTCTTCTTCACGGGAATGTGCTGTTTCTTTTGCTGCTTCTCCAGGGGAAAACCTCTGATTCAGGGGTTTAAGGGTCTTGCCTGTTTCGAGTCTTTGTTGTCTTTTGTGACTGTGATTTGTTTTTCGTTTAAGAATGTAAATATCTTTCGTTGCCCATACTCTGCGGTCGGAGAGATAGTCTTTTAATGTAGCTGATCCATGATATGAATCGTTCAACCTCTGCCACACGAGTGAAGGGGACCTCAACACAAAGATTGTTTAAAGTGAATCAATAAATTTTCACGCATTCAAGTATAACGCATTAGCATGAAATTCGTGTGTCCTAGTTATACGCCCCTCCAGAAGGTGTCGCTATTTTTGGCGGATTTTTTTTTTTTTTAATTTTTTTTTTTTTTTTTGGTGATCTGCACGAACTTGCTCACTCAGCTCGACAAAGCCTTGGTGTTAACATATGATTTTTGAAATTTTGTTGTAACTGAAAATTATATAATAATATTGCCCAGATCAAAATTTTCATTGCATTGTTATAATAGGACTGGACATGATTTATTTATGTTTTGAATACATGGAAAGTATGTTTTTTGGTTTTTTTTTGTTTTTTGTTTTTTTTATTTTTTTTTATTTTTGTTTTTTGTTTTTTTTGCATGTACACATTTTGAAATGCAGTTATTAAACAACAGGCATGCCCTGTTATGCAGTCTAAAAGCTGTGTTTGTGTTTTCGTTTGTAGTTGGGTTTTAGGTAGGAGAATTGTGACTGTATGGGTAGGACGAGTGGTTGGGAAACGAGAGTCAGAATGACCTCTCCGATCTAACAAATGTGGCAGGGGTTATCATCTTTTTTTCTTTCGTCAAAGTGATTATTTTTAGACTCGTGAAGTCGAAGAGGTGCTGGATATGTTGTCGTGAAGATTAGATTCTTCAGCAGTAGTCTGCACTGATCACCCACTACGGATGTGTCGCTTATTTCACAGTAGATGAAAAACTCTTTTTTGTTCTGGAGATGCTCATTGCATAAAATTTACCGAGTTCTATTGTCCATTAGCTTTTAAACGCTAAACATTTCGACAATGCGACTTAAAAGTCATGTGTTATTACCAGGGAACTGAGTTTTCCTTTCGGATGATCTGAGAGCGTAACTTGTTGCCATCCCGTGTAATAATGAAGAAATTTACCAGTGTTCGTAGAATGTATTAAATTCCAAAACACAGTAAACATTACTGATAAACGTATTCTCTACAAATAAAAATATTAACTGATTTGGATACCTTGAATTCCGGTATCCATGTTTCCGTAGTCCCCGAGTTCCGGAGTCCAAGGGTTCCAGAATTCATGTTTCTGGATACTTCGATTTCCGGATTTCAAGGTTTCCGGAATCCATGTTTCTGAATACTTCATTTTCCGGATTTCAAGGGTTCCGGTATCCATGTTTCTGGATACTTCGAATTTCGGAGTTCAAGTGTCCTGGTATCAATGTTTCTAGATACTTCGATTTCCGGATTTCAAGGGTTCCGTATCCATGTTTCTGGATACTTTGAGTTCCGGAGTCCACGGACTCCGCGGATGGGAGTGCAACCTAAACATTCCGGAGGACTAGATGTTTTTCAATCCCCTATATGATAAAATCAAGCACTATATTTACTCAGTCCTACAATTACAATCAATTACTACACTGAGTCAAAAAAGAAACTTCACATTCTCTTGTCAAGGCACTTAAAACGAACAAGAGATAATAGGATGGTGCCAGTGATTTTATTTCATTGCTGAGATGTGTGTGATGTAATCAATACACTGACAGTGCCACAGATCTGTTCAGTTAGGCTACACGCCGTTCCAAAACATTTGTACACAGAATGTCAAGTCACAAGAATGAAACGTCGAAATGTCTCAGTTCAATATTGAGTATGGCCGCCTCGCGCATTCACCACAGCCATGCACCGTCTCCTCATCGACTGCCTGATGTTTGTGAACACATGGTTGGGGATTCGGTGCCATTGATCTTGCAAGGCAGCGCCAAGTTCCTGCAAATTCTGCGGTTGGTTCCTAAGTTCACGAAGCCCTCTCCCTAGTGCATCCCAAACGTGCTCGATGGGATTAAGGTCAGGGGACCTCGATGGCCAGTCCATGAAGTTGATGCCAGCATTTTGAAGGAAATTTCGTGTCAACAACGCGGTGTGCTGTAACTGTAGACCTGGACCATGAGCCGCCATGAAGGGAATGAGTTCAGGGGTGAGTACCTGATCGCGATAAGCAGCAGCTGTGAGGTTTCCATGGATGACCAGAAGTCTGGAACGGTTGTTCCCACAGAAAGCACCCCATGCCATGCAACTTCCGCCCCCGAATCTGTCCACTTCCTGCACACAACACTGGGCATACCGTTCATTAGGTGGTCTCCAGACTCTTAGCCTGCCGTCCGCAAATCTGAGGGTAAACCGCGATTTATCACTAAAGACGACTCGATTCCAGTCTCTCTGGGTCCATCGGAGGTGACGCTGGGCCCACAGCAGACGCTGACGTAGATGAAATGGCGTCAAAATTGGCCCACGAGACGGACGTCGAGCATGGAGATTGGCAGACCGTAACCGATTTCGGATGGTCTGTGCGGACAGCCGACCTTGAAACATCTCAGCTCTGGTTCGTGCAGCCGGCAGAAATCGGTTACGAAGGTGACGTAGGACGATGTTCCGGTCTTCAACTCGTGACGTTACACGTGGACGACCCGACCTTGGGCGATCAGCAGTGGTGCCAGTTTGTTGTAGACGATGTCGCAAGTCATACACAGTACGACGGCTGCATCCCATTGCTGTTGCGATGTCAATAACTGATCGCCCCGCTTGCAACATGCCAACGGCACGTTCACGTTGCACATTTGACAATCGCGGCATTTCAAGTACTGTTACAAATGTGGCTTAAAAGTGTTTTTTTAATGTTTGAGGCCATGGCAAACATGTGCAAATGAATCCAACTTCGATGTGGAGTTCACAACATTGAATGCACGTGCAAAACCTGATTTGGCACGAAAGGCATTTACACATGAAATGGATGGCTATGAGTGGGTTTGGCTAACGGTTTTCCAGAGTCGACGGATAGGGATCCCATGTTGGCTACACAGGTGTATCATCAGGGGGAAAGTATTCAATATTTTACAAAATTAATTTTGTGAAGTTTCTTTTTTGACTCAATGTATTTACATATCTTTATGATCAGTACTCATTCAATCGTGACAGTGTACATTAATATCTCCCATCATCATATCTCATTATGTTAATGGATACTATATGATCTACTCATTTTTATTAATATCTGATTTGCATAATTTACCCATGAAAGTAGCACCTTTATTAATTTAATTTGCATAAAAACGGCAGTATTGCTACTTGCATTATATTTTCACCAGGTCGTTCGAATGAAGCTACAAGAGCCACTGACCTGTCTTTCGTAGAACGGTAAATAACAAAATGGCTAAGTGTAAACGCATGAAACTTTTGCGAAGGGACGGGTTTCGTCTACAATACGGCAACGATAGTTACCGATAAAACAGCCAAACAATCGTCAGTTTGAGTGGTAGAAGTTTGGTGTCCCAAGCTTTCTACCATGTGGCTGAAAGTTGTTATAACCTCGTAAATACAATAAAAAGGCTGAGATAAAGAACAGTGCTCTATCTCGTAGTTCCTATACAAAACACAAATTAGAGAGAACCCCCGTGATCACTCCATCTTGATCAGGTAAACAGAGTAATCCGCAGTCAGAATCATTGGCCTAACAACGGCCTAACAATTCGTATGAAACACGTCAGACAGCATGTAATGGAAGGTTTTACTGGTAAACTATACTTCAATACGATCGACCATAGAATCTGAGAAATGCTGACTTTAGACGAGACTGTAGAAACCCCTGCAACATCTACTTCTTTGTCAATAGCCTGCCTCGATTTAAAACTTTATCGTATGCAGAACAAGCTATTGATTATCGAATCAGTTGAGAGATGTAAACATCATATATGCATGTGATGATGGAATATTGCCAAATAAGGGAAGTTGACGGCGAAAATGAAATCATTTCGTTTGTAATAATGTTGAGTTGTTAGTTTGCCGCCAGCATCTAATTTCAGTAAATTATCTAAGTACGAAGCAGATGTGGAAGACTCTGTGGCGTCCTTTATTTCAAGTTCACTGGGATATATCGAATCGACATATGAATGAAAATGATCATTGGTAATAGATAAAACGTCTTTGATATAACCAAATGTCGAATTGAAGGCCACAAGAGACTTTTGAATTAATTCTGCTTCATAAGAATATAAAAGCAGGTCAGCTAACAAAGAAGCACAATTCGTGCCCTTGAGAATTCCAACTGACTGTTGGAAGACCTGATCAACAAAGACTACAAAGATATTGTTAATGAGGAACTCTTTTAATATCAACATCAGAGAACTTGGATACAGAGTGGTGATTAACACAATAATGTTTGGGATGACCGATCACTAGATATGAGTATTTCCGTTTTCCGTTTTTGTTGACGAAGCAACTGTCTATGATGTCAAAAAGTCTACTTTTTAATTTATCGTGAGGTATGGTTTTGTAAAGTGTTGTAAAATCATACGTTTTAATGTTGTTAATTTGAGAAAAGTTTTTTGATTTCAAATTAACTAAGAGTTCTTTAGACTTTTTAAGAATTCACATTTGATTTACACCACTTTTGGCATATGTAGTGGCAAAGTACGTGTGAAGTTTCTCCTTCACAGTAGTCAATATTTTCGTGAGGAGCAAAGATAGGGGCTTGGTAGAACATATAATGCATCCAGCAACATATCTAATTTTGTAAGGGTTTTGTGGAGTATAGGTAAGGTAACTCATATCCATCCGCTATATTGACTGGGTTATTATGTGTTTAAAACTGAAGCATCTATTTTCAATAAAATATCTAAACAGCAAGCAGAGGTGAACCACTCTGTGGTGTCTTTTATACCAAGTTTACTGGAATATATCGAATAGACGTATCAATGAAAATAACCATTGTCAATAGATAAAACGTAAAACGTCGTCTATATATCTATATGTCAAATTGAAGGTCACAGCGAAGAGATTTTTTTCTTCTCACGTAGAGGCTTTTGAATGAATTCTGCATCAATGAAAAAGGTGAACAATTCGTGCCAAGGGGAATTCCAAAAGACTGTTGAAAAACCCAACCACCAAAGAATACGAATATATGCAACGACAGCTGGGGATGTTGGATATATGCATACATATATACAGCGACCCTTTTTTATTACTCAAAATTATAATATTACATAGTGTCATGGAATCATTACATCATTCAGGAGGAAGGGTGATTTGCCTGGATTTCTGAGATTTCACAAATTCTTGGGGATATTATTTCGTGGATATCAAATATGTGCTGCTATTCCCGTATCCAAACACGAAATCTACAAACACTGTGTAAATTTCATGTCAAGCACAGAAACAGACTCCCAAACAAAAGTGGACCTGAATATATCAGCCATCAAAACAAAAATGTTTTACAAAATCACGAATGGAAGTAATCTGCACTAGTAACCAGCTTCCAGGCAGGACTAACTCTGAACTATCAATTATTAAGATACCTCCACAAAAAATGCACGATATCATATCTGAATAAGTATATTAGTGTGAACACTATCTCTAAAATAATTCAAGAAGGACTGTTTTCACATTTTATACTTGTACGTTGGCGTAATACAACAATTTGATTACAAGAACTCTTGGGGGACAAAGAGGCGGAAGAGGTGACTATAATGAACGCTGTATGTTTCCAATATTCTGCGGTATTACAGTGCCACTATTTAGTGTATTTATATCATCTGGGACTTTATCTCAATATTCTGCGGTATTACAGTGCCACTATTTAGTATATCATCTGGGACTTTATCTCAATATAACTGAATATACAAAGACATTTAGCAAAGTAATTCACACAGTTTTCTTTAACGTAACTTTGAAACCAATTTAACACACTTATAACACGGTGATCTAGAGATAGCCAAGTTGAATAACTCGTAATTTAGTAATGAATTTTTATAATTGATCGGCAGATTATTCATAGTTATTTTCTGTGGACCACGAAACTGTATAAAAAAGCTAAGATAACGAACAGTATTCAATCTCATAATTCCTATAAAAAATACCAGTCAAAGAGATAGGCAAACGCTGACCCCTGGTCATACCAGAAGTGGGATCAGGTGCCTAGGAGGAGTGAGCACCTCCTGTCAACCAGTCACACTCACCGTGAACCCTTTGTCTGGATCAGGTAAACGGTGTAATCCGCAGTCAGAATCAGTGTGCCAAGAACGGCTTAACAATTGGTATGAAACACATTAGACAGCATTTGACCTAATGGAAGGTTGTACTGACAAACTAGATTATTATAAAGACCATACAATTTGCGAAATGCTTACTTTAGATGAGAATGTACAAACCCCTCTTACATCAACCTGTTTTTAGGTAGCCTGGTTTAATTTAAGAACAAGCTCTTGCATATCGAATCAGTTAGGAGATATACACACCATATGCAGGTGATAATGGAATATTGCTGCATAGATAAGGAGAATTGACGATGAAGAAATAGAAATCATCCCTTTAATCATCTATAAATTACAGTGTGAAAATTGTTATGCGTGTCTTAAATTTCTAACTAAACTGCTTAAATGTAAGTGTCCATACCCATGAATTGAATTATATTACATGTACGTTATCATAACCAAAGATCTGCACATTCATTAAAATGGCTCCATTTTTCGCTACTTGAGATTTTTTCTTTTTAAAAAAATATTTTTGATCTCTTGGGGATCCCGGTTAGAATGTGACCTCGGTACACCTTGCTTGTCATAAGGGGCGATTAAAAGGGGCGGTCCTTCGAATGAGACCGCAAAAACCGAGGTCCCGTGTCACAGCAAATGTGGCACGTAAAAGATCCCTCCCTGCTGAAAGACCGTAAGCACCGAGCATAGGCCTAAATTTTGCAATCCTTCACTGGCAATAGAGACGTCTCCATATGAGTAAAAAGTTTAGGGCGGGACGTTAAAGAACATACACCCAATCAATAAACCTTTTTGAAAATAGTCATGAAATTCTTATCTATATCATGATAAACTTCACCACAAACATATTGTTCTTTTATACTCCATTACTCTATACTGACAAATTCTAAGAACTGACAAGGGATTTCATGCCCGAGTGATTAGAACATCTTGCTCAAAATCAGAAGGTCTCTCACGCTCTAGTCGGTGTGGGTTCGATCCTCGCTCGTGCTGATATATGTGAGAAAGTTTGCCAGTTTACTTTCGGAAGGTCGGTGGTCTCTTCTCTGGTACATTGTATCTGGGTTCTCACTTCCACCAATAAAGGGGCCTCTGTGGCCGAGTGGTTAGAGCATCGGGCTCAAAATCACAAAGCCTCTCACCTCTGTCGGCGCGTGTTCGAATCTCGGCCGCGGCGTTATGTGAGCAAGTTTACCAGTTTACTTGCGGAAGGTCGGTGGTCTCTTCCCAGGTACATTGTATCTGGGTTCTCTCCTCCACCAACAAAAACTGGACGCCACCAGATAACTGAAAAATTGTTGAGAGTGGCGGAAAGCAATAATCAATCAATCCACCAATAAAAAACTGAACGTCATCAGATAACTGAAAAACTGTTGAGTGTGACGGAAAACAACAAACAATCAATTTAAAAATTGATACATCGATCTTAAGGCTTTGTCACGAGTGTCAAACACATTAAACAGTTCAAACAACATTTGCTCCAGCAGATCAAATAGGTAAGTATCTGTATCAAAGCTATTCCACTGTCTCCATGACCTATTTTACCACAAATTAGGTCACCTAAGGTAACATCGGATCAAATAAATAGTATTTTAAAGTACTATCATAAGCATTTACACAGTCATTCAACTGCCGCAATATATAGTTAAAATACATATATCACGACAAAATGTCATCATATATATAAGATAATAAATCAAAATGAAACGGTTATTTTTCTCGGGGAGAATGTTTGCGGATTATTTTAATTATACGAGTCTTTTCATGGATTGTTCGTGTTACCTGTCTCTTTTCCCTGGGGGCACCTGTCACTAGACAGAGGAGTCCGAGGATGGCCACAATAAACATGGTGCGTTTTACAGTCCACGGAAAATAATTGTGAAATGCAGCGGCTCTCTTATCGCAGCTAGTTTTTGTTCTGTGACATAATCCTTGAAGACTAGAGGTCGTATTACAGTTTCTGTTGACAAATTGTGGACGAAATTGACATATGGAAATATCCTTACCACTTTATTCATGAATTTGCTATCAGGTGACCTTAAAATTATAAATATTCCTTAAGCACGTAACTTTAAAAAAGTTATTCTACCGCGCAAGTTTGATGTCGACTTGTGGGTGAATATGAATTTCAAATGACTTTCAAATTTCGACAACACAATATTTGAACCACGAAAGAAAATCTTTAAAAATATAATTCCAAGCACTTAAAGACTCGATCCCAGATCTCGTTCGATATGGCAGTGTGTACCCCCTCCCCCAGTACACAAATTTAACACCATTGCCCATCGGATGATTCCATCCCCACCCGGCAATTTATCTCAAGCATGGATGTTTACTTTGACAGTCGTTTGGAAGATGTTGCATCAAGTTTTACTGAGGCATTGTATTACAAGTAAGTTATTAAAATGAAATGTCGGGTTTCCGAAATCATTACACCTTTTTGTAGGTATCCCTTTTTGAGGCCTATGACGTGCAGAACTAGTGTCAAGAACAGCAAATCTGACATTTCTATTTGCATGACTGCGTTTTCTAAATTCATTTTCTCCGTCGGTGTCCTTATGCTGAAATGCTATAAATACCATGGTTACATAACAAAGAATTGTGAGAGTTGTATCTCTCTAGTAACTCGAGTCCTCAGACCCCTTGCTTGTCGTAAGAGGCGACTAAATGGGGCGGTCCTTCGTTGGGATACCGTGTTTAATACTGAATCATGATTTTGAAACATTTTAACTTTTGTAAAGGCAGTGCTAATGTGGAATCAATGCAAAGTTCGTTTAAAAATGTAAAACATGAGCCTTACAAAGACAATATTGTTACAGGCTTCATCAGCTGGATTCATCATATAACCGATCTAATTATTTTATCACTTCTGATTGACTAAACATAGAAGGACAGATGGTACGTACTTTTGTTTTGATGTGTCTAATTCGAGCTTTCCCAGTTTTCTGGTCTTTTGATGATCAGGTCTTTCAACAATCTGTTGGTTACCATTGACACGAATTGTGCTCCGTTTTAGCTGATCTGTTTTTACATTCTTATGAGGCAGTATTTCAAAAGCTTCTACATGAGATGAAAGAATCTTTTGCTGTGACCTTCAATTTGACATTTAGATACATCGACGACGTTTTACCTATTAATAACAGCGGTTGTGACTGTCGACAGGGTACGCTTACTCCTCCTAGGCACCTGACCCCACCTCTGGTATGTCCAGGGATCTGTGTATGCCCAACTCTTTGTTTTGTATTCCTTATGAGATTTAACAGCTTCATCACTGTTCGTTATATTTATCTTTTTAAAGCAGGTTAAACTTTTTGGAGCAGGTCACATATCTAGTAACTACTAGTCTTAACCTATTCAGACTTGCATGGTTGATATAACTGTGTCTATGAAGTACAGAGCTAGCTTCAGACACGGAGCCTGAATAATATGTTCTACTAGGACAAGCTAAACTTTTTAGAGTAGTTCAAAGAGGGACAAAAATTTGGGGCTTATTACATACTGAAGTAACTACGGGTTCTAACCAATTCAGACTGGCATGGTTAATGTAACTATGTAACAAAGAGCTAGCTTTAGATACGGAGTCTGATCTCAGTTATCAAGATGCTTAAATAAACACAAACAAACCAGACAAGAAATTCTCACATCAGACATGGTTAATATTGCTATATATAGAGCTAGCTTCAGATGTGGAGCCTGATGCTGCTTCACTCAATCTTGCTTGGGTTATGTGACTGTGGATATGCCAGGTATCACGTGATACCCGGTGGCGGTTTGAGAGAGCCCCCCCCCCCCCCTTTTTCCGCCACAAATTTACAAAATAATGTAAAACTCCATATTTGGCACCCAATATAGCTGTTTTCACTGGGTTGGTCTAAAAGGGAAAAAAAAGGGGGGGGGGGATTATGTACCCACACTTAAAAAACTCGCGTTTGCTGTCATAGCACCGGACACTAAGTATAATAATAAACAAAAAATATTCATAATGGATGCAAAGTTCAATCCTTGCTAAATATATTTTTATTTCAGATCTTTGATGAACAAATATCACAAAGAGGCTTTTATCCATGGTGTGTCACGTGTCCAGGGTGTGTCACGTGCCCATGGTCTGTACCGTCTCCAGTACTGTTTGTTGTCTGGGTGCTGTCTCTACCCACGGGTTCAGTAGATACCGTATTGACCTGGCATCGTCCATAAATAGTAACAAAAGAGGATCCGTGGATTCTAGGCACACAGGTGAGACCGGGTTCACAAGGACAGTCAGCGTCACTATTCACGGTGGAGCACGACTCGCCAACAGCACCTAACTTTTTGCAATAGTGAATGTTGCGGAAAAACTCGTCGTAGGCACAACAGAAGCCCGTTGGACAGCTGGAATTACGGGCAGTCATCGAACATTTATTCTCCATATAATAATTCTCATCCTGAAATTCAAAATAATTTATATATATATATAAAGTTAAGTAGTTAAGTGTGAAAGTATATATATATATATATATATATATATATATATATATATATATAACTACGTTTTAGAAGCAATGCCGACAAGAACATTTTAAAAAATTTGTTGATTTTGTGATCAATAACTTTATTTTTCGTATCCCACGGATGAGACACTGCGCGGCCGTGCGTCTACAGTTATTTCTGTCCTGTTTATATACAAGAAAATCATTAATTCAAGTCTACTCTGCACCATATTTTCACCACGTCTTTCGAATGAAGCTATTAATAGCCATTGCCTTATGTTGCGTCAGGTGTTAGAACGATACAAATACGCATGTTAGTACTCCAATTTATGAAAACGCATGAAAAATTATATAGGGGACTAAATTTAAAATAGTAATAATAAAAAACATATCCAGCATTTTTCTGCTCTCATATGACAACGACAGTTACCGATAAAACGAGATTTCTGCCATGTGACGGGAAGTTGTTATAAGCCCGTTATATACAATATAAACAAAGGTGGTATTTACATACATACATTTGTGGGGGATGTTATTTCGTGGATATCAAATATGTGTTGGCACTGTCGTAGTCAAACACGAAATCTACAAACATTGTGTAAATTTCATGTTAAGCACCGAAACATAACCCCCCGAAACAAACGTGGACCAGAGAAGATCACGGAATCCTTCAGAACAAAAATGCTCACAAGCTGATCTGCACAAAGTGAAGCAAGCCATTAACTGGCATTCAGGCAAAACCAACTCTGAATTATCAATTAAGATACACCCCCCCCCCCCCCACTTTCAGTATTTGTATAGTATCTTTAAAGTAATTCGGGTTTCACGTGTTATACTTGTACTTTAGCGTAATTGGTTACAAGTCGCTACAATACAAGAACTCTTGGAGAACATAGCTGGGCGTAACAAATAACAACCAGGAACCTTCCGCGCTAATATAGTGCCACTATTAATATAATAATGTTACATTTTGCGTGTACAGGGTATTGATGCTTGGTCCATGAGCCGAGGGTTTTAGCTGGACTAGAACAGAAAGCACACAGACAGGATAACAAGGATGACAGGCAAAAAGACATATTGGTAGACATAAGACAGACAGAAAGACTTAATACATGAAAGTCACACACATACACCTACTCACAGGCACAATGATCATCAGGAATCCACAAGACTATATATTTCCTTCCCACCCATAGTCATATATAGAAGAACGTTCTCACATACAGATTTGGGTCATACAATTTGATCGCTTCGTTATATGTCATCATCCTCCTGAATCAAAAGCCCCCCCCCGCGCCCTCAACTTTTTAACTGATGTCCAACAGATCAAATAGTGATGTGTCTGTGTCAAAGACATTCCACTTTCTCCATGGCCTATTTTATCACAAAGTAGGTCACCTAAGGTAGCGTCGGGTCCAATAAATAGTACTTTAAAGTACTATCAACAGCATTTACACCATTACTCAACTGCCGCAATATATTGTTAAAATACATATATCACGGGGGAAACCACCCTGAATATAAGAAATAGTAATAATAATAGACAACTTTTTTTCCTCTTAGAGAATGTAAAAATAGTACTAGTATGAGTCTTTACAGATTGTTCGTGTTACCTGTCTCTTTTCCCTGGGGGCACCTGTCACTAGACAGAGGAGTCCGAGGATGGCCACAATAAACATGGTGCGTTTTACAGTCCACGAAAAATAATTGTGCACTGCAGTAGGTCTCTTATCTCGGGTAGTTTTTGTGTCTATGACACAATCCTCGTACACTGGAGGTCATATTCCAGTTTCTATTGACAAATTGTGGAGGGAATTGAGATCTAGGGTCTATAGTCCGTGAGGTTATTTCATGTACACCGGCCTTAAAACGGGGAGAGACAAAAACGAAGTCCCACGTTCCTCCTCCGGTACACTTATCAATCTTCATCACACAGAGACAAGGCGTCCTGTCCGGAATGTCGACTCATAAATAGCATTGAAGTATCATCAACAAGTCTTTATCACCTTTTAGGTAAACTTTGTGTCTTTTTCCTCTTATATAAGGGTATGTCTGTTTGTTCAAATATACCTTCAAGGACACTGTCCAGAATGGTGTCAAAAGCCTCGCCCACGGGAACTCTCATCGATGAACTGTTCTCCAGATCATTCTGATTTTCCAATTTTATGGTTTCTAAAACAAATCCATTAATATAAACCAGAAACTCAGAACTGCAGCTACAAATATTAACTCCGTCAATTCTATGTCTCAGTACTCACTCCGTCAACGGTACAAATCTATGTCTCAGTACTCTCTACGTCAACGGTACAATTCTATGTCTCAGTACTCACTACGTCAACGGTACAATTCTATGTCTCAGCACTCACTACGTCAACGGTACAATTCTATGTCTCAGCACTCACTACGTCAATTCTATGTCTCAGTACTCACTACGTCAACGGTACAATTCTATGTCTCAGCACTCACTACGTCAACGGTACAATTCTATGTCTCAGTACTCACTACGTCAACGGTACAATTTTATGTCTCAGTACTCACTACGTCAACGGTACAATTCTATGTCTCAGTACTCACTACGTCAATGGTACAATTCTATGTCTCAGCACTCACTACGTCAACGGTACAATTCTATGTCTCAGCACTCACTACGTCAACGGTACAATTCTATGTCTCAGTACTCACTACGTCAACGGTACAATTCTATGTCTCAGCACTCACTACGTCAATTCTATGTCTCAGTACTCACTACGTCAATTCTATGTCTCAGTACTCACTACGTCAACGGTACAATTCTATGTCTCAGTACTCACTACGTCAATTCTATGTCTCAGTACTCACTACGTCAACGGTACAATTCTATGTCTCAGTACTCACTACGTCAACGGTACAATTCTATGTCTCAGTACTCACTACGTCAACGGTACAATTTTATGTCTCAGTACTCACTACGTCAACGGTACAATTCTATGTCTCAGCACTCACTACGTCAACGGTACAATTCTATGTCTCAACACTCACTACGTCAATTCTATGTCTCAGTACTCACTACGTCACTTCTATGTCTCAGTACTCACTACGTCAACGGTACAATTCTATGTCTCAGTACTCACTCTGTCAACAGAACAAATCTTTGTCTCAGTACTCACTCTGTCAACAGAACAAATCTATGTCTCAGTACTCACTCTGTCAACAGTACAAATCTAGTATCTAATGTCTCAGTACTCACTTTGTCAACAGTACAAATCTAGTACCTCAGTACTCACTCTGTCAACAGTACAAATCTAGTACCCCAGTACTCACTCTGTCAACAGTACAAATCTAGTATCTAATGTCTCAGTACTCACTCCGTCAACAGAACAAATCTAGTACCTCAGTACTCACTCTGTCAACAGTACAAATCTAGTATCTAATGTCTCAGTACTCACTCCGTCAACAGAACAAATCTAGTATCTAATGTCTCAGTACTCACTCCGTCAACAGAACAAATCTAGTACCTCAGTACTCATTCCGTCAACAGAACAAATCTAGTATCTAATGTCTCAGTACTCATTCCGTCAACAGAACAAATCTATATCTCAGTACTCACTCCGTCAACAATACAAATCTATGTCTCAGTACTCACTCTGTCAACAGAACAAATCTATGTCTCAGTACTCACTCTGTCAACAGAACAAATCTTTGTCTCAGTACTCACTCTGTCAACAGAACAAATCTATGTCTCAGTACTCACTCTGTCAACAGTACAAATCTTGTACCTCAGTACTCCCTCTGTCAACAGAACAAATCTATGTCTCAGTACTCACTCTGTCAACAGTACAAATCTTGTACCTCAGTACTCCCTCTGTCAGCAGAACAAATCTATGTCTCAGTACTCACTCTGTCAACAGTACAAATCTAGTACCTCAGTACTCACTCTGTCAACACTACAGATGGTAGACATTATAAGGAAGGTTTTTGACTTGCATGATGGTCTAGCGCACTGCACACACGCTGCTAGCAGATTGCGAATTCAACAGGGGCGGAAGTGGGTATCCAAAATAAAATGATTTTTTCTGTTACATAATATATATATATATATATATATATATATATATATATATATATATATATATATATTCTTTGTTGGTCCCTTCTGTTGAGTGTCAGTAGTTGACGGAGGAAAGGGAGGAAGAATTTAGATGATATAGAGTAAACGTTTGAATTCTGTGATAAGAAGAATTTAGATGATATAGAGAAAACGTTTGAATTCTGTGATAAGGAGAATTTAGATGATATAGAGAAAACGTTTGAATTCTGTGATAAGAAGAATTTAGATGATATAGAGTAAACGTTTGAATTCTGTGATAAGAAGAATTTAGATGATATAGAGAAAACGTTTGAATTCTGTGATAAGAAGAATTTAGATGATATAGAGAAAACGTTTGAATTCTGCGATAAGGAGAATTTAGATGATATAGAGTAAACGTTTGAATTCTGTGATAAAAAGAATTTAGATGATATAGAGTAAACGTTTGAATTCTGTGATAAGAAGCTTAACTGGAAAGTTTATGACAATTTTAATGTCTAGATCTTTTCTAATCTCAAAGCGAGACTTTGATTGGCTAATTTAAAAAAATGGCTGCTCCGATTGAAACTACTTTGAAGTGAATTCTAAAAGTTTAAGCATACATTTCCGCTATAATCTGAGTATTTAAAACATCACATGTTATTGGATTCTTCACAGCACATCTAGTGATAAGTGGGATGACTGATTTCACGATCTCCCCCCCCCCCCCCCCCCCCAATGTTGTTGTTCATTTTTAATGATAAAATCTTCTGTCTAATGTTCTTAAAAAAATCTTCTGTCTAATGTTCTTAAAAGGGTTCACAAAAATATGTAACAGTTATACATCACGACAGAAGATCATTATAGAGTTTATCATTTGTAGTGTAAGCAAACAATGAGGTATGTTATTGTTTACAAAGTTTAGAAATGGTCAATCTAAGTTTAAAATTATAGATCTAATTGATGGTAGGTGTCATATTTCAGGTATTCTTTAGGGAAAATTTGTCATTTAAAAGTTAAATTTGTATCTATGCGAAATCAGGATATTTTGAATTACAAAATTAACATTTCACTGGCTTGTTTGTAAACAAAAAATGTCCTTTCCAGAAAGTTCACCATCTAACCTCCCAGGAAGTACTTTAATACAGGTAAATAAGACCAAAACACACAGGAATTATACGTTGCTAATTACAGGAGACCGATTTCTAGGCTACGTCCGGTTAATACAAGGACAAAAGCAGTATTTTACCCCAACTTCATATTTTGTAAACAAGACTCAAGCGCTGTTGTTATTTACAAACAAACCGGTGCAACCATTAAAAGTTGACAACCAAAATGTTGTTTGATGATTCTAGGTCAAATAATTGCCCAGTGACGAGTCGGACAAGATTTCTGCCACACTGGCCACATCGTCTTAATCAAAGGTCACAATGACACAACTTTAAAGTGCGACCCACTCTCTACCCAGTAGGTATCAGCTGACCAAGGTCTCATAGTACATGTACTTAAGTTATGAACCGGCTGACACGAAGCGGGATGGGCGGAGGGATACATCGCCACACCACGTTCCGTCTTAGAGAGGAGCGTATAAAAACGTAAACCAGTGAATTTCAAATGAAATAAAAAAAAAAAAAAAAAAAAAAAGATTCATTGACCTCGAATTATTACTGAAGGAACGTACGAGTTTTCATTAGGCACTAACGCAAACACTTTTTTTTAATTTAGGTTTAGCGCCATCTGACGGGGAAAAGTTTTTTACTATTCAGACATTACTAAGAATTTCACACAGTCGTCATGATGATCCTGACTATTTAATGGCTAGTATATCTACTAAGATATCTCAATAAAAAATTAAGTAAACTTGATAAAATATTCAAACAGGAAAATAAATTTGTAAATTTTTATATTTTGTAAATTCACATTTTAATGTTTTAACCAACCTATCAGACTACCTACAATAACAATATCCTTTATTAATACAGGATTGCACAATTAGTTATTAATCTAGTTTACAGCGTGGCCCTGTCTTAACATATATACATATGGAAATATATCATAAAACATCATAGAACTTGAATAATATCATAGTTAATTATACACAAGTAAGTAATGTCTATAAACACTAAAAACAACTGATATACTCAACTAATCCGGAGAAAAATGTACTAGCCTCGGGTTAATTACAGGACTGGTGTCAATCCCTGCCTCTGTTAAGTGTCTAAAGCTTAAAAAGAAAAAAAAAAAAAAACAAAACCAACCAACAAAAAAAAACAACCCAAAACAAAACAATAAATACCCCCCCCCCCCAAAAAAAAACAACAACAAAAACAAAACAAAAACAACAACAACAACAACAACAAAAAACCAAAAAAAAAAACAAAACACGAAAAACATGAAGGTTTGTCATGTCCTCCAATGATTTTGAAAGTACGAACTTTAAAAAGTTGAGCAAGTTGGTCCCAGTTTTAATGATATAAGGACAAACAACAAACACTTTCATGCAGGCGCGGATCCAGCTTTTTTCATCGCGGGGGTGGGTTGGTCGATGTCCAACTTGGTTCCAGAGCAAAGCCTCCGGAATTCCTACGTTTTTACAGATAGTAGACTATACGAAACCTGCACCCAAAATTGTGGTACGGCAATTTTCATACTATATTATGACCTTGAAATTTTAAATCGTCCGCACTGAGCGAATAAAACCGATCTCGAGATTTGATGAAGCAATATTAAACGCGATGCTCGGGTGAAAGATGACTATTTTCTTTCAGTTGGAAATTCCAAGGAAAGGGGGAGGGGTGGGTGGGTGGGTTCTAGATCCCCCTCTAAATCCACGCTTCTTCATCTACCCCCCTACCAGAATTTAACCTGAGCGTAAGAGGTGCAGAAGATCAAATACTTAGAGGGTAGGAAAATAAACCAGAACATGCAGAACAAATCCAGCAGACCAAACGCCAGCACCTTCAACCGTTTCAATGGCGGATCCAGGATTTCCGAATAGAGAGAGGTCACATGTGAAAGTTAAGTATTAGCCAATGCACTCAGCCGTTTTATTTTGAATACTTCGTCTCTGTATGCCAATAATACTTTGTAAATCGGGGAGGGGGCACCCCTGTAAATCTTGTAAATCGGGGAGGGGGATCCCCTGTAAATCGGGGAGGGGGCGCCCCTCTAATTCTGCCACTGCATTTGGTTGACGCACACAATTACCTGAAGCACGGGAAGACCTATAAAATACCAATTGTACGCGTCAGCTGGGAGTTGAATAAGTACACTCAGAAAGTGCAGAATATACTTGTCTACTAGACAGCGAGGGACCTACGCAACTTGTGAGGCGATAACCTGTCGGTCGTGATATGTTAAATATTACATGGTCGGCACGGCATTCACTACGTCTGTTCAGGGACTTCCCCACAGTATAACGACGAGTTATACGTCATGTACTAATCACACGAATTGTTTGTAATCACACGAATTGTTTGTAATCACACGAATTGTTTGATAAATCTTACCCTAACTAACGTGCCTAAACTAAAAAGCACGCGGGGGGGGGGGGGGGGGGGGACATATTTGATATCCACGTATTATATGGATGAAAACCCGAGACTTAATTTTTTCTCAAAGCAAGCGTTCAGTTGTTCTACTTTTGTTTGGCAGAATCTTATTAGCTCTAATTCTGATTTTGAATAAATACGGCTTTGAAGCTTCAGTTTTGTTCAGAATTCTTTGCTGAAATCACTGGCGTTTACAGTTGTGTGCGACTCTAAAAGGCAATCTGATTTTCCATTCCGTGTCATTTAATTCAAATATTTCATTGCATTTTCTTTTATCAGAAGGTTCTGTGTAATTTGAGAAGACTTTAGAATTGTCTTGATCTTTTGCATCATAGAAGAGTATATATACTCAATATAATCACAGGGTTTGGTAATTTATTTATTTATTTTTATCAACTTGACTTTTTTCACCCATGATTTAAAAAAAATATATTTTTTCACTTTTCGAAAAATGTTACAGAAAATTTCTTAAGTTAGGAACAAGCCCCCCTTTATTAACAAGATCATTTCGGCATTTGATATTATTTTGAAACACGAGTTAAAAATGTTTTCCACCCACACGAACATTTGCGTTATTAAATACCGGAGAATCCGCCATTACTGTACTTGGAATTTGCTTACGCTGTAACTCGATCCATGAATGCATGAACCCGATATTTGTTTTTCAGCCATTTTTTTGTTTTCATTCTATGTATTCGACTCCACATGTAGTAATTTATTCAGATCTAAATTTGGTATGCAATTGTGCAGACCTCTATCTGAAAATAAGTCGTCTCATCCAAACCAATGTAATTAGAATTATATTAATGTTTCTGTTTTATTTATTGATAAAATTCTTGTTTGTTTACAAATAAACTCTACGTCATTATCTAGATGCCTTTTCTTTATTTCGTCATTCTGTAATGATGTCAAGACAGGTGAAAGTGCAGTACAATTGACTCAAATACTTTGGAAGCGGAGATTGTATTCATACCCGAGATAAAAGTCAGATCACGTGACTGACTTCATGTTATGGCTAACTGAATGTCAATTTCGTTTGGCCTAATAGTGTCATACAAGGCAAAACACTGGCAATGTAAATATGGAAAAATGTGTTTTTTTAATTATCATTTTGGTTTGTAAGACACAATAGCGACATAAATTAACTGATTTTATTTGATTTATTTCATAGTTCCAATAGTAGCAAAGAGACAGATTAATGCCTACACTGCGGGTAACGCAGAGCCATTGTTTACCGCGTTGGGAAAAACCTTACGCGGTATTCTAGAGGAAATATTCATGTTTTGAGTTATCTTATTTGATTATTTTAATTTTTTATTGATATATCTATTAAGATTACTGATTGTAAGATAGATGATTAATTGAAAGTAGCATCGGAAAGGCGTGGGTGGGTGTGTGATTAAAAGGCATCACGAATTATATCAGGAATTTCATGGTATACAAGAGAAATGTATACCTGACAAAGTATGACACAACAGACTTGAGAGAGAGAGAGAGAGAGAGAGAGAGAGAGAGAGAGAGAGAGAGAGAGAGAGAGAGACATCAGAGAGAGAGAGAGAGAACATCTCCAATTTGGTCATGTTTCGGGTAGTATGGGTAAAGAGATTCTAGTTAAACCTTCGAATACGCAAACTTAAAATTCAAAATACATAAAACTTACCACGACAAATAAAGTGAGTCACGGACACGAAATCACATTATAAATGAGATGATTTGCAGAGAAAATGTAAATTCAGCTACGTAAGCTCAAAGCCCGTAAGCGCCGAGCTCGGGTCTAAATGTTGCAGCCCTTCACCGGCGATGGTGACGTCGCCCCAGGCGTGAAAAATTCTCAAAAGGGACGTAAAACAACGTACAACTAACCAACCCTATCTATGATCTGGATTGCCCTACTTATCACGTGACATGTTGTTACACGCCGACTTTGACCTTCCTTCAACTGGACGCCACCAGATGACTGAAAAATTGTCGAGTGTGGCGGAAAACAAACAATCTTTCGTTTTACGCTCATCTGGACCAATCAACTATTATGCGCATGAATTTTCTTCGCAAATGACGGATTGAAGACTAGTATAGCAGTAAAATATAAATTATCATCAAAGGATTTAACAGTTTAACCAAAGATCTGGGTTGACATATCCCTGTAGGAAATGTTAATGGAGAGACTAATTACTATATAAATCCTGGTATATATTACCTGTACAAGGGTTGTTCGATATGTGATGTGTATTGTACGTCATTTCGAAAGCATTCGACTCAAATAGTGAATGAACATTAAATCCCAACAAAGTATTCTCCGTGGTTTGAAATACATCATTTCAATCTCTGAATGCGTCAAGGTACGCTGATCTAGGTAGACCTCTGAGACACTGAAAGAACTTGTCGAGGCTTGTAACAACGACCAGAGAACTTTTAAAGTTTTTAAGTTTTGGAAAACGGAAAAAGTTGCATGGGGCTAGATCTGGAGAGTATGGTGGGTGTGACAAGACGGTAACCTTCCCCGACTTAAAAAAAAAAATTGCTTCACAAGCTCAGATGTATGTGATGGAGCAGACGAAAATACCCAAATCCTGACACAGGGCGTCGCTTGATATTTCTTGAGCTTCTTTAGTATAACATCTCTGCAATACCGACTTGTAACACTTTTGCCCTTCGGCACCAGAATTTGTACGGCTATACCATCACATGAGAACATGCAATAAAGAACCTTCTTTGTGCTTATGGTTCTCTTGGCAACTACAGGCCTTCTACTGTGTTTACTTGGCCATATTTTGTTTCCAATTTTTCTTACTGGTTCGAAGTAGTGAACACGTTTCCTCGCGAGTAACAATGTTTGCAAACTGTCTTTGATTAAATTTGGGAAGCATTTTGAGAAAGTGTTTAGCGGATTGTACTCGTACCCGTGTTTGGTCATCTGCCAATATATGTGGTATCCATCTAAAAGAAATCTTTCGTACTTTCAAAATACGTTTCAAGATGAAATGCACTCGCGATAGCGATGTGTCAACAACTTAGGCAATATTACGTATCGTGTACCTGCCATCACTTTCAATTATTGCCCTGACTTTTCAGACATTTGCTTTGCCCGTTACAGTCACAGGTCGACCAGATTTTGCTGTTTCTTTGACGGACTCTGAACCAGTCAGAAGTTTTTTTTTTTCTCCACCCACGAACTGTCTCATAAGATACCTTATCAGACCCATAAACTTCTCCCAATTCACTAAAAATCTGCAGTACCGAATGACCGAGTTTTGTGCGAACTTTTATATAAGCTCTAATTTCTTCAATATTCTCAACTCGTTTCGTAACCATTTGTTCAATATGGTCAACGACTGGCTCTATGGAAATGACTATAAGATCAAAACTATGTGGAGCTGAAGGCTCGTGTTTATACCATTGGAAAGGTATGGAATAGAGCTATTCACGAAATCATACAAAGCGTTATCGCGCTGTGGTACAATACACATTTCAATTCAAAGTATGCATCATTTTTGTTGGACAGTATTAAAACTGTGCCGTTTCAATGCATTTTATTGCGCGACGAAAATACTACCTTTTCAACTTCACATAATAAAGTGCATCGTTAGCTACAGGGTATATTACGTGCATGATATGCCCGTCTGCAAACAGATATACGATGTATGCTGAAAGCTACAAGGTGCGACACTCACAATGTCTACTGCAATTCAAACTATTGCTACATTGACCAACTGTTGGGGTTGCATAAAAATTCAGACCACTGCGGAGTATTCAGTACAGGCAACGAGGATTCTGCAACACGGTGTAAAATGGTCTGCGTTACACAGTGCGTGGCGCGGTGTAAAATAATCTGCGTTACACAGTGCGTGGCGCGGTGTAAAATGGTCTGCGTTACACAGTGCGTGGCGCGGTGTAAAATAGTCTGCGTTACACCATGCGTGGCGCGGTGTAAAATGCTCTGCGTTACACAGTGCGTGGCGCGGTGTAAAATGGTCTGCGTTACACAGTGCGTGGCGCGGTGTAAAATGGTCTGCGTTACACAGTGCGTGGCGCGGTGTAAAATGGTCTGCGTTACACAGTGCGTGGCGCGGTGTAAAATGGTCTGCGGTACACCTTGCACACGGCGTGGCGCGGCGTATGTGTATTACAAATACACAAGACGTCCACCTTCTCTAAATCTTTAATCCCTAATACCCTCCGTGTCTATATGAGATCGTACAAATATATTCCAACTTCAAGCGTAAAAAGGTGTGGTTTATGATATTGAAACCTGGATTTTATGTTAAACGGTGTCAATGAACCATTTGACGGTATTCTTGAATGCAAAATTTTCGACTAACAAAACGTGGTTGTTCTAAATCTGAATCTTTTGTTGTTAATATTACTTTCATTTGTATTCTAGTGTCTGTATAATTGTGTAATTTGAATTGAAGCGTTTTAATCCTTACCATGTTTACTGTATCACAGGCTTTTTGTTAATGTGGTCATGTGATATAATTTTTATCATGTTCAGCGCCTTAGGGTAAATTTATTTTTATATAGGGCGCTATATAAATGCATATATTATTATTATCATTATTATAAAGCTTAAAATCAGAGAGATCGCAGGATATGGTCATTTAGTAAGTTAACATTTCTCATTTCTTCAAATTATTAATTTTGACTATCAGTAAACAACGCATGCAGCACATCTTTCAACTTGATGAACAGAATTATATATTTTCTGTGTTTTCGGAAATCCATGTTACGAATTTCTGTTTTTTTTTCAGTTAGGAAGTTTTGACTATAGATGTAATGTGTTTAACTTTGTATACAACTAATGAAGAACGGAAACGCGAGTTCTTATAAACATTAATCAGTCAAATATCATGGAGAACAAGTCTTGTTACACACGAAGTCCACGTGCTTCACTTGTCAATCAGCTGCTTGAAAACTCGGTCACGGCCTCACGGGAAGCTGACTTCACACCTTTTACGTATGGAAATACATTGCAACACTGCTTTACATTGACGACATAAACCAGTCAATAAACTGGATTGCGAGGTCTACGTGCTTCGTTGTCAATCTGCTGCTTGACAATTCGGTCACGGCCTCATGGGAACTTTTTATACCGGGAAACATATTGCATCATTGCTGTACGTTGACCACATAATCATACGTAAAAAATACTTGTAAAGCTTTCAAATGGCAATTCTTCCCCTTTCTATTATTGATTGCAGGCACGTAGAATCGACTGGGTGTTTGCCTCTATTTTTTTAACGACTATCAATATGCAAATATAAATATAAAAAAAAAAAAGACATATAGACCCCCCCCCCCTATCTATTTTGATGATAGCAGTGACTGAGCGAGAGAAGAATGTACATGTACTATGGTCACAAGCTTGGAAGTTCACCCGGGAGAAGGATTGAAACAGTTTTAGTTGAAGACCCGTCGCGAAGTGGCGTCAGTGGCCTTGTGGTTAGACTCTCGACCGAAAGGTTGTGGGTTCGAGTCCAGGCCGCGGCTGAACCGACGTTGTCCTTGCTAAATGCACTTTAAACAAATTTCCTCACTCCACCCAAGTGTAAAAGGGGTACCTGGCTTATAGACAGTGAAAGATATTGTTAGAATGTTAGTGCTCTAGCGCCTTAACGACAGCTTGCACGGAGAAAGCTCTGGAATGTTATTAGGTCTGCTGGGGTAATAATGTATTGTGAAGCTGCTTTGAGCAGCTTATACTGGAAAAAGCGCTATATAAAAACCAACCAATCAATCAATCAAAAAAGACCCCCCCCTTCCCTTTCACCCACACTATCACGCCATTGTGGGCCTTTAAGTTCAGACATAAGCACTATATTTTGTTTGTTTGTTTGTTTTCTTGTCAAGAATTTTGGACAAGTCAACATGCCCCCTCTCATACTTTGAAAAAGGTAAATTATGCTGGCAGGGGGCTCTATAAAGTTCAATCTGCAGTTTGGTCATGTTTCGTCATTCAATAGCTTTAAAAAAAAAGTTGACCGGGACTGTCTGGAAAATGCAATGGTATATTCCATGTAAATTGGAAGTCAAACTTTTGCTAATTCTACTACCCAGATTAGCTGATCCCCACTAGTTCTATCGCGGCGAAAAAACCTTCCGAATTCTAGCAATAGTTGTGAAATTTATTGGGTCTGTACGATGGCAGGATCGAGATCATGTGCATCTTGCGCCGACCCAATTTCACATCAAACACTTGTCAGTTTCAGATACCCGGGATTACTTAACAATTCTATTTTGGCAAAGATCCAGGCACTCCCGATGAACAACTTTTTTTCTCTATCAACGTATACAAGTCTTGGTCAAATATTATTAATTCATGATTTATTTTTTTTATAATTATTTGATGGATTGTATTTTGCTTCTATTTACCATTTAAACTAGTGGAATTAATAAAGGCATTCTATGCAGAATTTAAATGTACTGTTGGTAGTTCACCAAACACAAGATTCCTTGTAAACTCCGGATTAAGACAAGGATGTGTTATGTCATCTTTATTATTCATCATAGCAGTAGATAGGGTAATGAGATCAACCCTCAGTGGAGATTATACAGGCATCAGGTGGACTCTTCTAAGCAATCTAGAGGACTAAGATTATGCAGATGACCACGTGCTCAGAAAACCAGCAGACGATATAACGAGGGTAGCACTCGGGTGGACCCCGAAAGAAAAAAGCCGTCCAAAAACAACATGGAGGAGAACCGTAGAGAATGCACTGAAGGTCAGGAAACGCCCCTGGGATGAAGCGGAGAAAACCGCTAAAGACAGAGAGAAGTGGAAATCCCTAGTCCTGGCCTAATGTGCCTCCGGGTGCAACAAGGACTTGGTAGGTAGGTAGGTAGGTAGATTTTGCTTCTATTGATATTGTTATATGTAAAATTAATTCAAATTTATTTTTCATCGATATTACTTTATTTTCTGTACTGAATCAAGCTAATTTGATTAGATGAATATTGAAGTAATCCGGAAAATACTGTAACTATGTCCGTGGCACTAGTAATCACTGAATATTCCTATTTCATGACTTTACGTTCACTGGTAATTCATATTTAAAACACGAATTACTCATTATTATCAAATAGTTATTTGAAGTTATATTATTTATGAAATACAGTAAGGAAGGGGTTTAAATTGAAAAATTTTCGAAACCACGCATATATTGTTTAGTGCAATAATTAGCTAAAAAAAAAAACAAAACCAAAAACCCAGAATGCATACCATGGTTTTATATATATATATTTGTTTACGGCCCATTTTCACGCTTCTTACAAGGAACTGACTGTATGTAACTCGTGTATCTACTGAAATAATGAAATGAATGCTTACAGAAATAAAGCAAACTATCACATCCGCACTTACACCTACAGTAAATATCAGCATTTCTCAGCACCAGCAGAATTTATTAATACCAACAGTAAAAATATCAGTAGTCATCAGAACTAGTTCTAGCAGTATCAACAACACAAAAACAGCACACACTTTCCATCCAGTAGTGCCAGGACTCTAGTTAAATGTACGTACAGTGTACGACGTACATGTACAAAGACAACCGTACAGTAAATAGGAGCTTATGAAACATCGGTAAAACAAATTCGGACTGTACTCGGTAGTTTACAACTTATTACAAATGATTTATAACTCTTCAAAATAAATAATTTAAAGACAAAATCGCCTTACTCACACAATTTAAAATCGCTCGTGGAAGAATTTCAAACGAAATCGACACCGTGAAAACACACCGCGTTACGCGGAGGGTTTTTAGGATTTAACGCAGGCGCAGAAAACGCAACATCAGAGGCACCACCATTTTTCTAGCCCATACTAAAGGGTGGACTTTCAGTCCACGGGGCCTCCATTTTTTGAGGAATACTCGTGGCCTGTACTGTACTTGGAGTCAACTCCCCCCCCCCCCCCCCCCCCAACAAATGGTAGTGGTAGTCCCAGGCCTCACAGTTTGACCATTTTGTACTTAAATACCGATACGCTTCCGATATGAAGCCACGGTGACCTACCTCTGGTCCTCGACCCCCCCCCCCCCCCTCCTTAAAGAAAAGATACAAATTGATCCAGAAGGAGACAGTGACCTATTTCTGGTTCGTAACATAAAACACAGCCCGTCAAAAGATGACCCCCCCCCCCCCCCCCCAAAAAAAAAAAAACCCCACAAAACAACAAAAAACCCCAGAATATTACAACAATAAGCACTATACGTTACATGTAGATGTCTGTGCTATTTTAGTTTGTATTATCATTTCTGTACAGTTTATACCAGAAACTTTTAATGCCAACAACCTAAATATTCCTGTAGGTTTTCAATCAGAACCTCACAGCAGACTGTAGATTTACTTACATCATAGAAGAAAAACTAGGGAATAACTTTATCTCGTTTTATTATGTACAGAGATGAAAGAATGAAATCTTCACAATACACAAATAAAATGGAATATCTTTCCTGTCGTAAAATGTACGGAGATGTCATTTATTTCAGTATTGGGTGACCCCAATAAGATATGTACACTATCCAAATACTCGCCACCTCACGCTTCACAAATGAACAATTCCTTTACAGAAACAATCAGAAATAAAAAAAAAAAAGAAAAAGAAAAAGAAAAAAAAAGAAAGAAAACACCCAGAGGCACTATCTTTACAATCGTACTCACTTTCACGAGAAGTTGAGGTAACTAATGACAACTTAACCCTGTTATATTCAAAATTTGCTAGTTCTGTCCTAGATACTGGTTATTCCATGGTTCTGTTGCTAATGCTATATACGATAAAACATAGTAAAACCGAGTGTTTTAAAGAAGGAAGTGATATGCCTGTATCTTACACCGAATTATTAACGACCCTCACTGAATATCAACTGACGCACATCCGAGGCAATGAGGAAAATCAGACTCTGGTAAATCGAAAACAAAAATATCATTGAAGAATTGATGAATGGTAAACAAAGCACTTCATCATAAGTGTCTGAGATTATGATTTATTTTTTAACTTTTCCAACTTCTCTCTTTCAGGTATTCAACACACAAATAGCACTTGCTCATTACTGTGTGTGTACTTATTTTAGCGTATCTAAAATTTGGCGCTGTTTAGCATAGTTATGATTTAGCACTTTTTCTGTGTATGCGAATGGACAAGTACAGAATATCATCCTTAGGTGCAACCACAAATTAGAGCTCTTGTTTCATTGCCAAAGCTGCTAAAATTTGAATCCCACTAAAAAAATATCTACACACAGTAGCCCAAGCATACAAAATATCTGAGGAGTATTTATAATGGCCGTATCTACTTCCCAGTCTGCACCTCCTCTAGGCTATCCACCTCAACGATGATGAGGCCAGACGGGGCTTTCTCGACCTCGGATTGTCTCTCTTTTCCTTCTTCTTCCTCCTCCTCCTCCGGAAGTAAATCCTCAACCCCATCCTCTGATCCTATGGCGCTGGTTCCACCGAGAGCCTCGTCCTGCCTGTACAGAGCACGAAAGAGCAAATCAAATCTCAAAGGAATACATAAAATCACAATAAAATATACATCACACAAGAAAAACAAGCAATACCAAGAGGCTATGGGCCACATCACCCACCCGAGTCACTTTGGCCCATATTCAAAGATTTTCTCTATATATTCACAAGTAAAACTTTGATGGCCTATCGTGGCCCCACTCTACCTACGGGGGGTCATGATTTTGACAAACTTGAATCTGCACTACATCAGAAAGTTGCCATGTAAAATTGAAGGTTTCTGGCTCTGTTGTTCTAAAGAAGACTTTAAAAGATTTTTTCTATATTTTTGCATGTAAAAATTATCCCCTATTGTGGCCCCACCCTACCCCCGGGGGCCATGATTTTCACAATTCAAAATCTGCACTGTGCCAGAAAAGTACAATGTAAATTTGAACCTTTCTAGCTCTGGTTCTTGACAAGATTTTTAAAGATTTCCCCCTGTATTTTCACATGTAAAACTATTTAACTCCTTTTTGTGGTCCAACCCTACCCCCGGGGGTGGGGAATGGGGGCGAGCATGATTTTAAAAAACTTGAATTTGCACTATGTCAGAAAGCTTCCAGGTAAATTTAAACTTTTCTGGCTCAGTGGTTCTTGACAAGATTTTTTCCTGTATTTTCACATGTAAAACTTTGATTTCCTATTGTGGCCCCACCCTACTCCCAGGGGCCATGGCTGTAAGAAAATTGAATCTGTACTATGTCAGGAAGCTTTCAAGTAAATTTCAACTTCAAATGGCCCAATGGTTCTTAACAGAAAGAGTTATAAATGTCCCCAACCTTCTTAAGATTACTTCCCCTTTAAAATTTGCCTACTGGTTCTGGAGAAGAAGCTTTTAAAAATCTGTCAGTGTTTTTTTCACTAGTATCTCCCCTTTGAGAAGGGCGTTACTCTTAATTTGAACAAACTTAAATCCTCTTCACTCAAGGATGCATTCTACCAAGTTTAGTTGAAATTGGCCTAGTGATTCTGGATAGGATGAAAATGTGAAAAGTTTGCGACACCAATGACGGACAACGGAAACTTTTGATCAGAAAAGCTCACTTGAGCCTTCGGCTCAGGTGAGCTAAAAAAAAGAGAAAAAAATTGGATGCTCCAAATCACAAAGCACCTATAGATTAAGCTTCAATACACTATAAATCCAGGACACATGCTACAAACAAAGCTGATTGTTATGCACAATTTGGATACTAGTAGTATACATATATCTTTATTTCAGTTATATCCTTTCAACGTGACATTGCCACTATAAAAATACTGCAAGGTTATGAAGTATTGCAGAGTTATCAATATCATATTTTGTGATTAAGACTAAAGAATCTGACTCACATCATAAACTCAATGTAGTCAAAAACTCAAAATTTTTACAAATCTTTTGTTTGTTAAAAATCGCAAAAATACTTTACTACTGACATTAAATTTAATTCTAATAACATGAATTTTACTTATAAATGTCAATAATATAATTTGAAATATTTCCCAAATTCAATCAATGACAATTTGCAAACATTCTTAACGGTGATAAAACATGGGTTCACTATTTCGAACCAGTAAGAAATATTGGAAACAAAATATGGCAAAATATGGTATAGCCATACAAATTCCGGTGCTGAAGGGCAAGTGTTTAAGGTTGGTGTTACCGAGATGTCATACTAAAAAGCTAAAAAAATATTATCATAAATGACGCCCAGTGCCAGGATTTAGGCATGTTCATCTAATTCATGATAATGCTCCATCACATACATCTGAGCTTGTGAAGCAATTTTTGAAGTCAGAGAAGGTTACCGTCTTGCCACACCCACCATACTCTCCAGATCTAGCCCCATGCTACTTTTTCTTTCTGTTTTCCAAAACTTAAAAAGTTCTTATCTGGTCGTTGTTACAAGTCCCGACAAGCCCTTGGCTCAGCCATCAGTCAGTGTCTCAGAGTTATACCTAAATCAGCGCACCGTGACACATTTCAGAAATGGATTCAGAGATTGAAATTATGCATTTCAAACCGCAGAGAATACTTTGAAGGGATGTAATGTTCATTTCCCTATTTGAGTCGAATGCTTTTGAGATATCGTACAATACACATTACATATCGAACAACCCTCGTATCCTTAAATCTAAGCCTAATAGCAAGATTTTTATTTACTTACAAATATCAATATTCTATGGACTAGATGAATTTGAAAATATTTTGTTTTAATTATCAAGGACACCTTATCCAAAGAAAAAGACTGATCCTTGGGTTGATATATATTATATAACTTCATTTTGTTTAATTTCATCAAGTACAAATATAGAATGCATTTGTGAAACACAAATGAATTAGCATTTTTGCAAAGTATGTAAAATGCCAAGGTCAAATATGTTGATTACAACGGAAAGGTCTTGTCACAAGAAATACTCATTAGTATAATTTAGTTTCAAATTTTGTCAATCTTGCTGCTTGGTGAATTGTTTATTCTGTATTATTCATCACTGGTCTTGGAAATTAAAAGATGTGTTTTGTGAAACACAAATGCCCCTGATAATGGCAAATCCCAATGTTAAAGTTTTTAAAATGCTAAAGTCAAGGTAAATTATCTTGATGCCATTAGAAAGGTCTTGTCACCAGAAATACTCAAGTGAAATATGAAAGCCCTATTATTTACTATTTAGATATGAAAGCCCTATTATTTACTATTTAGACATTATGGCCTATGTCAAAATGTTTAAAAAGTAAGTCAAATGCCAAGGTCAAGATGTTTAGTACTAACAGAAAGTCTCATCCCAAGGAATACTCAACTGAAATATGAAAGTCCTAGTACTTGCCATTTAAAAGTTATATCAAAGTTTCAAGTTTTTAATGTCAAATGTCAAAGTCACAGCAACAAGGTCAAAATTCTGGTATCATTGTACAGGTCAAACACCAAGGTCAAAGGTCACAGGGTCAATATTTTTGGCACAAATGGAAAGGTCTTACCACAAGGAATACTGATGTGAAATATTACACTGGTAGCATATACTGATCAAAAGTTATTAGGAAGGTTAAAGATTCAGACAGAATGACAGACACGACAAAAACAATATGCCCCCCCCCCCCCCCCCCCCTTTGCCTTGATCTTGGGGGCATAAAAAGGGACTTGTAAATTTTCTATGATGTTCAAAAGTTGAAATATATTGCCCCTCAATCCCTACATATCTCCATATCAACTTCCACAAACTGCTTTGGACTTCATTGAGAAACCATGGGAATAAATTACATTCCAATTTGCAAAAATGTGTTATTTATATAATTTTTTTTTTTATTAGTTTTTTGAAAAAAGAGGTTGTAGCTGTTGTTAAGATGAAGATGAACACTGATTCTGTTATAAGAAAACTTGTCCTCCCAATTGTTGAGGGTGAACTTTTACAAAGAAACAGTGAGATAATGGCTGTACTGACTTGTTGATATACCCTGATCGACCTCAACTCTAAAGTACAATGTCAATGCATTTGTACACTTGTTCCAAAACATGCCTTTGGTGCTAAATAATTACCCTACAGAGAAATATTTCTTTTGGATTATGATATCCATGTTCTACAAAAGCATGTATCCGGTGATAAAACTTGTAAGATTAAAAAAAAAAAAAATTAAATTGTCTTTTAACAGCAAAACAACATTCACACCACGTTCTATTCAGGATAATTATCATAAATAACCTATTTCTCTCCTTTTTGACAACAAATATCTGAAATATTTGGTTATACTCCTGAAAACCACTGAAAAACAGAACATCTTGCATTGAAAAAATGATTATGTTCCATCTCAAACTTTTCTTCACTATTTTATATTTTGATGTAAATTTTCAATGTTTAGAAATGGGATTAATAGAATCTTTCATTAGAACGAGTGTGCAATAGTGAAATTCCACCCAGGGAACATGATCTGCAGTCTAGGATGAGGTTGTGTGGAGTCCTAGACAGCGAAACTTGTCCCCTCGGTGGAATTCCCACACCAGTAAATAATGAAGGATTATTTTTATCATATTTTACCTAAAGTTTAACGCATAAATGCAGAAGTTTTAAGAAAATTAAAAATTCTCAAAATCCTCATTTGAACTTTAAGAGCATACCCAAAAATGGTTTAAACTGTAACTGTAAACTAAAAAACTCAAGGCTGTCCACCAGAGAGCTATGTCAAATTGAAATTTAAAGAAAACACTAAAAAATATTTTACTTCACCGTGTAACATAAATCCTAGAGAATATATGATATCACCAAAAAAAAAAAAAAGAAAAAAAAAGGGGGGGTTATGTTATCAACTTTTAGTTTCTATTTTGAATTCAGTTTAATATTATTATGTTATTTTTTACGTGTTTATTGTACTTTGTTTTATTGTCTTAAATGTAAAGCGCTCTAAGGTAATTTTTGATTAGATAAAGTGCTATATAAATATAGAATAATGAATCACACTACAGCAGTGTGAGACAGAACAAGCATTCGGAGTGTTTTGCAGTCAATACATAGTCCCCTACCAATTCAGTCCAAAGTATCAAGCATGACTCAAACTTGATCCGTACTTATTAAAGACAAAATCATGCATAAAATTTTGGTTGAATATCTTCATCCAATGCAGAGAAAAGTCTGGAAAACCTCAAGCATTCATCAAGAGGAATAATTCAGTCAGAAGTAAGTCGAGCGTAAAGAACCTCAAACTTGATCTGTAACTATTCAAGACCAAGTCATATATAATATTTCAGTTGAATCTCTTCATCAAATGCAGAGAAAAGTCTGGAAAACTGATTTGGAATGAAAGAGAGACTGAGAGTAACCTAGTAGTCCCCTTAGGCAAAGCTGGTGGAGGACTAAAAATCTCACATGGCTGTCTCACATGGGAAAAGTTGATCTCGCACTGGGCGAGAAACGAAGTCTATACTAGCAAGCATGCACAGTAAAAGCACTACAAAGATTATATGGGGTTAAAAATAGACGGTTATATTTCGTGCATAGAACAGTCACCACCGTGGACACTTAATCAACTTACCTGCCTACCCAGGAAGAAAAGTACTTTAGAGAAAATAAAATGCAAAGTTTTATTGATTATTTCCTTGTGTGAATCATCTGATATTCATGATCAATTCAACCAAATTTCTTAAAGGCTTTTGAAATATAAATCAAAATATGATTATCAAATTCCTGAGTTTACAGGTACAAAATGTGATGATAAAATGTCCGAGTTTACAGGTACATAATGTGATAATAAAATGTCCGAGTTTACAGGTACAAAATGTGATGATAAAATGTCTGAGTTTACAGGTACAAAATGTGATGATAAAATGTCCGAGTTTACAGGTACAAAATGTGATGATAAAATGTCTGAATTTAGAGGTACAAAATGTGATGATAAAATGTCTGAGTTTAGAGGTACAAAATGTGATGATAAAATGTCCGAGTTTACAGGTACATAATGTGATGATAAAATGTCTGAATTTACAGGTACAAAATGTGATGATAAAATGTCCGAGTTTACAGGTACAAAATGTGATGATAAAATGTCTGAATTTAGGGGTACAAAATGTGATGATAAAATGTCCGAGTTTACAGGTACAAAATGTGATGATAAAATGTCTGAATTTAGGGGTACAAAATGTGATGATAAAATGTCCGAGTTTACAGGTACAAAATGTGATGATAAAATGCCTGAATTTAGAGGTACAAAATGTGATGATAAAATGTCCGAGTTTACAGGTACAAAATGTGATGATAAAATGTCCGAGTTTACAGGTACAAAATGTGATGATAAAATGTCCGAGTTTACAGGTACAAAACGTGATGATAAAATGTCCGAGTTTACAGGTACATAATGTGATGATAAAATGTCCGAGTTTACAGGTACAAAACGTGATGATAAAATGTCCGAGTTTACAGGTACATAATGTGATGATAAAATGTCCGAGTTTACAGGTACATAATGTGATGATAAAATGTCTGAGTTTACAGGTACAAAATGTGATAATAAAATGTCCGAGTTTACAGGTACAAAATGTGATGATAAAATGTCTGAATTTAGAGGTACAAAATGTGATGATAAAATGTCCGAGTTTACAGGTACAAAATGTGATGATAAAATGTCTGAATTTAGAGGTACAAAATGTGATGATAAAATGTCCGAGTTTACAGGTACAAAATGTGATGATAAAATGTCCGAGTTTACAGGTACAAAATGTGATGATAAAATGTCTGAATTTAGAGGTACAAAATGTGATGATAAAATGTCTGAATTTAGAGGTACAAAATGTGATGATAAAATGTCTGAATTTAGAGGTACAAAATGTGATGATAAAATGTCCGAGTTTACAGGTACAAAATGTGATGATAAAATGTCCGAGTTTACAGGTACAAAATGTGATGATAAAATGTCTGAATTTAGAGGTACAAAATGTGATGATAAAATGTCCGAGTTTACTACAGGGTTCACTGATGAGTTAATGGATTCTTTCCTTTCTGCAGATAAAAAAAATAAAATAATAATAATAAAAAAAGTAATAAATTAAATGTTTTATGTGTAAATTGCCTTTAGAACACAATGTCATTTCTTTTTATTTTATAATATTTATGTCCTAAATTTGAAAATGCAAGAGAATTCCATTTGTTATCCATGGTGTGCATTATTTGAGTTTAAAGAACACAATGTCTTTCTTTCAACTTAGTTCCATGCCACATAACCTGATATACAGGGAAGTTCACTTACAAATCTGAATCTTCTCGGAAGTGTAAGACACCGTCATCAATCAGCTCTTGGTAGACAAGTCGGACATTGGTCCAATCTCCCTCTGTAGAAAACAGCTCTCCTTGTATGGGATCAAATCTCTACAACAGAGAAATTAAGATTGTAAAATTCGACACTTGTCTTGTATAAGTATGCTCATGGTTGATTTGTGTTTACTCCTAAAAAAGCAATTTGAAATTTTTCATTTGCTCAATAAGACACATGTGAAAAATGCCCCCAAAATATGGTTATGTGCAATGGTAGCACATCTACCAAGGACCTTGATAAATGACCTCGACCTTTAGTCACAGGGCATGACTTTGAAATATGAAGTCTCTGCCTTGTATATTTCAAACTTATGACTCGGGTTAAAATTGAGATCAGATAGAGACACCAACATGTACAAAACCAACAAGAGTTGGTACACAATGCTCCTGTCACTGGCTTATGTAGGGGGGGGGGGGTATTATTGAGGAGTTTGTGTTCTCTGACATTAATTAGCAAACACAGCAAAAATGCCACAAGTTGTAGAACTGTATTTGATGTAGTATCAGTCATCAGTGACATACTTTCTGAATAAAAGTTTCAGTTTAACAAGAGGTCCACAGGCCTTATAGGTCACCTGAGTATTAGTTAATAGCATCTGTAGCTCCAAGAGCTACGAAATCTATAATAATTTCTGTGTTCTGGATATCTAAGCTTGATTCTTACATTCAGCAAGAGTGTAAATTCATCAAGATATGTTCTTAAAACTTAAATGCCCTCCAAAGTACCTTTATTGATGAAAGATTTCACATAATATATGAAACATTAATGTGAAATGACTATTTAGTTTCAATTTAGTATCAGTAGCATTAAAGAAGATAATATTCAAATGTATTACGTACATGCACTATACGTATATCAAGTTTGGCCCCGATTTGTAGTCAAAACCTCCACCCCCGGGATAAAGACATTTAAAATTTTGGTAGAGGTCTTCCTGCTCTACATTACTATGCATTTAGTTTTTCTTACATACATGCAGTTGTGGTGAAGATTTTTGAAAATTGGTTAATTTTTGGCAATTTTGGCCCTGCCCCTAAGGCTCCTGGTAGGCAAGAGTCCTGAAATTCATAATCTTCATCAGCCTTGTCCCAAAAATATCAAATTTGAAAAGAATTGGAATGACAGTTATCAAGAAGAAGTTAAAAATGTTCAACTGTTAACTCACGACAGAGGACGCAGACCAATAGCAATAGGTCACTAAAAACCCCAAACTGACGTATGTCTCCACATCATTGTACCATTATATATTTGATCTAAAGATGGACATGTCAAAACAACATGTTCCAGATCTTCATCTCTTGGAGAGGGTGAGGGGGACATAAAAATTCCAGTTTAATCAGTTATACTACGATTCTCAGCTTGGATATTTAAAACCCAAATATTTTAAAACAATTATCACTGAAAAACTTTATTTCAGAGTGATTAATCAAAAGTGATTATTTTAAAACTCCTTTCTCCACTTAGTATATCCGAGTTGAACATTAAATCAAAATCTGGAGTGTTGAGTTAGTAATTCGAGAGTACAAAATCTGGAGTGTCAAGTCAGTAATCCGAGTGTACAAAATCTGGAGTGTTGAGTTAGTAATCCAAGAGTACAAAATCTGGAGTGTTGAGTTAGTAATCCGAGAGTACAAAATCTGGAGTGTTGAGTTAGTAATCCGAGAGTACAAAATCTGGAGTGTTGAGTTAGTAATCCGAGTGTACAAAATCTGGAGTGTTGAGTTAGTAATCCGAGAGTACAAAATCTGGAGTGTTGAGTTAGTAATCCGAGTGTACAAAATCTGGAGTGTCAAGTCAGTAATCCGAGTGTACAAAATCTGGAGTGTTAAGTTAGTAATCCGAGAGTACAAAATCTGGAGTGTCAAGTCAGTAATCAGAGAGTACAAAATCTGGAGTGTTGAGTTATTAAGTTAGTAATCAGAGTGTACAAAAATAAACCAGGCTTACACAAGCATACACACAAACTACAGAGGGCATACAGAAATTTTTTCTTTCTCAAATTCTACACTTTTGGATACTCCTTGTAAATTTCATCTTCTATTACCCATGGGCAATGAGAGAAGGAAATCAACCACGATTATCCCATGATGCATGCTCCAAGAAGGTATTTTATGGAATTTTAGCTGGACAAAATGCAGTGACACTTTATGACAGTCCTCCATGGCTAGATAATGTGTACGTATAAACCTGGTTTTTCTGTATCATTCATTTTCGATTTTAGATCTGACCTTTACACAGCACTGGACAACCTTTGCCCCTGTGACCCTCAGCATCTCCTCCTGCGCCCGTCGACTCCATGATGATTCCTGGGGAGGGTGACAGATGCCGGACAAAATGAGTCTCTGAGCCTGAGCGGGGAGGGCGTGGAACTGCGGGGGAAGAGACCTCACCCTGTAGTGGGCAAAAAATTAGGATAGGTCAATATCTATACTCACCATCCAACATCAGGTTTTAAAGTCTTCTATGGATATAGATATTGGAGGAATGAATATTACTAAAAATAGTAATGAACTAGAGATTGCTTTTGTGAAAAACAGATGTCTTCCTAACTCCCTAAATTGAAAGAGTATCAAATTAAACCTCCTCCCTTAATGTGCTGCATGGTATGGAGGAGAAAGCATGAACAGGAACATAGACATAATTAACTCCAATAAGCCATATAGAAGTATTCACATGCTATTTTATTCCCTCCACCCCTCTTAGATCCACTATAACTTTAAGAATAATAATTGGATCCTCCAGTCCCTAAAGACATCTCCATATGAGTGAAACATTCTCTAGCGGGACATTAAACAATATATAATCAATCAATCCAGTCCCTAAAATATGCACATCTGCAAATTTCATTGAATTATTGTACAAAGTTTCAAGTCTATCTGTTAAGCATTTGCAAGCTATTTTATATCATCCACCCCTCTTAGATCCACTATAACTTTTAGGACAGCAATTGGATCCTCCCTTCCTGACATTACATTAAATGTTATATTTAATCTTTGATTTCGGGGGCATAAAAATAACTGAATTTCACAAAGCTACATTGAAGAACATCAAATACTTTAGGACCCTGCATGATGGTTTATTTTCCACCTAATTCTGATATTAAAATGACTTAGTGTGGATATGTTATAATATCTGTCAGTATTCCAAATATCTACATTTCTCATTTGTCCAATTAACTACACACTTAGTGTAACCATCACTTGTCCAACAACTCACCTGTCTAAGGTAATGACTCACCTGTCTAACATAATGAATCACCTGTCTAACATAATGAATCACATGTCTAACGTCATGACTCACCTGTCTAATGTAATGACTCACATATCTAACATAATGACTCACATATCTAACATCATGACTCACCTGTCTAACGTGTTGACTCACCTGTCTAATGTAATGACTCACCTGTCTAACGTAACCACCTCAGATGTTCCGAAGTCTACGTACAGCACTAGGACTTGACTGTGATGATCAGGGGCTGTTATGACTAGACCTCTGTACCAGCACTGGTCATAACCGTACTGGGAACAACACATCATCCCTGTAATAGACACAAGATCCCTGTAACAAACACAAGATTTCTGTAATAGACCAGACACATCATTCCTGTAATAGATAAGTCACATCATCCCTGTAATAGATGAGACACAAGAGCACTGTAATGGACAAAAGATTCCTGTAACAGACCTGACACATCATTCCTGTAATAGACACAAAACACATCATTCAATAAATAGACAAAGACACATTCCTGTAATACAAGATGCACCATACCTGTAACAGACACAAGACATATTATCCCTGTAATAGATAAAACACATCCTTGTAATTGACACAAAATATGCCATCTCTGTAACAGACACAAAACACATTCTCCCTGGAATAGACACATCACACATCATCCTGTAATAGACAAGACACAATGAGACTTTTCTACATGCAGCTCTGTAACAATGAGGTTATACAGCTATTGAACTGAGAATTTTCTACAGAGAGCTATGACATAGTGAGAATTTTCTACAGAGAGCTATGACACAGTGAGAATTTTCTACAGAGCTATGACACAATGAGAATTTTCTACAAAGAGCTATGGAACAGCGAGAATTTTCTACAGAGAGCTATGGAACAGCGAGAATTTTCTACAGAGAGCTATGGAACAGTGAGAATTCTCTAACTTACCTGGCTTTGGCCGCTTCAGGGGCGGAGATACAGGTCCCGCCTTATTAAGCTCCACCCACATTTGTTCTAGTTTTTGTAGCTGCTCATTAATTTCATCTGACCTTTCATCAGCTTCATCTCCACTGTATCGAGTGTGCTGATAGTAAACCTACATAAAGCAGGTTAACATGTTACATATCTATCATTATAACATGTTACATATCTATCATTATAACATGTTACATATCTATCATTATAACATGTTACATATCTATCATTATGACATGTTACATATCTATCATTATGACATGTTACATATCTATCATTATAATATCTATCATTATAACATGTTACATATCTATCATTATGACATGTTACATATCTATCATTATGACATGTTACATATCTATCATATCATTATAACATGTTACACATCTATCATTATAACATGTTACACATCTATCATTATAACATGTTACACATCTATCATTATAACATGTTACATATCTATCATTATAACATGTTACATATCTATCATTATGACATGTTACACATCTATCATTATAACATGTTACACATCTATCATTATAACATGTTACATATCTATCATTATAACATGTTACATATCTATCATTATGACATGTTACATATCTATCATTATGACATGTTACATATCTATCATTATAATATCTATCATTATAACATGTTACACATCTATCATTATAACATGTTACACATCTATCATTATAACATGTTACACATCTATCATTATGACATGTTACATATCTATCATTATGACATGTTACATATCTATCATTATGACATGTTACATATCTATCATTATAATATCTATCATTATAACATGTTACACATCTATCATTATAACATGTTACACATCTATCATTATGACATGTTACATATCTATCATTATAATATCTATCATTATAACATGTTACATATCTATTATTATGACATGTTACATATCTATCATTATGACATGTTACATATCTATCATTATAACATGTTACATATCTATCATTATAACATGTTACATATCTATCATTATGACATGTTACATATCTATCATTATGACATGTTACATATCTATCATTATGACATGTTACATATCTATCATTATAACATGTTACATATCTATCATTATGACATATTACATATCTATCATTATAACATGTTACATATCTATCATATCATTATAACATGTTACATATCTATCATTATAACATGTTACATATCTATCATTATGACATGTTACATATCTATCATTATGACATATTACATATCTATCATTATAACATGTTACATATCTATCATATCATTATAACATGTTACATATCTATCATTATGACATGTTACATATCTATCATTATGACATGTTACATATCTATCATTATAACATGTTACATATCTATCATATCATTATAACATGTTACATATCTATCATATCATTATGACATGTTACATATCTATCATTATGACATGTTACATATCTATCATTATAACATGTTACATATCTATCATTATGACATGTTACATATCTATCATTATGACATGTTACATATCTATCATATCATTATAACATGTTACATATCTATCATTATGACATGTTACATATCTATCATTATAACATGTTACACATCTATCATTATAACATGTTACATATCTATCATTATGACATGTTACATATCTATCATTATGACATGTTACATATCTATCATTATAACATGTTACATATCTATCATTATAACATGTTACATATCTATCATTATAACATGTTACATATCTATCATTATAACATGTTACACATCTATCATATCATTATAACATGTTACATATCTATCACTATAACATGTTACACATCTATCATTATAACATGTTACATATCTATCATTATGACTGGAAACAGAAATAGACAAACTTTTTATCTCTCTTCACCTTCAGGCATGTCACTTCAAATTTCCACTTGCTTGAATAAAAAACTTTCGTTGTCCAAAAATTTTAAGACTTCAATTCTATTCAAATATTCCAAGTTTCATTACAATGATAAAACATGCCAAACTTGTAACAAGTCAGGTTTTATCTACCACAGTAAATTGTCGTCACATTTCAAATGATTACGAGGTATTCTACCACAGTAAATTGTCATCACATTTCAGATGATTATGAGGTATTCTACCACAGTTAATTGTCATCACATTTCAGATGATTATGAGGTATTCTACCACAGTTAATTGTTATCACATTTCAGATGATTATGAGGTATTCTACCACAGTAAATTGTCATCACATTTCAGATGATTATGAGGTATTCTACCACAGTTAATTGTTATCACATTTCAGATGATTATGAGGTATTCTACCACAGCAAATTGTCATCACATTTCAAATGATTATGAGGTATTCTACCACAGCAAATTGTCATCACATTTCAGATGATTATGAGGTATTCTACCACAGTTATGGCAGAGATCAAAGGAATGACGCCCCCGTTATTTTCCACCACACATTACGTCATCAAAACACGATCAGAATACCAATACATATCAAACTCCCACTAAGAAAAATAATTACGAGTTTAAAACGCAGTATTTATTTACTGAGACCACGTTTTCACATAGGGCTGGTATTGTGTGGAAATACTGTACCAAGATATCGTTAACTGCCTTGTGATAATTTTCATTAGGACTGGGTATTGTGTGGAAATTTTACACTGTGATATTTTTAAGTGTATTATGATATGTATTGCAATATTTTCAAAGCAATACAAGCTGTAACTGACTGTATTTTCCAAATATTTAATTATGCATTAATTAAAACCTATTGGTATAATTATTATAATCCCCAAGATCTGAAGAAAAATTCCGCAAAATATACAGGAGAATATTGTTTGACAGCATACCTACGATGAACAATTCGTATAAACTGCCAGAGCATTGTGTACATGGAAACAATGATTGCCAAACATGATAGGGCTGCTGGGATTAAGGGCAAATATAACGACGGAGACTGACATGAATAATTACACATTCCATTTGTTTTAAAATACTACACTGCGTCATGAATGACTTTAAATATCGAAAGTGTAAGAAGTAATAAATTACACAAATGTGCCACTCAAATGAAATTCTGATTAGTGAATTTGCTGTAAAATTGGCATTTCTGAAATATATATAAGACTAGTGAAGATTTTCTAAGATTTAACACATTTTCACTATATGACCATACTGAACCCATCTTAGGACCTGAATCCCTGACCCACAAATTTCACCATTTAGGAAGAGAGCTTACCACATTGGGAATTTCCACCTGAGTGATGAGGACATTAAAATATTCACCAAGACAGAACTTGGGGGCACATTTGTAAGGATTCTTTGTCTGGAAAACAGAGAGAAATGCATTTAACTATCTTGTCTTGATCTGTAGCTTTCCTGCATGAACGACATATCTTCTAAAACTTGTCCCTCTCTTGACTGTTTAGCTTTAATATATAACCTTTATGACATCATCTCCTGACATTAATACATTACATGATATTATCAATTTCCTGACATAAATATAATGCATGACATTATCAATCTCACAACATTAATACATTACTTGACATTAACATCTCCTACCATTAATATATTACAAGACATTATCAATCTCCTGACATCAATACATTACCTACCTTTAAGACATTATCAATCTCCTGACATTAATACATTACCTACCTTTAAGACATTATCAATCTCCTGACATTAATACATTACCTACCTTTAAGACATTATCAATCTCCTGACTGTTCAGCATCAATTCCAGCAGATTGTCTTCTCTGATGACTAGTCCATCCTTCTCTAAAACACTGGACAAATCCTGGTGGTCAGGCAGCATGACTTTAACCTTCAATGGCTCTTCAGGAACTCTCTCCTGTCACATAAAATCGATACCCTACTACAATCTTCTCAGACATCCGTAATCCACTGTGGATATGTTTTGTTTGTTTATGTCCCAAAATGAGTGCAAGATGTGCAAAAAAAATTCTAGTTCTAACCAGACCATTTATAGCAACATCATTTGAGTGAGTGTTGTTTTGTGTACTGTGTTGTGTTGTGCTATGTTTTGTTTTGTGTATTCTGTTCTTTTGTCGTATGTTTTGTTTTGTGCTATGTGCTGTTTTGTGCTATGTGTTGTTTTGTTCTATGTGTTGTTTTGTGCTACATGTTGTTTTGTGCTGTGTTTTGTGCTATGTGTTGTTTTGTGCTACGTGTTGTTTTGTGCTATGTGTTGCTTTGTGCTATGTGTAGTTTTGTGCTACGTGTTGTTTTGTGCTATGTGTTTTGTGCTATGTGCTGTTTTGTGCTATGTTGTTTTGTGATATGTGTTGTTTTGTGCTATGTGTATACCTATGCTATGTTGTTCTCTAACAGGTGCACTTCTTATTTCAAGGTTTGTAAAACCAACATTTTTTTTACCAAACACTTTTCCTGCACTTTTGAAGTTATTTTGCAAACGCTTTTTCAGCATATTTAAAACCATTTTGCAAGCACTTTCAGACAATATAATCATGTAGATACTTGAAAAAAAACCCCCCCAAAAACTTGATGCAATATATCAGATTTGTAAAAGAAAATTTATTTGCCAGTTCAACTTCTCATTTGTATTTTTTCACTCTTCAACATTTCAAGTTACTGCTAGAACACATTTTTATTCTAGATTTTAAATACTGTGATTACGTGATTTCAAGATTTGGTTAGCCTTGAATACTTCGAGTAAAATAGTGTCCGTTAGTAACAGCATGACGAAAAAATGGAGGGATCAAAATCAATATGCTAGTGCTTAGTGGAAGGCTGTATTGCTAACACATGGAAGTGAGGAAAATATGGTTGTACGGAAAAGATTACATTCCACCCCTTTCTGACACAGAAAAAGGATCTGTGGTCCGAAGTTGAAATTATCCCCTAGCTTCAGTTCACTATAAACTTGCACAATTTAACTATATCAATTTTTCGACAAAAGGAACACAATACCCCTTGATCCGAAAGAAAGCAAGCACATTTAGTCCTGGCACTTCCCATTCTAAAAAAAAATTAAATCTATTGAAGAAGTTGTTGCCATTATTTTAAAACTTGCCACTATATTTAGATTTTAAACCCAGAAATGCATAGAACTAACCAAATTGGGGGGCGCCTGTAAAATCTGGGTAAAATTGGTGTTTTGGCAGTAACTTTAAAATGTGCTATTGTTTGCTTTTTTTTTATATTTCCTCATCATTATCATTCATTAATGCTTAGGATCAATGGTTGCTTGGCTAGATTTCATTAGATCACTTTCCGCAAGGTTATAATAAACAAATTGTCAGAATTCCGATAACGCACACATTTCCTTTACCTTTATTCCCTTGTGAGATTTAAGCGTTGGTGAATTGGTGATAATTACCACAAATTAAGTACTCGTGCTGTCAACATAATTCACAGCACATCATGCAAAGTCACAAGAAATACACTTACCACAACATCGATAACACAGGGCTTCGTCACACACATTTTGTGCAAATAATCAAGTGTATTCTTCGGCCATTTGGCACTCTCAGTGTTCTGAAAATATCAAAATAAGTATATCATACGTCTCTAACAATAGGTCCGCAGGTTACACTCGTCACCATCAGTCCATACTGAGCTGGTGTCCATCACGTCTCTAAAAATAGGTCCATGGACTACACTGGCACCAACAGTCTATACTGAGGTAGCATCCATATCGTCTATAATGCATCTATGTTAATTCAATAATAGACACCAACTTGTCGTACACATCCCGCCATATGTTGCTTCTATTTAAAACTTCTGAGTATTTGTTGCTGTGCAACATTAGATAAATTAATACCCGATCATTGTAAAGTGTCTCACTAGTATTTGTTGCTGTACAACATTAGATAAATTAATACCCAATCATTGTAAAGTGTCTCACTATGACTGTGGACTGACTTCCTACTGACAACTAGTGAGCAAATAGAAGTTGTCATGGTTTCCAGTAAATTCCGGATTTATGTCATCATTATGAAGAATGTTCATAAGTTAAAAGTGTCATCACATGCAATATGTAGGACTGTGAACTCATAAAATGATTTTAGTTCAAAGATTCTTCAATACTAAACTAAGGCCCACTCTCATACCAAGGGTCGTGAATCAACTAAATAAACCCAACTATACTCCATACTAATACTAGAAAACTATTTTGACAAAATTGATTCAAGAGTAGAAATGGCTGGGCTGCTTTAAAATATGTCATATATAACGGAGACAGGGAATATTTGTCCCGATGTGCCCAATGAACACTGACTAGGGGAAGGACACCAGCCTTATTTTTACCAGTTCGTCTGATTTCTTTACAAATTTTATTGACAACAGAATACAACATCAATGGTTCTCATATATTATTATAATGGCTTAAGTAAAACAAATTATTGACCCAAGCTTACACAAGCCTCTGAGTAGGGGGTTTTTGTGAATAGGTGATAATGACAAGATATGTTTTCGACAAAATGGTAAATCAATGGTGTGTATATCGTGACGCTTTTAATGCAAGTTCGGATTGATAGATAAGCTATGTCTACCTTTTCCAAAGATGCTTCATACCAAATTTGAAAAGAATTGGAATGGTAGTTATAAAGAAGAATTTAAAAAATGTCCAAATGTTAATGTAAGACACAAGATGGATGCAGAACAATTGCAACAGCACCTGAGTTTACTTGGGTGACCTAATAACACTACCTCTAACGATTTAAAAGATATGTCTTTTATGAGAATTTCCTAGAAGTAGGTCAAAGCTCAATGTAAAGGTCACCTGGACAAAGACTTTGGTGTCAATGGAAAGGTCTTGCCACAAGCAATACATATACCAAATATGAAAGGTCTACCTTTTATGGTGTAAAAGATATGACCAAGTTAAAGTTTTTTCCCCACAGACAGATCTTTGATTTAGTTACATTTCACTGAGTATTCATGAGAAGCTAAAACATAACATAGAGTAGTTATTTAAACATGGCTCTGTCAAAAACGCAACATCTTAGAATTTTACCCTTAGTGACAGGACTTATTGGGATTTTACCCTTAGTGTCAGGAATTACTGGGATTTTACCCTTAGTGTCAGGAATTACTGGGATTTTACACTTGGTGTAGGAATTACTGGGATTTTACACTTGGTGTGGGAATTACTGGGATTTTACACTTGGTGATGGGACTTATTTGGATTTTACCCTTAGTGTCTGGACTTACTGGGATTTCACCCTTAGTGTCAGGAATTACTGGGATTTTACACTTGGTGACGAGACTTACAGGGATTGTATTGTGCAGTACACACTCGAAACATTGAGGTGGGAGGTACATAAAGTCTTCCACATCAGCTCGGACATTGTCATAGGACACATTCTCACAGTTCCCAAAGTCCACAAACTTCACCTGAAAAAATATCACAAGCTCCATTATTCTTCTCTACAGTATGTTTTACACAGCTGCATCCATTAATTCTTCCTACATAGCGAGTTTACTTACTGATGTTAGTCTGTTAATCTTGTTAAATGATTGCATGAATAATATCTGAATACATTTTCAGTCCCGTGGGAATCTGAGTTAGAATATATCCTCAGTACTCCTTGCTTGTCGTAAAAGGTTACTAAATGGGGTGGTCCTTCAGATAAGAACGCAAAAACTGAGGTCCCATGTCATAGCAAGTGTGGCACAATAAAGATCCCTCCCTGCTCAAAGGCCGCAAGCACCGAGCATAGGCCTAAATTTTGCAGCCCTTCATGGGCAATGGTGATGTCTCCATATGAGTGAAAAATTCTTCGAGCAGGACGTTAAACAATATATAATCAATCAATCATTTTTAATTTGCAGTTTTCAAAAACAATTTCAATATGCTCAGCTTAACCTTCCCTAGAAAGGTTCCGGACTGTGAACTTGGAACTCTGAGGTTCTAGGTTACAAACTTTACCTGCTATCCCGTGGGGTCAATTTACCTTTACCCACTGAGGTCAATGCACTTACCTTTATCCAGTGAGGTCAATTTACCTTTACTCACTGAGGTCAATTTACTTACCTTTATCCACTGAGGTCAATGCACTTACCTTTATCCAGTGGGGTTCCAGAGATAAAATTTTGGCTCTGTACCAGTGTTTATCCAAATGAAAAAATGCGATACACGCTTGATTTAGCTGCCATTTCATGTTTTCAAACTTGTGAGGTTCACTGTCTATAAACCGCTTCTGAATTTCTTCACTCATATCTTTGAACTCTTCATCTACAAGTCACAATGTCACTCAGCCATGAAAAGCAAAAAATTGGGGAGACAAGAATATCAGTCAAACAGACGGATGTCTCCTGAACTGCACCTAACCAATGAACTACTTCATACGACAAATGACTCACACAATGATCAATAACTATTGAAATGAAGTTTTTATTCATATATAAGTTATGTTGACCTTTACAAAATAACCTTGAGTGACCTTCATCTGAGAATCAGTTGCCTATTACTTTAAGGTGTGATGTAGGATCATCACCTTTGAGATCTGGGTTCAAAAGTCCTTTTCTCAAGGAACATTTGTGATCAATAATATCAATTTCTGATGTCAGGTTTAAGAGATATGAGCTCAGATGGACAGACAACTAATATCCTCCCTTGAAATTTTGTGGGGAGCATAAAAATGAAAAGATAAGTTGTGAGACACGGATCCCCCCTCTATGGCCAAACGTAAAGGTCAAGGTCTGAAAGTTTGACACCATGAACACAACATACCAAAAGAGAGACCTTGTCACAGGAGTACACATGTAATAGAGGCCCATGGGCCCTAATGATCACCTGAGTACCATGACCAATACATGGACATTGCATTCAGTTTTTCCTCACACACGTCCGAGAGTAAAGATTCAATTCATTTTCACTAGAGAGCCATATTGGCCCCATCCTAGGACTTAAACCCCTAACCCAGGGGCCATGATTTTCACTATCTAGGTAGGGATCACCACAGCCATGTATTTAGTTTTTCTTACACATGTCTGAGAGTAGATAAGATTTTCTAAGATTCAATATATATCTTTAATATATGGCCATATTGGCCCCACCCTAGAGACTGAACCCCTTAGAAAGGAGCCATAAATTTCACAATTTTGCTAAAGGGCTTCAAGAACACCATAACCATGCATTTGGTATCTCTCCCACACGTGCAGAAGTAGAGAAGATTTGAAGATTTTGAAAATTTGGCATTCCCCCTCCCCCTTTGGCCCCATTCATGAGGTCCAGGGGGAGCTAAGATAATAAATTTAAGTTTCCATTCCTCTTATCCTAGTGAGCGACTCAGGTGACCTACAAATATGAAATCCCTATCACCATCCATACAAATGTTACACCCTAAGTGAAAGTACAAACAGACAGATGAAAATATACTATGTCCGTATAAATCTCCAATTACGGATGAGAATAGTTCTATGGCTAATGGAATACTTCAATCTATTCGACTATAATTATATTCTAGAACTGTCAGCTGCTGCTGATGAAATAAGCACCAGATTATTTCATATCTCCACTTTTCACATTTACCAAATCAATTTATTCTGTTTTCACAATTTATCATATTATTTCATAATGCCAACTTTCACAATTTACCAGATCGATCATTTTTCAACAGTTCACAGATCATTTCATTTCATAACTCTAGTTCACAATCTACCGAATCAATTCATGACTCTGATTTGAAATTTTATCACAGTTTTTCACAACTCTGTTTTTCATAATTTAGCAGATCATTTCATAGCTCTGGTTTCACATTTTACCAGATCATAGCTTTGGTTTCACATTTTACCAGATCATTTTACATCTCTGGTTTCACATTTTACCAGATTTTTTTCATAACTCCGTTTTTCACAATCTAACAGACTTCTTGTTGAGTGCTTTCACTTTATATATTTACAGGAATCACTCAAAAAGATTTTATATTCACAATATCTACACTGAAACACAGAAGTCAATAAGAAATGAGAGCCATATCACTACCCATAAATTTAGAACATACCTCCTCCCTACCTTTCTCCTAAAAATATCACACAATAAAAGCTTTAAGATATAAATGCTATCAAAAGTTACACAATCAATCTAACCTTGCTGGACTTCCTGTACATACACGATGGCACTGTAGTCGACGTAAACTGGAATGCCGATGAAGGAGTTATCGTTTGGAAGGATGGGCGGGTCGTAGAACTTGATGGGGTACGTCTTGGGTTGGACCTTCACAGGAGTTTTCTTTCTAGAGAAAGCTCTACAACAATCAACACAAAATGATGCACTCTTTATTGTGCGGGCTTTCTGTATACCGACTTCTATTCACACGAGAGAAATTTTCATGAAGGTTATGAGAACCTCATCATCGCAAATATTTCTCACCACAAAGCAGTCTTTTAATGTCTCTTGTACCTATTCAAGATTATAATCTCAGGAATTAGTCACTGTGAACCCATTTTAAATTGGGAAATAAAGTCCTCATGAAGGACAGTTGATTTACTATACATCACAGTATATCTGCCTTTGTGGTATTCCTAAACATACAACAAAAGTATCGGAAATGGGACATAATATATCCGACAAAAACTTACAAGGGCGAGTCAATAAATAACCAGATTAACTTATTTCTGGTTGACCAAAACGGTCATGATTTTCATTCCTTGTTTTAATACATGTTTTATACCCCGAGTATAAAATTGCAGGAGTATCGAGGCATGCTTTTCATCTAATGTTGAGTACCATGCTGTAATTCAGTACTTGTACTTAAAACGTAAACCAGGCAAGGAAATACACAGCAAGTTAGCCAATGTTTATGGGTCTTTTGTACCATCTTATGCTCAGGTTATATTCTGGGTAGGGGAATTCAAGTGCAGTAGAATGTCTTTAGAAGATGAAGCCAGGTCTGGATGCCACTGAAGAAGAGATGTGTAACAAAGTTTGGGATCTAATATACAACGAAAGACGAATTCAGGTGGAAGAAATAGTGCAGACATTAGGCATTTCACATGGTAGCATTTTACCAATCTTTCACAATCATTTAGGTATGCAGAAGCTAACAGCCCACCGGGTCCCCAAATCAATTTGCGATGAGCAAACGGCAACCAGAGCATCAGTATGCAGTGCTTTGTTGAAGCATATTAGGTCAAAAGATGATTTTATTTTGAGTCTGGTGACTATAAATGTGACTTGGGTTCATTATCATGAGTCAGAGAATAAAGCTTAGAGTCGTCAGTAGGTAGGGCCAGGGTCCCCAGGGCCAACGAAGTTCAAGACGCAACCATCTGCTGGCAAGGTAATGGCCACAGTATTTTGGGATGCAATTATTGTTATTATTATGTTGGACTTTTTACCCAAGACAAGTACAATAACTGGAGTTCACTATGCAAACTTGCTACACTAGCTGAGAATTGCCATCCATAAAAAATGGTGAGGTAAATTCTTTAAAGATGTTTTGTTACAACAGGACAATGCGCGAGTCCACAGTCCACATTTGCAAAGTTGCAATGGATGCCATAGAGCAAAATGGGTATGAATTAATACCACATCCTGTCTATTCACCTGATCTAGCTCCTAGCAACTTCTTATTCCCAAACTTGAAAAAGGACATCCGTGGACGTCATTTCCAGTCTGACGAACTAGTCGTGACGGCAGTTGAGGAGTGGATCAATGGAAAGGACCCTGACTTTTTCAGTTCTAGGCTGATGGCACTTGAACACAGTTGGTCTAAGCAAGAGGGCAATTACATTGAAAGAGAGGTGGATCTCAACCAGAAACAAGTTAGGCTGGTTACTTATTGACTCACCCTCGTATATATGATGTTTTCTCTTAAGCCATGAGTTGTAAAACTTTACTCGGGGTAGTATCAGCCATCCTCAAGCTGTGACATTGTTGCTTTTGCATCATATGAATAACAAGTTCGAGGGTCCTTCAGTTTGGTCTGTATCCTGCTTACAAGGTTTTCCTACTAATTGATACTATGACCTTGACTTTCAACCTTGAAAAAGAAAAGGCATTCCCCACTTGGCATGATGAGTATGTCTACCAAGTTTGACGGTCCTAGTCCCAGTAGTTTGGTCTGTATCCTGCCTACAAGGTTTTCCTCTCTACGACAAGCATGTAAAATCTGAACATTTCCTATGAAGTTTTTTGGGAGTTGTCACTATTTTAAATGCAGTTTGAATCAGGAACATCTACCAGATAACAAGGTTCATGGGTCACAACGCTGATTCGAGTCACTTTGGTTTGTGTTCTTCCAAAGAAGATTTTTACAAGACTTTCACCCTCTTTAACCCCATGACAAAATTTGACCCCATATTATGACCCCAACGTATCTCCATAGGGTTACGACTTACCTGAATTTGAGCCCACACAACATGGAGATGAGATACTGTAACATCAATATGACTAACTTGGCCTAGCTAATCTAAAGAAGATTTTTTTCCTGTGTCAAATAAAATTTTACCTCTGTTTTCAGCCCCAAACTAACCCCAGGGTTCATGAAGAAAAATGTTTAGAACATCTGGTAATTAATATGCTTTAATATGACCCGGCCTGACTTTCCTGAAAAGACCCCATCCCCCAATTTGATATATATATAAAATCCAGAAATAAGTATAGAAAGTCTACACAAGTAGTATTATAATAAAAACATCACAAAACTGATTGAGTATATACTCAACTAGTTTCTTAAATTCTTCAGGAGTATATACTTAATTGGCTTATATCATGTAAAGCTTCGATTCCAATTTTTAAGTCAACACATGAACCTTGAACCTACAATGGAATATTTACCATCTCTAATCAGTGGTCCATGTTAGAAAACGTTCTAGGATAAAATATATAAATATATTCCAATGTAAAACTTTGATCCCCTATTGAGGTCCATCCAATTCTTCACCCCCCCAATGATTGGAAGAAATTTGAAATTGCACTGACCGAGGATGCTGGCACATGAATGATGATACATCTTAGCATTACTTATCTTAAGAAGGAGATTGTTAAAATCCCCCATAACTTCCCATAAAAAACTTTGTTCTCCAATTGTGGCCCCATCCAACCATCTGAACAAACATGAACCTACAACATCTGAGGGTGCTTGCAACATCAATGATGACTAATCATGCGATTTTCTGATTTATGAAATTTTATGTGATTAGCCAAAATGTTAAATGCAAATCCAAAACAGACAAAAGGCATTAATTATAGGGACAGAGACACAACTTAATCTGAAAATTTTCAAATTTTATTTTTCCACTTTTAATGTTTAAATGCTTAACGTATTCCTAATGATCAACCAAAATATGAATATCAGTTGTTGAGTTACGAACGAGATACAGCACTCACAATTCTTCGTTATGTAAACGAGGCTCATGTCATGATATTGTTTACATATAGACTGCTTAATAGAAAATACCATGTTTAAAAAACAAAATGAGATCTGACAAACACTAGAATTCAAACCATTTAATTGTGTTCAGAATGAACTTGTAAAATGAAAAAGATGCTTTAAACGAAACCTTTACTAGTATATTTAACCCATGTAAAAAATAACATGGCATGAGCCTTTTTTACATAACATTATGAGCTCTGTAGTGCATGAAATTCAATAACTGACATTCAAATTTTTGATGACCAATAGAAATACTTTAGTTACGCATTTTAATCCTTAAGAATAGGAAAATTAAATTTGACAATTTTCAGATTGAATTGTGCCCCTTTAAAGTGATTCCATCCTCATGTGACATCATCAGACTTTACAAAATCGATGATTTATTTTGATTTGTGCGCAAGAATATAGATTTTGTCAGAGTCTTTTCCAGTAGTTTATTATTGTAAAAAAAACCTAATTAAACATAAAATAGTTCAAACATTTAAGATATACATGAATAGGTAATGATGAACTTCAAAACACTGAACTGAATCCAAGGTCAATAACTTTTGTTTTCACCGATTTCTTTATCACGTTCATTATGCGATAGATTTATTTTCCACAGACATTTTGTATATTTGGTAAAGGAACAGTTCCATGAAATTGTTATGAATATTAATATAACATTATCACCAGTTGATATACGATTATATTTATGTTTATGTCTCACATCTTAACACCTGTGGTGACCTCAATATACTATTTATAACTTATTAGTTTTGATAAATGGAAATGAAAGAACTTTCTATACTTTTATCAGCTGATAATAATGCGAGCATGGAGTTGCATTAATTAGCTATTACAGGTACACTAGTAATGTTGGGAATTGTGAGAACAAATGAGTTGCTGGTACCCTACTCTTGTAATATGTTGGGAATCGTAAGAACAAATGAGTTGCTGGTACCCTACTCTAGTAATGTTGGGAATTGTGAGAACAAATGAGTTGCTGGTACCCTACTCTTGTAATATGTTGGCAATCGTGAGAACAAATGAGTTGCTGGTACCCACCCGGTTGCTGGAATGACCAGTCCACTATCCTTCATCATCGCGATCAAGCTGCTGTATGACTTTCTGGCAGGCTCCAGTGCACTCTCTGGGACATCCGTCTCCAATATCAAATCTACAGGCATTGACATTTTTACCTTCTCCCCCTGAAGCAGAAATAAATCCAACATATTTCATGTTTGATCAAATCGTCAATTCTACAATGTGGTAACTTACTTTAAATCTTCATCATGAAGTGATGGCATATAGTGCCGAGTGAGCTATAGCTACACCATATAAATGGACCAGATGTTACCTAAACTACTGCAGTCATAGTTAATATAGATATTGACAATCATATAGTAGTTACATATCCATGGAAATGCCCTGGCCCTGATAATCTTATCCACTAGACTCCTCCTCTACATTTACGCTTGGCTGACAAATTACTACGAAGATTCATATACATCTGCCGATCAGCATTTCCGTCATTCGATCTTGTGACTCTCACCTTCTTCTTGATGTACAGTTTCTTGCCGCGGGTCTCATCTAGCATAAACTCACAAGCAGTTCTTGACCAGGAGCTCTGATCTCCTGCAGGAACCACATCCGCCAGGTGACAAAGGAAGGAGAAGGCCGCGTTCTGAGAGAAGTCCTTCCTCAAACTGCGTAACTCTGACGTCTGGACCGTTTCTTGGAATCCAAAATCCACAAGAAATACCTAGGGCGACGTTTAATACGACAGTAGTTACAAAATATAAACATATTAAATATCAGCATTTTAAGACAATTCTTTATAATATGCATTTATTGTAATTACCTTGGAACAAATAATGAAGGCAATGGTACTTTGGACATTTTTATTTCAACTATAAACGAAAGGCCCAGAGCCCTAGCATCTTCACATTCGTCTGATCATAAACCATTTCATTACTTAAAAAACTGAAAGTGCAGACTTGCAACACGTCTAATCTATATAAACTTAATTTAGATAGGGCATTTTCAGAATGTTGATTTTCTGTCTCCTGATATCAAAGTCAATTATTCCAAAGTTAAAATAAACTTTAGGGTCATTATAATGTCATCTGATTTTCTGCTGAAGTAACAAATTATATTTCCTTCCAATCATTTTTATTGTTAATTTGTACTAAAATGGGTCTGAATTTTGCTTGTCAGTCAGTCTTCATGAACGTTTCATAAAATCCAATGCCTTAAAAATTTATGTAATTATATTTCTGGACTTAAAACAAATTTGAAAGTTAAATATCAGGCTGTTATTATCTAAAATTCTATACATCTATACAGTATAAGATTTTAAAGCCGATTTATTTGATGATACACATTGTTTGTAATTTCACTTTTAAGTTCAGATTTTGCACTATAAAATAGTGGCATGAATTCACAACATCTTAACAAAAAGTCCTGCAAATGCTTAATGTTCTCTTATAACATATCATTCAGTACATCACAAACTTCTGACACTCTTGGCAGAATCCCTACATTACCCAACATCTGGACAGACCTATAGATTTGTAGACAGTATCACAGAGCATGCTACTTCTGGACAGACCTGTAAATCTGTAGACAGTATCACAGAGCATGCTACTTCTGGACAGACCTGTAGATTTGTATACACTACCACAGAGCATGCTACTTCTGGACAGACCTGTAAATCTGTAGACAGTATCACAGAGCATTCTACTTCTGGACAGACCTGTAGCCTTGAATACAGTATCACAGAGCATGCTACTTCTGGACAGACCTGTAAATCTGTAGACAGTATCACAGAGCATGCTACTTCTGGACAGACCTGTAGATTTGTATACACTACCACAGAGCATGCTACTTCTGGACAGACCTGTAAATCTGTAGACAGTATCACAGAGCATGCTACTTCTGGACAGACCTGTAGATTTGTATACACTACCACAGAGCATGCTACTTCTGGACAGACCTGTAAATCTGTAGACAGTATCACAGAGCATTCTACTTCTGGACAGACCTGTAGCCTTGAATACAGTATCACAGAGCATGCTACTTCTGGACAGACCTGTAAATCTGTAGACAGTATCACAGAGCATGCTACTTCTGGACAGACCTGTAGATTTGTATACACTACCACAGAGCATGCTACTTCTGGACAGACCTGTAAATCTGTAGACAGTATCACAGAGCATTCTACTTCTGGACAGACCTGTAGCCTTGAATACAGTATCACAGAGCATGCTACTTCTGGACAGACCTGTAGCCTTGAATACAGTATCACAGAGCATTCTACTTCTGGACAGACCTGTAAATCTGTAGACAGTATCACAGAGCATGCTACTTCTGGACAGACCTGTAGATTTGTATACACTACCACAGAGCATGCTACTTCTGGACAGACCTGTAAATCTGTAGACAGTATCACAGAGCATTCTACTTCTGGACAGACCTGTAGCCTTGAATACAGTATCACATAGCATGCTACTTCTGGACAGACCTGTAGCCTTGAATACACTATCACAGAGCATGCTACTTCTGGACAGACCTGTAAATCTGTAGACAGTATCACAGAGCATTCTACTTCTGGACAGACCTGTAAATCTGTAGACAGTATCACAGAGCATGCTACTTCTGGACAGACCTGTAAATCTGTGGACAGTATCACAGAGCATGCTACTTCTGGACAGACCTGTAACTTTGTAGACAGTATCACAGAGCATGCTACTTCTGGACAGACCTGTAGATTTGAATACAGTATCACAGAGCATGCTACTTCTGGACAGACCTGTAGATTTGTATACACTACCACAGAGCAAGCTATCAAATTCCCAGAATAAACATGGCTTCAGTGATGGAAGGAGATTATTTAGGTGGGAAATGTCAGAAACACACGGAGACAATTCACGGTTTATGTGACACCTGTGATGAGGTGGTGTGCGTAAAGTGTATGATGGGCCACCACAACGGGCACATGTTCACCGAGCTGGAGGCCCGGGTGGGAGAGAAGAAGGACTCCTTGCACGACCTCATGCTGGAGATGAAGAGAAGGGTCCCTGTGCTACAACAGAGAGTAGCTGAATTGCAGATACAGGACGACAAAAACCAGAGAGATACTGAAGCTGTTACAGCAGCCATCACACAGAAAGGTGTAGCAATATCTCGTAACTCATCTCAGTAAATCTAAGTTCTCCTACCACCCTTATCAAAATATCCTGAATCTAAATTTAGAAATGATGTCTGTTATGATAAGGAGTGCCTAGCGTGCAGTTGATCAATCATGCTACTTTCTGTTTTAACAACAACAACAAAATTAAAGAGGAAATGAAGTAGGTCCCTCATGAAATTAATGATTTTGCAACTTGATTAAAAGACAGCAAGATATTCTGATAAGAAGATGCATAGCAAAAACCCCTAGAGAACATAAGATGTCTATTAGCATGTCTTTTAACAACATACATCTACCAACCATAAACATACAAAATCTACCTGTATCACAAAGAAATTCTGCAAAATTCTCAAATTTATTGCATTATTGAATTATAATTAACACAAGAAGAATTATGGTCTGAATGTAAGGATAGACCCACAGGCAAAAATCACCATAGATTGACATTTCAACAAAAATAAATCTGTGCAATTTCAGAAAAATTATTTACATTTTTTTTTTAGCTTTATTAACAAAGAAATCAAATGTCACCAGCTGAAGCTTCCATGTATGCTTTGTTAGATTCAGATTCTGTAATCCCCCATTACTAGTATATCAAATCTTTACAACCCAAACCTTTCTTTACAACCCAAACCTTTCTTTACAACCCAAATCTTTTCAGCATTTTTCATCTTGCATCACCTCGCAACCTATTCAGATTTGGTTTTTTTACCATCAGCTATAATTTTTTAATACATGTATACCCATCTCTGGGGGTTGGATCACATTAGATTCTACAATCCTGGTCTTTGTAAATTTATTCCACATTTTTGGCTGTGTTGAAATACAACTTACTTCTTGAAATAAAATAATTTCTCAACAGTATTTTCTTTATCTACATTAAAATGTTAGTTGTTTTTTTTTTAAATTGCTTATATCAAAGTAATCTCTTTATTAGAAGCAATTCCATAGTCCTATGATGACGGATATATTGAGGAAGTCAAATCGGTCGTTGTCATGGTAGATGACACCAACTGTTGTCATGGTAGATTAATCCATAATCATGCAAATAGATAAAAATCCTGTGCCCAATTCTTTACCCCGAGATATTTTTACTGCATGTTCTTTTAACAAAAACTGAATCCTAGTTTCACACTGACAACTGTTTGATCTTTGCCTCAACATGGGAATATTTTGATTCACAAAGTACTGCAATGTATGCATTTTGAATTCCGAAACAAACATTACGCAGGCTTCATGTACATGTATATACATGTCATTTGAAATCAAATTTCTTTTCTATCGTTTTATTTACAACTTGTGCACAAAATAACAATTATAGTTTATAAAGGTTCCAAACCAAAATAAAAATTTTCTAAAATAGACAAGAAAATCCACTTTGTTTACTTTGATTTTTTATTGAAATTCAGATATACTGAAAATAAATGGCTGGTTCCTTGAATTTTAACTTTATCCAGAATAAACTGCATATGAAACATTTCAGATTCAAATCATTAAACACAGTGCAAGTGCCACATCACCTCATGCTGCGACAACACAGAACACATAAATACTAGTGACTTTTGCATCCATTTAAATGCAAGCAATAAATTTCAGTCCTTCAGAGAGCCATTGTTTAAAAATTTAACAGACAGATTAAATTATCCATTCAAGGATTAATTTCATTTTGTTTTGAGGAAAAGGGAACCATTGTTTTTAAGCATGTAATACAATTGTTGTTGAAGATCAAAGTTCGAGCCATTAAGAGTCACCATTATATTAAAAAAAAGAAGAAGAGAGAATCGTGTATGATTTCAGCACATTTATTTTATAGAGCTGTCGTCTATTACAGGCGAAAGTATCCGCAGCAAACTGGACAGCATCATTTCAAACCTCATTGCTAACGCCGAGAACCAACGAAAAGACACGGCCAGACAACTCAGTGGCATAAGTGAGGTGACGGAAGATCTCATCGCAAAAGGAAACTCATTCCTCGAGAGCATTGAGACCCAAATCAAGCTCAGCTCTGACCTTGAAATCATTTGGTTAGAAAAGGAATGTGCTAAACTATTAATGAAGATGTCCGAAGATCATCTAATATACCATGTGGCCACGCCAAGATTTGTGGGAGGGGAGGAGAGTGTTGAGAAATTACAGTCTATGGTGGGCAACTTCTACTCAGACCTTGTGTCCTCCCTTAAACCCATGAGCTACGTCAGAATAGATTCCACACTAACTGCTTGTGAACCCGATATCTTCATCACGAAGATCTGCCAAGTCAATTACACAAATGCCTGGATTAAAGGTTTCAAAGAAGAACAAATTAAAATGCATGCTAAGCGTGGGAAACTGCTCAAGACCATGCCCTTAAAGTCATCATGCTACGATTTTGCTACGACAAAAAGTGGCTCATTGCTCACTGTCGACCCAAAACTGCGTTGTGTTCAGTGCCTCAACTCCGATGGAGAATCCACAAACGTCCTTCAATTCCCAGAAGGCTTTCTACCCATCAGTATTTATGTGAACAGAACCACTGGAAACTTTCTTGTCGGATTAGTGGACAGTCTGAGATATTCGACCACTGTCCAGAGTACGAGACTCCTCAGGAGATTCTCCTTTGATGGTCAGGAACTTCAGACATTTCAATTCCAAACGAAAAAATCTTTCTTTGGTCGGCAAACTTCATCTAACATCTTCACCTATCCTTTCCGAATCGCTGAAAATGAGCAAACAGGGGACATTGCCGTCATCAACCGCACGGGAGACTTTACAGGAGAACTTGTGGTCCTGGATAAAACTGGAGAAGTTACTTTCAGACATTCACAGACGGAAGACGGAGAGACCTTCAGTCCCTGGGATGTCGCATTTGATGTCTTGGGAAATGTCATTGTTAGTGATCGATATAGCAGGAACATTCAAATGTTTAAAATTTCTGAGAAGGCCAAATGTATTCTCCACAGTTGCAGCTATACACCTCATGCTATTGAATCTTTCCCTGATGGCAAACTGTGGATCGGCCATTCCAATGGAAAAATCAGCATCATTCAGTACATGGAATAACATGTGACCAGTGATTTCCATACTGAATGGAATTGTCAGAATGTTTAGTGCAAAATCTAGTGAAATGTTGAATGGAATTGTCAGAATGTTTAGTGTACATTCTATTAAAATGTTGAAAGGCATCTGAATGTTTAGTGCACATTCTAGTGAAATGTTGAATGGAATCAGAATGTTTAGTGTACATTCTAGTGAAATCATGAATGGCATCAGAATATTTAATGCACATTCTAGTGAAATGTTGAATGGATTTGTTAAAATGTATAGTGCAGATTCTAGTGAAATTTTGGATGGCATAAGAATGTTTAGTGCACATTCTAGTGAACTGTCGAGTGGCATTGTTAGAATATTTAGTGCACATTCTAGTGAACTGTTGAGTTGCATTGTCAGAATGTTTAGTGCACATTCTAGTAAACTGTTGAGTGGCATTGTCAGAATGTTTAGTGCACATTCTAGTGAACTGTTGAGTGGCATTGTCAGAATGTTTAGTGCACATTCTAGTGAACTGTTGAGTGGCATTGTCAGAATGTTTAGTGCACATTCTAGTGAACTGTTGAGTGGCATTGTCAGAATGTTTAGTGCACATTCTAGTAAACTGTTGAGTGGCATTGTCAGAATGTTTAGTGCACATTCTAGTAAACTGTTGAGTGGCATTGTCAGAATGTTTAGTGCACATTCTAGTAAACTGTTGAGTGGCATTGTCAGAATGTTTAGTGCACATTCTAGTGAACTGTTGAGTGGCATTGTCAGAATGCCTGTAGTTTCCCCTTTATATTAACAATACTATTCCAACTGCCAAATACTATTGATTATTCCCGGTTCTGAGGCTGTAAAATGCCCAGTAACAAACAGCTAAGTCTTCAAAATTTAAGGTTCATAATTCACTAAATTGTATGAAATGCTGTACAAGTTAACTAATTCCTATACAGTTGCGAGATATTCTATGAACACATACTTTACGGTTGTGAGACATTCTGTGAACACATCCTTCGCTGTTGTGAGATGAACACATACTTTACGGTTGTGAGGGATTTTGTGACCTTATCCTTTACAATCATTTGAGGTAGCCCAGTGATTCGTACCAGAATACCCCCCCCCCCCCCAATCTTTGACGGGTGTATAAAAACAAGAGGTCCATGCACCATATCACTCACTAAAGTCAACAGCTGTTCAGCTGTTTTGATTTTTCAAAGATCTTTTCTTTTATCTTTAGTCTAATGATAAATTTTGACCCAATATTGGTCATGACATAACTTAAGGTCAATGATCAAAGGCCTGAAGGGCCACAAAAGTGTTGCATGCCATATCATATACATTAGGGTTCACAATGAATTTAGAGGGTAGGTAAATTAGAGAAAGTTAGAGAAGAAATGTTTGAGTGCCACAGGAGACATTTCCTCATGTTTAAGTACAGAAATAAAGCATTACAATCATTTGTAAAATGTCAGCAAACTGTGTTTATTTACATAAAAAGAAATAAAGAGAGCTTGGGCTGATGTTGCTTATCCTAACAAGTTCATACATGTACCCTCCTCTTGCTAGATAATATCCCTTCAAGACTAATTACTTTACAAAGGCTATAATAAATAGCTTCAAAATGCAGATGAAAAATGCTGAAAAGAATATAACTGCTTCTGAGTGAGATTCCTTGTTTATAGAAGTTGTATCTTCTGTTCATGCATGATGTAACAATTATACGGTATTACCTCAATAATGTCTAACAATTCAAAAGTTCAACGTAATATGTAGTAAGGTTATTGGAATTCTGAACAAGGTTATTTCCCAATGAATGCTACCTAGCTTGAGTTTCTTTGCAAAATAACCTGTTATTTTTGTTGCGATGCAAATGCTACTTTCGTTTTGCTTAATTAAAAATCGAGATTGGGATTACCCAAAACAAAACCGGAAATAGTGTTGGTGTTTTTGGAATAGCAACCGAACCGTGACCACTTTAGTTTTATCTGTTTCTACTGATCTGAAATAAGGATTCTTGGTGCAACTACGAGACTATAGATATAAATGAAAACCAAATTTGAGCAGGTTATTTTGTAAGTACTTAATGATATTGTATGACACAAATTTTGTGGGAAAATCTGTTTCATAGTAAATCCATCCATGAATAATGAACTTCTACCAAACAATCATTATTTAACTATTGGACAAAATATAATAATAAACAACAAACGACATCAACAATGGAAATGGTATTCTGCCTTTCAAATATCAATTAAATTCAATGTTTCAAAGTCATGAATCGTAAGAAACATTCAAAACCAAGAGGAACTATTTGATTTCATCCACTGAGATGAGCTGAAAGGCAATGTACAGGCAAAATTTTGATTGATTGCTAGAAGGCTTTCGAGCAAGTTCGACACCTTAAAAATATCCATAAATTACGTATTTTTTTTTTTTATTTAGACTTCATTTATTTTACCACGATTAACAAACAAGTTCTACACCTTTATTAATGATCCTCATCAGCTCAGATTTTGGCATGAAAGGCACTGATGTCTTCAATTAAATTATTTATATAAGATATACACAAAGTTTTAATCAAATATGTTCATTTCATTGAGAGTGTGGGTGGGTGGGGGTTGGTTTATGAAAAAGGTCTTGTCAGAAATATGAGAGCCCTATCATTCACTATTCAAAAGTTACTCTATCCTTAGAAGCCATGATTTTAACAAACTTGAATCAAAACTATGTCAGTAATCTTTTATAAGTTTCAACTTTTCTGAACAAGCAATTCTTGAGAAGATTTTTCCTATATATCCCCATCTAAAATCTTGATCCCCTTTTGTAGCCGCATCCTATCTTTGGGGGGAGGGGGCATGATCTGAACAAATGTCAGGAAGCATTCATCTATGTTTCAACTTTTCTGGCCCAGTATCTTTAATATCTTTATTTTTGCCTCTTCTTGATTATCTCCCCTTTGAAGGGGGCGTGGCCTTTCAATTGACCAAATTTGAATCCCGTTTACCCTTACTTGCGATAATCTTTCCACCACAAATCTGTGCAATGTCATTAAAAATTTTATAATTTGTGTTCAATGCCATATTACCTATGCCTCATGCTTTTGCATATTGTCCCGGTAACACAACTCTAGATGCTTTAATTTCAAAGAGCTGCACTAATGGAAATAACGAGGATAGCAAGCTTGCTGAGCTTGGATATCATTATATTCATACTCTATCCAAGGAAAATTTCACCTCTGTTTCATTTACACTCTAATCACAAAATACTTTGTTGGAGATTTTATAACTGGTTTTAATGTCATAAATTCACTACAGCATCAGCATGGATGACCTTCTCTTATCATTTTCCTCTCAGCTCCAACAAGCTATGTTTGTTTGTTTGTATATTGTTTAACGTTCCACTCGAGAATTTTTCACTTGTATGGAGACGTCACCATTGCCGGTGACGGGCTGCAAAATTTACGCCTATGCTCGGCCCTTATGGTTTTTGAGCAGGGAGGGACCTTTTAAGTGCCAGACCTGCTGTGATACGGGACCTCGGTTTTTACGTCTCATTCAAAGGACAAGCTATGAATCAGATGAACTGTTATCTCGGTATAGATCTGCGTTTACTGACCTCCACCAAACTCTTGTGGATGACTCTGGTTATCCTGGCGCGGTACCACTTCCTGTCCTCTGGTCGGCGTGCAGCACAGTACGTCGCCTCGTCCCAGCTGATCCACTGAGGTTCCGATTCACAGTACTCCTCCTCCATGTCTTCCATTATCCTGGAAAATGTAGAATCCAATAATAAAACTAGAAATCAGTGTTGTGAAAAAAAAAAGATCTCCTCGACTCCCCAAATTTGAAAATTCTCCAAATTAAACCTCCTCCCCTAAATGTGCTGCATGGTATGGACAAGAAAGCATGAACAGGAACACAGACATAATGAACTCCAATGAACCATACTGGAGAAGTGTTCATAAGCTATTTTACATCCTCCACCCCTCTTAGATCCACTATAACTTAAAGTATAACAATTGGATCCTCCTATCCCTACAATATGCATATCTGCAAATAGCATGGAAGTATTGTACAAAGTGTCAAGCCTACTGTATAAACCATATATAGGAAGTGTTCAAACTATTTCAATATCCTCTACTCTTCTTTGATCCACTACAACTTTTAGGAAAATATTTGGATCCTCCCATCTCGAAAATATGCACAACTACAAAAGGCAACAAAGCATTGTACAAAGTTTCAAGTCTATCGGATAAGTCACATAGGAGGAGAACTGTTCACAAGATTTTGTGACAAACAGAAAGTACAAAAACAATGTCTCCCCCTGGGGATACACAATTCAGCTCTGTGGTTGAATTTCTCAAGGAAAATGTAAAATCTATTCATAGAATTTAACTCTTGAGGTTGAACTACTACTAGAATCTATTCATAGAATTCAACTTTGAGTTGTAGAATCTAATAATAAAATTAATCTCTAAAGTTGAGCACTCTGGCTAAATGTAGAGACGAATAAGAGAATTTAACTCTGAGGTTAAATTTCTCCTGGAGAAAGTAGAATCTATTTATGGAACTACTGAGTTTGAACTTCTCTAGGAAATTGTAGAGTCTATTAATTTTTGATTAGGTTGAACTAAAAACTTTTAATCAAATTCTTACACATATATAACAATCATACATGCAAATAGCCTGTAATAATTCAGTTTCCATAGCAATAACTGTAAAGTAAACATAAATATTGATTAATCACTTTAACCCCAGTGTTCCCATCCTATCAGATACAGAATATACCTCACCAGACACCCCATCAATGATTCTCACTTGTTTAAGTTCTTGTCCACTATATATACATAGAAGAAGGAGGGGTCCAAGAAGTGTCCTATTTTTACTTCCACATCAGGATTCTCTTCGTTGCTGTTCTGGGATTTACCTGCAAAATGAATTCCGTGGTTAATAGAACATACTAGTGGATACAAGTTAATACAGTTCAATCACCAGTCAATGGGCAGAATGGTCAAAGACACAGGATTTTATACAGCCACAACCCCACTCACAACAGAAAATGACCAAAGACACAGGATTTTATACAGCCGTAACCCCACTCATGACAGAAAATGACCAAAGACACAGGTTATAGTACAGCCACAACCCCACTCACGACAGAAAATTTACCAAAGACACGGGTTATAGTACAGCCACAACCCCACTCACGACAGAAAATTTACCAAAGACACAGGTTATAGTACAGCCACAACCCCACTCACGACAGAAAATTTACCAAAGACACAGAATTTTATACAGCCGCAACCCCACTCACGACAGAATATAACCAAAGACACAGGATATAGTAAAGCTGTAACCCTACTCACGACAGAAAATGACCAAAGACACAGGATATAGTAAAGCTGTAACCCCACTCACGACAGAAAATGACCAAAGACACAGGATATAGTAAAGCTGTAACCCCACTCACGACAGAAAATTTACCAAAGACACAGAATTTTATACAGCCGCAACCCCACTCACGACAGAATATAACCAAAGACACAGGATATAGTAAAGCTGTAACCCCACTCACGACAGAAAATGACCAAAGACACAGGATATAGTAAAGCTGTAACCCCACTCACGACAGAAAATGACCAAAGACACAGGATATAGTAAAGCTGTAACCCCACTCATGACAGAAAATGACCAAAGACACAGGATATAATACAGCCACAACCCCACTCACGACAGAAAATAACCAAAGACACAGGTTATAGTACAGCCACAACCCCACTCACGACAGAAAATGACCAAAGACACAGGATATAATACAGCCACAACCCCTCTCACGACAGAAAATGACCAAAGACACAGGTTATAGTACAGCCGTAACCCCACTCACAACAGAAAATGACCAAAGACACAGGTTATAGTACAACCACAACCCCACTCACGACAGAAAATTTACCAAAGACACAGAATTTTATACAGCCGCAACCCCACTCACGGGGGAGAATGATCAAATACAGAGTCGACATCTCAATATAAATCTTTCATACCTTTCCTTTTTTGATTTGGTGTCAGTTGGGATTTTTTCCTCGCCCCAGAGGATGAATCAGACATGCTACCATCTGGTGCTGGAGAAAGAAGTTTCCGTGGAGACGTCCCTGGGGTCAAGGACACTGCAGATGACAAGGACTCAGTGGAAGCTGAGGTACTTTCTCTTCCCAGTAACAGAGATGAACTCTAGATCAAAATAACAGTGATGAACTCTAGATTAAAATAACAGTGATGAACTCTAGAATAAAATAACAGTGATGTACTCTAGATCAAAATAACAGTGATGAACTCTAGATCAAAATAACAATGATGAACTCTAGATCAAAATAACAGTGCTGAACTCTAGATTAACATAAAAGTGAAGAACTCTAGATTAACATAAAAGTGAAGAACTCTAGATCAAAATAACCATGATGAACTCTAGATCAAAATAACAGTGATGAACTCTAGATCAAAATAACAGTGATGAACTCTAGAATAAAATAACAGTGATGAACTCTAGAATAAAATAACAGTGATGAACTCTAGATCAAAATAACAGTGATGAACTCTAGATTAAAATAACAGTGATGAACTCTAGATCAAAATAACAGAGATGAACTCTAGATCAAAATAACAGTGCTGAACTCTAGATTAACATAAAAGTGAAGAACTCTAGATCAAAATAGCCATGATGAACTCTAGATCAAAATAACAGTGATGAACTCTAGATCAAAATAACAGTGATGAACTCTAGATCAAAATAACAGTGATGAACTCTAGATCAAAATAACAGTGCTGAACTCTAGATCATAACAGAGATGAACTCTAGATCAAAATAACAGTGCTGAACTCTAGATTAACATAAAAGTGAAGAACTCTAGATCAAAATAACCATGATGAACTCTAGATCAAAATAACAGTGATGAACTCTAGATCAAAATAACAGTGATGAACTCTAGAATAAAATAACAGTGATGAACTCTAGAATAAAATAACAGTGATGAACTCTAGATCAAAATAACAGTGATGAACTCTAGATCAAAATAACAGTGATGAACTCTAGAATAAAATAACAGTGATGAACTCTAGAATAAAATAACAGTGATGAACTCTAGATTAAAATAACAGTGATGAACTCTAGATCAAAATAACAGTGATGAACTCTAGATCAAAATAACAGTGCTGAACTCTAGATCAAAATAACAGTGATGAACTCTAGATCAAAATAACAGAGATGAACTCTAGATCAAAATAACAGTGCTGAACTCTAGATTAACATAAAAGTGAAGAAATCTAGATTATTAAAGAATGTTTGTTGTTTTTTGCCACACTCAACAATGTTTCAGATATCTGGTGGCAACCAGTTTTTATTGGTGGAGGAGAGAACCCAGATACAATGTACCCGGGAAGAGACCACTGATCTTCCAAATGTAAACTGGCAAACTTTCCGACATATATTGGTCTGAGCAAGAATCGAACCTATGCCGACTAGAGGTGAGAGTCCTTGTGATTTTGAACATGATGCTCTAACCACTTAGCCATGGAGGCTCCCAAATCTAGATTAATATAACTACAGTGATGAACTCTAAATTAAAACAAGTGATAAAATCTAGATCAAAACAACAGTGATGAAATCTAAATTAATAGAGGAACCCTGTTATTACAGAAAATAATGTAATACCAGCGGCAACGTAATAAACGCTGAAGTAATTTCAGTGAAAACGTTGTTTAAATTTTGTGTATTGCGGAGGATTAAATATTTTTCATTCCACTTCCTTGTTTCATAGACACTGACATTCTATATTTTTCATCTCATCTTAAATGTCCATATTTCTTCATGTCCTAATCCTCTCTTTTCATTATTACTAGTGTAAGATCTTAATAAACTTCAGTTATCTGCACGATCTGCATCTGACAAATGTTCACCATAGACCATTATAATAACTTCCATTTTCTTGCATACTACGTTCCTATAAATTTTGTTCAAGAACTTGATTGTACTCAACATTTGTACATCAAACTTGCCTAAAAAAAAGTCAAGAAACATTTAATTTTTATTGACAACTCTTTACTCAGCTCTATTTTCATTAAAGTTATATGGTCTGAATTTCAGTAAAAATTAGTCCATCTTGTAAAAACACTATTAAATTATTGCACGTACGAATTTATGAGGCTGTACGATAGGACATACAATGTTTCACCTGTTTTAACCAGACTTATTTGGTTTTCAATTGGTGTTTATTGCACGTACGGATTTATGAGGCTGTACGATAGGACATACAATGTTTCACCTGTTTTAACCAGACTTATTTGGTTTTCAATTGGTGTTTATTGCACGTACGGATTTATGAGGCTGTACGATAGGACATACAATGTTTCACCTGTTTTAACCAGACTTATTTGGTTTTCAATTGGTGTTTATTGCACATACGGATTTATGAGGCTGTACGATAGGACATACAATATTTCACCTGTTTTAACCAGACTTATTTGGTTTTCAATTGGTGTTTATTGCATGTACGTATTTATAAGGCTGTACGATAGGACATACAATGTTTCACCTGTTTTAACCAGACTTATTTGGTTTTCAATCGGTGTTTATTGCACGTACGTATTTATGAGGCTGTACGATAGGACATACAATGTTTCACCTGTTTTAACCAGACTTATTTGGTTTTCAATTGGTGTTTATTGCACGTACGGATTTATGAGGCTGTACGATAGGACATACAATGTTTCACCTGTTTTAACCAGACTTATTTGGTTTTCAATTGGTGTTTATTGCACGTACAGATTTATGAGGCTGTACGATAGGACATACAATGTTTCACCTGTTTTAACCAGACTTATTTGGTTTTCAATTGGTGTTTATTGCACGTACGTATTTATAAGGCTGTACGATAGGACATACAATGTTTCACCTGTTTTAACCAGACTTATTTGGTTTTCAATCGGTGTTTATTGCACGTACGGATTTATGAGGCTGTACGATAGGACATACAATGTTTCACCTGTTTTAACCAGACTTATTTGGTTTTCAATTGGTGTTTATTGCACGTATGTATTTATAAGGCTGTACGATAGGACATACAATGTTTCACCTGTTTTAACCAGACTTATTTGGTTTTCAATCGGTGTTTATTGCACGTACGTATTTATAAGGCTGTACAATAGGACATACAATGTTTCACCTGTTTTAACCAGACTTATTTGGTTTTCAATTGGTGTTTATTGCACGTACGTATTTATAAGGCTGTACGATAGGACATACAATGTTTCACCTGTTTTAACCAGACTTATTTGGTTTTCAATCGGTGTTTATTGCACGTACGTATTTATGAGGCTGTACGATAGGACATACAATGTTTCACCTGTTTTAACCAGACTTATTTGGTTTTCAATTGGTGTTTATTGCACGTACGTATTTATAAGGCTGTACGATAGGACATACAATGTTTCACCTGTTTTAACCAGACTTATTTGGTTTTCAATCGGTGTTTATTGCACGTACGAATTTATGAGGCTGTACGATAGGACATACAATGTTCACCTGTTTTAACCAGACTTATTTGGTTTTCAATCGGTGTTTATTGCACGTACGTATTTATAAGGCTGTACGATAGGACATACAATGTTTCACCTGTTTTAACCAGACTTATTTGGTTTTCAATCGGTGTTTATTGCACGTACGGATTTATAAGGCTGTACGATAGGACATACAATGTTTCACCTGTTTTAACCAGACTTATTTGGTTTTCAATCGGTGTTTATTGCACGTACGTATTTATAAGGCTGTACGATAGGACATACAATGTTTCACCTGTTTTAACCAGACTTATTTGGTTTTCAATCGGTGTTTATTGCACGTACGGATTTATAAGGCTGTACGATAGGACATACAATGTTTCACCTGTTTTAACCAGACTTATTTGGTTTTCAATCGGTGTTTATTGCACGTACGGATTTATAAGGCTGTACGATAGGACATACAATGTTTCACCTGTTTTAACCAGACTTATTTGGTTTTCAATCGGTGTTTATTGCACGTACGTATTTATAAGGCTGTACGATAGGACATACAATGTTTCACCTGTTTTAACCAGACTTATTTGGTTTTCAATCGGTGTTTATTGCACGTACGGATTTATAAGGCTGTACGATAGGACATACAATGTTTCACCTGTTTTAACCAGACTTATTTGGTTTTCAATCGGTGTTTATTGCACGTACGTATTTATAAGGCTGTACGATAGGACATACAATGTTTCACCTGTTTTAACCAGACTTATTTGGTTTTCAATCGGTGTTTATTGCACGTACGGATTTATAAGGCTGTACGATAGGACATACAATGTTTCACCTGTTTTAACCAGACTTATTTGGTTTTCAATCGGTGTTTACAAACTATCGTCACTAGGCCATTTTTAACGGAATCCAGCGTTCAGTTCAGACTTGCAGGCCGGGGTTGTTTTATTTGTGTAAAGCTGTGTATTTCGTTACTAGTTACCTGTCACAAGTTTAAGAGATATAAAAATATCAAATACCTCTTTGTAATTCGCTGTTAGTGGTGTCCGATTTATATTTATATCATTTTGGGATTCCCCTATGCACAAGGTGCTATTTATAAATGCTCAACTGATGAATGTATAAATATGGCTTTACTGCATATTTACCTTTTAAATAATCTTCTCAATGTTTTCTTTTACATGCAAATGTTTTCAGGCATGTAATTAAGGGAAAGTTAGTAAATTTTTTTAACTCCTATAAAGTAATTTCGTACAAAAAATAATAAACATTGGACTATACAACTATGCAACATGTGAAATTGTAGTGTTAATCCGCACTTTGCATGCTTTATTGTAGAGCTGTGTGCACGTGATGTACACAGTGTGAATGCCATATGTCTACTGCCTTTGCTTGTAAAAATAAAAATATTTTAATTTGTGATCAGTGTGCCTTGACTATATTTACTGGCAGTGACCCCCCCCCCCCCCCCCGACCACACAAATTTACCAGAAATATGATGTTCGTTTTTGATGTCACCCGAGGGACAAGTCAGGTGACAAGTGACGTTTCAGTTCAGATAAATAAAATAAAAAGAATGAAGCAATGTTCTTTTTTCATATTCTATTTAATTCAATGATTTTTCCCATGTTTACTAAGCCTAGTGGGTCAACAGACATTGTTAGGACAAGTTGCTGGCATAGGTCATGTGGTGCAATGATGGGTCTCCTGACCCCATACTTCTAGTCCACCACCTGTTTACTGCAGGTCTAGATTCAATGTCTTCCAATTTCATACCACATCAGGGTTGTCACTAGGTCCCTTCCCCCCCCCCCCCCCCCCCCCTAAAGTGAGTCCCATACTCGTGGTGTAAAAGCAGCGTCATTCCCGTGAAAATTTGACGAGTTCCAAAGAAATCACGGGTCTTTTTTGTATCAGAGAAAAGTAAAACGAGAAGCAATTTTTTTCTGTGCCCCTATTCAGAATGAACACAAGTCGACACTTTATTCTCGAACCTATTGCACATATTGATGTACGTGTTAATAATTCTAATAATATGATATAATTAGCTAATTGGCCTCAGATTAACAATTTTTAGAGTTTTTCCACAAGGTCAGCAGTATATTGTTGTGTCACCACGACAACCTGATGTCAGTATCGTAAATCAAAGTAGATAGGACATGGAATGATGAATAACTATGGTGATGGAATAGATTTCTTGTTGCCGATGATGTGTAATTAATAACAAATAATGCTACCTTTTATTCTGATAAAAATAGCAACCGAAAGATGAAGATTTGATAAAAACAGACCCTGACGTTTTTAGATCAATAAATAACAAAAACATGATACTTGAACTATAAGTGAATGAATCTCGTGGCACGTGTTTATATTCCTTTAAAGCATTTCATTGATTTCAAATTACGCATCACCATTAAAAAGGGATACAAGGTACATTGGTTTGTAAATCACTGTTCGCGAAAATTTTCAAGTGCCTACAATTTTCACTCACAGTTTTTCAAATTTTCTCGCATTTTGTGAGTATTTCGAGCCCAGGTGTTGTGTCTTTGTTGAATACATAATGTTGGAATTTGCCTTACTGCTTAGGGCTGCTGGGAGGGGGGGGGGATGTCATGATATAACAGAGAAAGCCATCATTTGACTGATCAAGTGTGAAAGGTTAAATAACACGATCTCAACCACAACGCTGTCAAATCTTTCTCTAGTGTAATGGTTAGAGAAGATTGGATTTTTAATTAGATTGTGATGAAATCTACATAAATATATCACTGATGAATTCTACACTAATACTACAGCGATGAACTCTACACCAATACTACAGCGATGAACTCTACACTAATACTACAGCGATGAACTCTACACCAATACTACAGCGATGAACTCTACACTAATACTACAGCGATGAACTCTACACTAATACTACAGTGATGAACTCTACACTAATACTACAGTGATGAACTCTACACCAATACTACAGCGATGAACTCTACACTAATACTACAGCGATGAACTCTACACCAATACTACAGCGATGAACTCTACACTAATACTACAGCGATGAACTCTACACCAATACTACAGCAATGAACTCTACACTAAGGCTGTCACGTGTACACGTGTAACCGGTAACGTTTCGTGTTTGGGCTGTAAACGGTTACAAAATCCCTAAACGTTTAAACGATGTCTTATATATGTGGCACAAATCTTGCAGGGTTCAAATTACAATCTAAATTATTTGAATTATTTCAAGTGAATAAACTTATTAAACAAATTGCGAGGAGAAGTAATGAATTTATAAACGTCCGTTGCCTCTGAGCACGTCTTTTCCACAGCGGGTGGAACTGTTACAAAACTGCGCTCCTCCCTTGACGCTGAGAACGTAGACAAACTGATCTTTTTGAACAAAAGATTAAAACATAAAGTGAATTGCGCTGCTCCGCCTCCACCGGCAGCACGTGAAGTCCATGTTAAAACCGAACCGACGGAAGAAGCCGCGGCACCAGCTCTGCCCTCTCTGGACAATCTAATGTGAAATCACTGAAATGAAAATTTGAAAAATGAAGTTTATTGTGAATTTGTGATCTGTATTGTGCAAATGTTGTACAGTGTGAATAAAATTGAATTCAATTTAAATGCTATTCGGATATTTATGTTCTTGTATTTTATTCCGTCTTATATTTATACTCCGGAACGTCCGGTGACAATCTCTGCATCGTCCATAGAACGATGAAAACTGAAACACAAACATAATGGTCATTAATGGGTCTTAAAATTCTGTGCGTATTTTATTTTATTAAATTATACAACACTTCGTTTAAACGGTAACGTTTCGTTTACAATGCTTCGTTTAAACGTTTACAAAATTTTGTAAACGTGACAGCCTTACTCTACACCAATACTACAGCAATGAACTCTACACCAATACTACAGTGATGAACTCTACACTAATACTACAGCGATGAACTCTACACCAATACTACAGTGATGAATTCTATTTAATAAAATCATAAGAAAGCTACTTTAAAAATTAACCTTTCATGAAAATTTACAGATTTCTCACAAATAAACTCATATACTTCGATGGTTTTAGCAATAAATGATTTGAGAAAGTTAAGGCTCATGAATTAATACGTCACTGTATCCTTCAAAAAATTTGGTCTCGCAATATAAGTAATCTACTGTGTATGTGAATAAAGTTTTCGTCTTTTTGATAAATAAATGAGTCATGCTACTATGAAGGGACAAGTAGTTCCTGTTGAAAGTTCTGTTCCCGATTAAACAGCTTGAGATGTAAAAATTCTAATTTCAATGAACACAACTCTGAAGTCCATACAATGTAATTGTGCACGCATTTCCTAACTAAGGCACATGGCCAGTCTTCTGATTACTAACCCTTGTGGAGGAGTCGGACAAGCTTTCTTGTGACCCAGCAGACAATCGCTGTAGCTGCTCCTCAGAGAAAGGCTGCGACCTTCAAAACAAAAATGTGACCTTCAAAACAAAACTTCACAACCAACTTCATCACATCACTGGAGCTATTTATAAAATGTGGATAGAAACTCCACATGTTCTGTTATGAATTTTCTTTAGATGCTGCTAATACAACAGTATTTTTTTCTTTATGAAATGTGTGTATAACATTACTACAGAAAATGTACAAAATCAACTCAAAAGTTGAGTGCTTGAGCACATTCAATAGCTGCCAAACAAAACTGTATCATGCACAGAGTAAGTATACCTGGGGCCAGTACTGCGGGCATACCCTTTAGTGACTAGTTCGCTGTTCTGGCTGATCGGAGGTCCATCTTCATTGTATTTTTTCATCAGCACAACCGAGTACCCCTTGTTTTCAGTCACTTCTGAAAAAAAAAAAACAGAAACAAAAGCAGTAAAACAAAACAAGCAAATTGTCTACACTTCAAATCTTTTCATTTCATTGGAGGAGTTATATCAGGAGACTCACTAATCCCAATCATAAGACTCACTTATCCTAAACATAAGACTCACTAATCCCTCACATTACAGACTCACTAATCCCTCACATCACAGACTCACTAATCCCTCACATCACAGACTCACTAATCCCTTTAATTTTTTTTATTAGATTTGCAAGTTACATGAACATGTGCCCTTAACTCAACCTACCTGCAATCTTTACTGTGAATTTATTTAAATTAACTTTCTTAGTCCACCACTGCTTAGCCTATGAAAATAAAATGAAGCATGTCTGAAGTACAAAAGACAGAGACAATTAACACAAGACCTGAATAATGGCCACCTATGATGCATGTCTCCAAATACACTGTACATCCACAATTTTTTAATCCTCTGATTTTATTAGCATGCCAATAGTTTAAATGTGATGTTTCTATTTTTAGTATGCATAGTCTACCATCTTGTCAATGAGTGTGGGACTAGTTGCAGCAGCTTACAGGTTCAAGTGTTGACAACCAACTGGGACAATAATTATTTTTAATGGTTTTCTTTGCTAGAGATACTTTTTCTATTACAACTCGGCACAATAGAAATAATATAGTTCTAACGTTCATCCATTTCCTTCAGTAAATTTAATACACACATTATACAGTAAAACATGTTTATAATGAACCCCCAGGACCAGCAAAAAACACTGATAACCAAATTTAGTTACATCCAATAAAACTTCCTCTCATTCTGGAATAAAAATCACTTTGCTGTAAGTGTGAATGCCTTATAGGCCTGTTCATGATAAGCCTGTTCATTACAGACTTGTTCATTATAGGCCTGTTCATTACAGGCCTGTTCATTATACACCTGTTCATTATATGCCTGTTTTACTGTATGATAAGGAGACTGTTGTCAAATAGAAGAATACGCATTTCTTACATTGTCACTCCAAGTTTTGCTGGCATCTTTCGGTTCCACATCAACAAGCCTGCACTTCACTGCCTAAAAATCAGAAAACACAGGACTCGTTTCGTTATAAACACACACATAACAAACAGGAAAATGAATTGTACAGATTTTTCTGCAGAGACAGATACAGAGAAAACTACAGCCCGTTTTTATGACAGCTGACCTGCGCGGGAAGGATAAGAAACTCGTCCAACAGGACTCTGAGGTGACTGTAATGGACACGCTCCCTGTTACCGAAATCTACGTAGAAGACGTCCACCTGTTTACGGCCGGGGAGGTTGGTGATGATGGCACGGTAAAACAAGTTGTCAGACGAGTACTGACAGCTGCATACCATATCTGTGACCACAATTAAAAGATAACCATTTAATCAACACCAATTACAGCAGTAATTAACATCTCGTTAATTTTTATTTGCATCTATCTACAAGTAGCAATGCTTAAAGAAGAAGATCCACAATCAAAGTTGCATTTTATTATCAACATCTGACGAGCTGAATGGACTTTCAAATTAAACCACATTATTGTAAACAGCAATAAATTTCAAAAAAAAAAAAAGACATTACAATTTTGTGATAAAGCTGAGACGGAACAAGCATAATTACACAAAGTATATAAAACCTTTCTTTGGGCAGTATATGTTTAATAATGAAATATATATAAACCTTTTTGGGGCAGTATATATCAATACTGAAGTATATAAAACTTTTCTTTGGGCAAATCAACAGGGCTTTACATTAACACTTGTCTGCTTGTCCAGTACCAGTGGAAAAAAAAATTGGGACAAGTGAATATTTCTAGGCACTTGTTTGATTGGACAAGTACTTTTTTATGTAAGGAAGTGTCGCAATGATTGGTGAAAAGTTTATCAGTAGCTCAACGTCAGAAGCAATGCATGAAAAATGAACTTCGATCCCGATATCAATCGCATTAAACGGAGTCAAACTCCATTGGAATCGTGTTCGCTTATTGCATACTACTTTCAATTTTGTAAAGAGGCAAGGATATGGAATGAGAGTACCAAACCCCCAGATGCATAACCCAGACGCAGTTTACCCAAGATTGAGCAGAGGTATAAATGTTTAGGTGTGGCGTGATTGGCTAATATCAAGAGTGAAATTATTTGAAATTGAGAGAAATAATATAGAAGTTTAAATTAATTGTTGGGATGAAAAATTATTGCACAAAATTGAGAAATGATTGAAGAAATTGCTATGGTGGGGGTGTGTTTGAAGTGAAAGGTGTAATTTACTGCAGACTGCTATGTCTTGTAAATAAGCATAAATATGACCTATATAATTTTGTCGTTTTTTATTAGCACTTAAAATGGAACTTTGAAATCTTGGCAGTCATTTATCTAAAATTCATTTTGTTAATTAGTGAAAGGACCAAATGTTAGTATTGAGGTCTATGGGAAATGAATTGGTACTCTTTTCCCATACTACAAACTTTGGATTCTCTAGATCATTATCGAGCAAACACGAACATTGATTCAAGACGGGAAGTCTAGTCAAAATTTTGTTTTACGTGTTTGTTGTTTTTTGCAATTGAATAGGATAAAAAAAAAAATTTTTAAGCAAGCATAAAATGGACTATATATTAAGTAATACAGTTTTCAAGTTGACAATATTGCCAATATTATTGGATCTTCTTTGAAAATATTTTGGACAAGTGAAGTTGAAGTTCAGACAAAAAAAAATATCTTTGTCCCTTTTCTGAATGGACAAGTAGGGAAAAAAATTAACGTAGAGCCCTGGTCAATATGTAACCAGCCTAACTTATTTCCGGTTGAGGTCCACATTTTCTTATTCGATGTAATTGCCCTCTAGTGTGATGTACTTTGATCAACAGTGTTCAAGTGCCATCAGCCCAGAACTGAAAAATTCGGGGTCCTTTCCATTGACCCACTCCTCAACTGTCATCATGACTTCTTCTGGTGAATAGGCAGGATGTGGTATTAATTCATGCCTATTTTGCTCTACAACATCCTTCGCAACTTTGCTAGTGTTGACTCTCGTATTGTACTGTTGCACCAAAACACCTTTAGAGAGTTTACCATAGCATTTTTCGAGGGTGGCAGTTCTCAGCTGGTCTAGCAAATCGGCATAGCACACTCCAGTTCTTTTGGGTAAAAAGTCCAACATAATAGTGCCTTTTGAGTCTTAAAATACTGTGGCCATCACCTTGCCAGCAGATGGTTGCATCTTGAACTTCTTTGGCCTTGGTCAGCCCTACCCACTGATGACTCTGAGCTTTTTTGTACGGCTCATAATTATTAATGAACCCAAGTCACAAGATGCAAAAGAAAATCATCTTTTGACCTAATATGCTTCAACAAGGCGCTGCATACTGGTGCTCTGGTTGCCATTTGCTCATCACTTAGGAATTTGGGGACCCAACGGGCTGTTAGCTTCTGCATACCTAAATGATCATGCAAGATTGTTGAAACACTACCATGTGAAATGCCTAATGCCTGCACTATTTCTTCTACCTGAATCTGCCTATCAGAGGATACCAGATCCCAAACTTTGTTACACATTTCTTCATCAGTTGCATCCATACCAGGCTTCACCTATGTTCTACTGCGGTGGAATTCCCCTACCCAGAATTTAACCTGAGCATAAGATGGCGTAGAAGTTAGCTCACTGTGCATTTCCTTGCCTGTTTTATCGTTTACATACCGAATTACAGCACAGTACTCAACTTTAGATGAAAAGCATGCCTTTGCATCACTAGCCATGTTTGAAATTCAATATCTTATTAAAGAATGACTTGATAAGTGTGCAATTTTGTACCCAGGTATAAAACAGGTATTGAAACAAGGCATGGAAATTAGGACCATTTCAGTCAACTGGAAATGGGATAGGCTGGTTACTTATTGACTCGCCCTCATATACATAGGCCTTTCTTTCTAATAATGAAGTATATACAGACTTTTCTTTTGGCAGTATATGTCACACAAGCATTCTGAGTGTACTGCAGACAATACAAAGTCCCCTACCGATAGAATAATTCAGTCAAAAGTAGGACAAGTGTAACAAAACTCAAACCTGATCTGTAACTATCCAAGACAAAGCTATATATCAAATTTCAGTTGAATATTTTCATCTGATGCAGAGGAAAGTCTGGAAAATTGATTCAGAATGACACACAGATGGATAGAGAGACAAGACAGATGGAAGGCAAAGCTGATAGGGGACTAATAGTGAAGTACGAGGGCTGTTCGATATGTAATGTGTATTGTACCACAGTCCGATAACACTCTGCACAATTTCGTGGATGATGATACTCTTGAATAGCTCCCTTCAATACCCTTCCAATGGTATAAACACGAGCATTCAGCTCCTCATAGTTTTAAACTTCTAGTCATTTCAATAGAGCCAGTTGTTGACTACTGTTGTAAAAATGGTTGGGAAACTGATTGAGAATATTGAAGAAATTAGAGCTTATATAAAATTCACACAAAACTCGGTCATTCGGTAATGCAGATTTTTACTGAATTGGGGGAAGTTTTGGGGTTTGGTAAGGTATCTTCCAAGACAGTTTGTAGGTGGAGAAAGAAATTTCTGATTGGCACAGAGTCCGTCAAAGATGCAGCAAAATCTGGCCGATCTTTGACTTTAACAGGCAAGGCGAATATCTCAAAAGTCTGGGAAATAATTGAAAGTGATGGCAGGTACACCATACGTGATATTGCCAAAGCTATTGACATATCACTATCGAGGGCGCATTTCATTTTGATGCGTATTTTGAAAGTACGAAAAATTTCTGCCGGATGGATACCACATATATTGACAGATGATCAAAAACGAGTACATGTACAAACCGCTAAGTAATTCCTCAAAATGTTTCCCATATTCAATCCAAGACAATTTGCAAACATTGTTGCTGGTGACGAAACCTGGGTTCACTATTTCGAACCAGTAAGAAAAATTGGAAACAAAATATGGCTAACTAAATACCGTAGAAAGCCTGCAGTTGCCAAAAGAACCACAAGCACAATGAAGGTTCTTTATTGCATATTCTTCTCATGTGATGGTATAGCCGTGCAAATTCTGGTGCCAGAGGACAAAAGTGTTACAGTTTGGTATTACCGAGATGTTATACTAAAAATGCTCAAGAAATATTATCATAAATGACGCCCTGTGTCAGGATTTAGGCACATTCGTATAATTCATAATGATGCTCCATCACACATATCTAAGATAGTGAAGCAATTTTTGAAGTTGGAGAAGAATACTGTCCTGCCACACCCACCATACTCTCCAAATGTAGCCTAATGTGACTTTTTCCATTTTCCAAAATTTAAAATTTAAAAAGTTTTCATCTGGTCATCATTACAAGTCCCGACAAGCCCTTGGCTCAGCCATCAGTCAGTGCCTCAGAGGTCTACCTAAATCAGCGTACTGTAACACATTTCAGAAATGGATTCTGAGATTGATATTATGTATTTCAAACTGCGGAGAATACTTTGAAGGGATGTAATGTTCACTTCACTATTTGAGTCAAATGCTTTTGAGATATTGTACAATACACATTACGTATCGAACAACCCTCGTATATACAGACTTTGCTATGGGCAGTACATGTCAAATAATGATGTATATACAGACCTTTCTTTGGGCAGTATATAGTCCATAGATCCATTGAGTTTTCTTTTGAGTACACTTTCTGCATTTTATTCATCATTTCAGCAAAGTAAGTGGACACATCACCTATCTACAATCAGTGAGATATAATTAACCATTACAATCAGTGAGGTATATCATTGAGGTATGTAGACAATCAGTGAGGTATGTAGACAATCAGTGAGGTATGCAGACAATCAGTGAGTTATGCAGACAATTAGTGAGGTATGTAGACAATCAATAAAGTATATAAACAATCATTGAGGTATGTAGACATTCATTGAAGTATAGAGACAATCAGTGAGAGTGAGATATATAGTCAGACAATCAGTGAGAAATATAGTCAGAGAATCAGTGAGATATATAGTCAGACAATCAGTGAGATATATAGTCAGATAATCAGTGAGATATAAAGTCAGACAATCAGTGAGATATACAGTCAGATAATCAGTGAGATATATAGTCAGACAATCAGTGAGATATATAATCAGACAATCAATGAGAAATATAGTCAGATAATCAGTGAGATATACAGTCAGATAATCAGTGAGATATACAGTCAGATAATGAGTGGGATATACAGTCAGACAATCAGTGGGAAATATAGCCAGACAATCAGTGAGATATATAGTCAGACAATCAGTGAGAAATATAGCCAGACAATCAGTGAGATATATAGTCAGATAATCAGTGAGATATACAGTCAGATAATCAGTGGGATATACAGTCAGACAATCAATGAGAAATATAGTCAGATAATCAGTGAGATATACAGTCAGATAATCAGTGAGATATATAGTCAGACAATCAATGAGAAATATAGTCAGATAATCAGTGAGATATACAGTCAGATAATCAGTGAGATATATAATCAGACAATCAATGAGAAATATAGTCAGATAATCAGTGAGATATATAGTCAGATTATCAGTGAGATATACAGTCAGATAATCAGTGAGATATATAGCCAGACAATCAGTGAGATGTGTAGACAATCAGTGAGAGTGAGATATATAGTCAGACAATCAATGAGATTTAGTCAGACAGATTTTTAATTTCTAATTCTAATATTTTGATGTACTATCAATATGAGGTAGGGAGTTTGCCTTTTTCCAATCTAAGACCTGGTTTTGTAATGAAATAAATCTAGATTAAATGTGTACAATGTTAAGCATTAAACAAAACAATGTGATTAACAGAACTTATGAACAGACAAAAAATTGCTTGATAAGCACAGTATGCCAATCCAAGATGCTCCATCCCGTATGGCCTACATCAATACACACATTGTAGCTGGACATTTCACCCCTCCCAACCATTCTGACAGCTCTTGTAGATCAAAAAATAGCTCTTTTCTAAAAATCTAAATAGATATACTAACATTCCTTAAGTGAGGAGAAAAAAAAAACCCACAACGTCATGAAGCTTTAAACACACACAATATAATTACAGAGTTACAAACGTGTACACATCCAAGTTCAAATCATTAACGTACTGCTGAGAAATCTATTATCTGCCCTTTATCCCTCGAGGCATTCCAATCTGAGATCTTCATTAGATCTACCCATGAACCCAAAACTGAAGCCATCACCTCTCACATTTAAACAGAATCATACCCAAGTCTAGTATATTTACAAAGGAAATTAAAAATTAAAACACAATAAAATTCTTGGTGAAAACAAAAACAAGCAATATTTTAATACAGAAGCAATTTTGCAGTTAATATTCATAAACAAAGTAACTGTTGCCATAAATACCATGAACATCATCTCACCTTTCCAGGAAACATGCACTGAAAGTGGACAGCAACACACATCAAGCTTTATAAAGCATACACACACACACACATACATACATACACACACACACACAAACCTACATACATAAACACACACCATACATACATACACACACATACATACATATAAACACACACACACACATACATATAAATACACACACATACATACATATAAACACACACACACATACACACATACATACAAACATACACATCAAGCTTTATAAAACATACATACATACATATACATTAAGCTTTGCAAGACATACATATCACAGCTCACAAACATTAACAGAAACAAGAAGTTTCAGAAACATGCATGCTTCTGAGATGCAAATAGTAAAGGGTTATACGCACATATCACTTAACTGATAGTAGTGCCAAAACAAGCAGACAATATCTTCCTATGTCCAGAGTGGATTGACCCTTGACCTTTGACTGAGACCTCAAAATCAGTAGGGATCATCCACTTCTTACAATGTACCAAGTTTGGTATCAATCAAGCAAATGATTTTCAAACTATGGAGGAGCCTCACTAATAAACAACACACACTCCCTGCATGTGTAATGAATCATTCTAATTTGAAGCAGGTTCTGGTGTTGTGTTATATTTGTAGTTCAGTTCAGTGTTTGGTAGGTTTTTGCAAGGTTTAAACTGAACACTTGCCCACTCACCAAATGCACATCAAATTTTGGGTGGACACGCGATATTGAAATCTATTAGCCCACATGGTGAGTTCATGAACCTGTTTACTTTTGTGGTCTTCTATGGTAACTGTTTTCAAAAAATGAGACCAATAAGTATTTTTTATCACGTTTGGTAATTTCAGAATCAATGTTAAACTCTGCATTACGTACTTAGCGTACTTTTTCATTTCTTTAGAATTGACGATTTTTAAAACAAGATATTCAATAGAATTTTCCAGTTGCCATGATGTGAAAAGAAAGAATTTTCCAGTTGTCATGGTGTGAAAAGATTTGAATGTACACTAAACAAGGATGCTTGAATGATTTAAACACATGAAGAAGGCGTATTGTCTCAGCTCTATTACTGCTCATGACCGACTCACAATTCAAGCTTGTGTATAACCATGACTCAGACCCTACCTCCTGTATGTAGAAATGGTGTGGATCTACAACACTGGTCACAATCACATTGAAGACTTCTCCTTCATAGTGAGGCTCCGGCTTTATGTACTCTCGAATTACTGCTGGTTTTCCTACAAAACATAATAAAATCACACTGACCTGAGGACCAGATCCCTAGATCAGTTAAGACCTTTGTTGGCACTTTCATGCAACTTTCTTAGATTTCTTCAGGAAATATTGACAAGAAAATGAAATTTGGGTTGGCTGAATCTGTCAAACAGCAGACTCTGAGGAGACAAGCTCTAAACGGAAGATACTGAATATAATCCAATGATCTGAGTATATGCAACCAGTGACGAACTGCTGCCTACTTCTTCAATACATCCCTAGCTTCATGCCTCATTTGAAAATTTTTCACCAATGTTGAGACATCACCAGCTGTAGGTGAACAATCTAACTAAAATTAGCTGTAGGTGGAGTGCCTCAAACTTCGACCTATGTATGGTCCTCAGGGGAGTAGCAGACCTGTGTATGGTCCTCAGGGCAGTAGCAGACCTATGTATGGCCCTCAGGGCAGTAGCAGACCTATGTATGGTCCTCAGGGCAGTAGCAGACCTATGTACAGCGCTCAGGGCAGTAGCAGACCTATGTATGGCCCTCTGGGCTGTAGCAGACTTATGTATGGTCCTCAGGGCAGTAGCAGACCTATGTATGGCCCTCAGGGCAGTAGCAGAGACGGATTTTTACTGTAACACAGACCTTCATTTTGAAGTCATCTCCACAAGACCCATGACTTTCACTTCCAATGCCCATCTTAGATGTATTTACATTAAATGAGAACCAAAACAGAGAACTTTCCAGTTACCTAGTAAGTGCTCAGCCTGGATCTGGTCATACAATATATCATCACATTACGTTAAATACAGGTGTTACTTAACATCATATTACCTCATAACATACACAACAAATACTCGGGCTCCAGAGTCTATAATCTTACACAACTCACTTTTGATTGAAGACTCCCTTTCATAGAAGGGAAATATAGATAACGGAAAATGAGACTTAAATCAAAAGTAAGCTGATAAAGTTTGTGGCCTGGAGCCTGCAGCCAGTACAGTATCTACACATCTATTTCATTACCATCAGATGAGGTCATCGTTAATGTTCTTACTTCTTTTCACAATCATTATGCACATAATAATTATCAAAATACAAAAGATTGAAGGAGATTTTTGCTGAGGAAGTAAAGAATAATTATTTTCTAAGATTTAATACATTTTCACTATATTGCCACATTGGCCTTGACGTAGAAGATTTTTATAAGATTTAAAACATTTCACTACATGGTCAAATTCAGCCCACCTTTGGGCATGAATCTCTGACCCACAAGTCATGAATTCAAGTCATGAGTGCATGAAAGCTAATTTAAATAAATTCACAGGTAGATTGCAGGTAAGTTGAGTTCAGGGCACATGTTCATGTAACTTGCAAACCTAATAAAAAAAATTTGAAGGGATTAGTGAGTGTGTGATGTGAGGGATTAGTGAGTCTGATGTGAGGGATTAGTGAGTCTTGGCGAAGGAGCAAATCACTACCTGTTTTTACATCTTAGGTTTGACACAGCCATGGCAAGAGCAGAGCTCAAACTTACCACCTCCCGATTACGAAGAGAACACTCTAACCACTGAACTACCACGGACAGTGCCTATAATATTTGCTATTATTTATAACAGTTATAGTACCTGTACCATTTATTTATACCTGTAATATTTGCACATACCTGTATCATATACTAATACCTGTAGTATTTGCCCATACCTGTACCATATACTAATACCTGTAGTATTTGTTCATATCTACAGTTGCTCCTACCTGTAACATTTACTCCTACCAGTAATATTTACTCCTACCTGTAATATTTGCTCCTACCTGTAATATTTACTCCTACCTGGAATATTTACTCCTACCTGTAATATTTGCTCCTACCTGTAATATTTACTCCTACCTGTAATATTTGCTCCTACCTGTAATATTTACTCCTACCTGGAATATTTACTCCTACCTGTAATATTTGCTCCTACCAGTAATATTTACTCCTACCTGTAATATTTACTCCTACCTGTAATATTTGCTCCTACCTGTAATATTTGCTCCTACCTGTAATATTTACTCCTACCTGTAATATTTACTCCTACCAATAATAGTTGCTCCTACCTGTAATATTTCCAGACTCCGGTGTGACAAATTGAGCAAGCTCTAGGAAAACTAGAGCGTCTCGTATAGATATGGGGACCTCGTTTTTGGTTGACTCCATTGCTGGCTTACTGAGGTCAATGTGTAGGATGTTGTTGACTTCACGAATGACGGTCATGTACAGAGTCTTGTTGTTTGTCATCTTACAGAACTGCTGGGTAGCTTCCTTTGACCAGCCTCCCTACAACACAAACAATGTCCTGGAATCAATGAACTGTAAACAACACAAACAATGTCCTGGAATCAATGAACTGTAAACAACACAAACAATGTCCTGGAATCAATGAACTGTAAACAACACAAACAATGTCATGGAATCAATGAACTGTAAACAACACAAACAATGTCCTGGAATCAATGAACTGTAAACAACACAAACAATGTCCTGGAATCAATGAACTGTAAACAACACAAACAATGTCATGGAATCAATGAACTGTAAACAACACAAACAATGTCCTGGAATCAATGAACTGTAAACAACACAAACAATGTCCTGGAATCAATGAACTGTAAACAACGCAAACAATGTCATGGAATCAATGAACTGTAAACAACACAAACAATGTCATGGAATCAATGAACTGTAAACAACGCAAACAATGTCCTGGAATCAATGAACTGTAAACAACGCAAACAATGTCCTGGAATCAATGAACTGTAAACAACGCAAACAATGTCTTGGAATCAATGAACTGTAAACAACACAAACAATGTCCTGGAATCAATGAACTGTAAACAACGCAAACAATGTCATGGAATCAATGAACTGTAAACAACACAAACAATGTCATGGAATCAATGAACTGTAAACAACGCAAACAATGTCATGGAATCAATGAACTGTAAACAATGCAAACAATGTCATGGAATCAATAAACTGTAAACAACACAAACAATGTCATGGAATCAATAAACTACAGTAAAACACGGTTATAGCAAACTTCAGAAAATAGTTTATAACAAACTTCATTGCATCCAAGAATATTTTTCATTTTCTTCTCATTGGGAAATAAACACCACTTCACGATAAGCATCAATTCATCATAAGTTATAAGCATGTTTTACTGTACAACTCTATATGCAAAATTCAAATAGTGAACAATTTCTAAAACACAGTACAGACACTACAGTGTTCTGGTTTAATGTACACAGTACAGACACTACAGTGGTCTGGTTTAATGTACACAGTACAGTGTTCTGGTTTAATGTACACAGTACAGACACTACAGTGTTCTGGTTTTATGTACACAGTACAGACACTACAGTGTTCTGGTTTAATGTACACAGTACAGACACTACAGTGTTCTGGTTTAATGTACACAGCTCAGACACTACAGTGATCTGGTTTAATGTACACAGTACAGACACTACAGTGTTCTGGTTTAATGTACACAGTACAGACACTACAGTGTTCTGGTTTTATGTACACAGTACAGACACTACAGTGTTCTGGTTTAACACTTTCAAGATTCAATACTCACAGTGTCTGGTGGAATTATGTCAAATAAGCTGCACTCCACCATAAACTCTGGATGATTCTGAAATCGGGGCTGCATATTTCTCACCCTAGTTAAAAAAAAAAACCAGTGAAGTTATTCCTATGCTAGTTGAGACAGTTTGTCTTCCGACTTGATTGATCAACTCTTATTTCACCTGTCCAGTCCAACAATTTCCGCGTTTCCGTAGTCAATGTACAGCACTTCTATCTCCGTCTTGTTGACGTTGCCTTTTCCGAGGACTTGCTTCACACGGCCGCGGTACCAGTCTTCATCTTGAGTGTACTTCACTATCACTAGGTCACCTGCAGAAAACAAGTTGTTTGTGAAACATACACGTATAACAACAGAACTGATGAGTCAGACTGGGTCCCACATGAAATATTTCACCGGCAGGAATGAAAAAGAAAGTTGTCTTATTAGCATTATCAAATTTCCCTTAAACCTATAGCAACAAAACTGATAAATCTGAAAATTGAAAGGGGGTCTTCATCTCCCTAATTTAAGAATTCTGTATAAAATTTATGAAAATCTTCCTAAGTTCTTGTGTGCTATAGACAGCATTGACAGACAGAAATCTGAAAACCACATTGTTTTTTTCTTCTTTACACCGCTGGAGAACAGATTGAAAAATTGAAGCTGGCCTTGAATTTGCAGAATCGACATTTTCCCTCATCTTGCCAAGATGATTCAGTATTTGGAAAATTTTCTGATTGTTGTAATATCACTTATCACTATAGTAAAACTCAAAGCCTTCGATTTAATATAGTAATTGGCAGACACTTGGCATTGTTTTATAAAGTAGGAGTGGGGAGGGGTAGGGGCACAGCCACCAGATAAGCTGACTTCACAACGGTCTTAAATTGTTTTCATATGCAAGCTCTATGTTCTGAGTTACCTTACCCTTTAATAAATGACCTTGAGTGACATTTGTCTGAACGCCATTCTACTTGTTACTCATTTGTGTGATGCATCATCAATATCTGTTCAAAAACTGTTGATATAGGAAAATATTTCCTTACATAAGGTACATGTTCTGAGTGACCTTGACCTTTCCAATATGACCTTGGTCTAAAAGTTCCCTGTCAAAAGGAATATTTCTGATTACTAATGAAATATTGATTGATTGTTTGTTGTTTTCTGCCACACTCAATAATTTTTCAGTTATCTGGTGGCGTCCAGTTTTATTTTATTGGTGGAAGAGAGACCCCAGACACAATGTGCCTGGGAAGAGACCACCGACCATCTGAAAGTAAACTGGCAAACTTTCTCACATATATTGATGCAAGTGAAAATTGAACCTGTGCCGACTGGAGGTGAGAGGCCTTGTGATTTTGAATGCAATGCGCTAACCACTCGGCCATGGAGGCCGCACAAATGAAAGATTTGGCAATGTGAATTTTTATATCAAAAATCATCGGAGTAAGGAACTTCTATCTGTTCTAAGTGACCTTGACCTTTCCAAATGACCTCAAGATTTTGGTCCACAAGTTCTTGTCTCTAGAAACATTTGCAATCAATTGTATCAATTTCTGATAAAAGTTTTGGGAAATATGAGCTCCGATGGAATGACAGACATGACGGTGACTAAATGCTCACCAGAAATTTTTTGGTGAGCACGAAAACAGGAAGACACCCTTTCAATATGAGTGAAAAATTCTTACAGGGACATAAAACAAACAAGCACACAAAACAAACAAGCACCGAAAACATATACAAGCACAACCTTAAATCAGTGCTTTTTCACTGCAAAAGGCACTAAAATATTAACCTCACTAAAATACACACACACACCTACCTGTCTTGACCAGCTTGGTATGTATACATACTGTATTGACCTACTTGTTAGCTGTACATACCTGGTTTGACCTACCTTTCAATGTACATACCTGGTCTGGTCTGACCTACTTGTTAGATGTACATACCTGGTTTGACCTACCTTTCAATGTACATACCTGGTCTGGTCTGACCTACTTGTTAGATGTACATACCTGGTCCGACGTCTGAGGGGATCTCCTTAGCTCGGCTTGTATTAGCCCAGGAATTGATCTGTCTGGATAGCTTCCTCAGAGTTGCCTGATCTTCCTTGAGCTGCACCATGAATTTACACGGATTGACGATGTGAGTCACAGTAACAAACTCGTTTCTTCCTGAAATGTGAAGTTCCCGATGTCGATTTTCTGTATAAAGTAGGTCATACATGAAGGTGCTCAGAAATTTTTTAAATTGTCACTCAAATACAATTTCTTTCCGAAAATCTAGAAAACTGTTTCATGACTTATCTTCTCAATTATATTGGATAGTTGGATCAGAGAAACTCACTTTATGTTCATCACTTGTGTGTGCTTAAACAGACAAAGTGCATGAATATCTTCACAGAAAGTTTCTCCTTGAGAACATTCTGAATGGCTAAATTGTGCCGCTTTTTTATCTCTAATTTTACGTATGCATCTTGCCCCCTCCTCTCCATTTTCATCTCTAGTTCCACATCTGAACCCTGCCCCCTTTCATCTCTAGTTCCACATCTGAACCCTGCCCCCTTTTGATCTCTAGTTCCACATCTGAATCCTGCCCCCTTTCATCTCTAGTTCTACATCTGAACCCTGCCCCCTTTTCATCACTAGTTCCACATCTGAACCCTGCCCCCTTTCATCTCTAGTTCCATATCTGAACCTTGCCCACTTTCATCTCTAGTTGTACATTTGAGTCTTGCTTCCCTTTCATCTCTAGTTCTATGTATGAATCTTGCTCCCCTACCTTTCACCTCTAGTTCTATATTTGAATTATGTTCCTTTCCTGTTTAGTTCTGTATGTATCTGGCCCCCCTACTTCTCTAGTTTTATATCTGAATCTTGCACACACACACACCCATGTTTACCTCTAATCCTACATTTGGGAACTGATGGCTGTTGCCCAGCTTGTTGGTAAGAGCCAGGGAGTTCTGTCGACTTCCTCCGCACAAACTCCACCCCTCCTGTAACAGAGCATTCCTCCTCATCTGCAAAAGTACAACTCCTCTATAAAATATTGTGAAAAAAGTACAACTCCTCTCTATTATTTATTGCTTTCTGCCACACTCAACAATTTTTTAGTTATCTGGTGGCGTCCAGTTTTTGTTGGTGGAGGAGAGAACCTAGATACAATGTACCTGGGAAGAGACCACCAACCTTCTGCATAAAATACCGTGAAAAAAGTACAACTCCTCTATAAAATCAAAGGCCTGAAGAGCCACAAAGGCATTGAGTGCATTATCAAATACATGATAGGGTTCTCAATAAATTCAGAGGGCAGGTAAATTAGAGAAAGTTAGAGAAGAAATGTTTGAGTGCCACAGGAAACTTCCTCATGTTTAAGTACATAAATAAAGCATTACAATCATTTGTAAAATGTGACCAAACTATGTTTATTTACATAGAAAGAAAAAGAAGAGAGCTTGGACTGAAGTTGCTTATCCTAACAAGTTCATACATGTACCCTCCTCTTGCTAGATAATATCCCCTCAACACTAGTTACTTTACAAAGGCTATAATAATATAATAAATAACTTGAAATTGTTGACGAAAAATGCTGAAAAGAATATAACTGCTTCAGGGTGAGACTACTTGTTTATAGAAGTTGTATCTTGATGTAACAATTATATGGTATTAACTCTCTGTTTTCAATAATGTCTAACAATTCAAAAGTTCAACGTAAATATGTAGAAAGGTTATTGGAATTCTGAACAAGATTCAATTCCCAATGAATGCTACCTAGCCTGGATTTCTTCGCAAAATAACCTGTTATTTTCGTCACGATGCACACGCTACTTTCGTTTTGCTTAATTGAGAATCAGGATTACCGAAAATGAAACGGGAATAGTCTTTGTGTTTTTTGGAATAGGAACCAAACCGTGACAATGTGCAATCCAATTTAGTATTTATCTGTTTCTACTGATCTGAAATAACGATTCTTGGTGAAACTATGAAACTATAGATATATATGAAAACCAAATTTGAAAGGTAATATTGTAAGTTCCTAATGATATCGTGTGACACAAATTTTGCGGGAAAATCTGTTTCGTAGTAAATCCATCCGCGAATAATGAACTTTTCTTGCCAAAAAATTGCTATTTAACTATTGAACAAAGATACAATAATAAACAAACACACCAACAACAGAAATGATATTCTGCCTTTCAAATATCAATTAAATCCAATGTTTCAAAGTCTTGAATCATAAGAAACATTCAAAACCAATAGGCACTATTTGATTTTGCCCATTGAGATCGGAAAGGCGGTGTAGTGGCAAAATTTTGCATGATTGCTAGAAGGCTCTCGAGCAAGCTTGACACTTTAATATACCATGAAATGAGAGGCTCATAGGCCACATCGCTCAACTGGATCTTCTTGGCCTATGTTTAAAGATTTTAATATTTTCATGCAAAATTATGATCCTCTATTGTGGCCCCAACCTACCCCAGGGGCCATATTTTAACAAACTTGAATCTGCACTAGGTCAGGAAGCTTCCATGTAAATTGGAACTTTTCTGGCCCAGTGATTCTTGAGAAGATTTTTAAATGACCCAACCCTACTTGTCCATTTTTGTAATTTTCTCTCCATTTTCTTAATAGCCCATCTAAAACATTTTTCATTAACCTATCTAATCATTTCTTGTCAGCCACCTCAAAACATCTCAAATTAGCTTACCTCACACATCCCTCATTAACTTACCTCACACGTCCCTCATTAGCTTACCTCACATGTACCTCATTAGTTACCTACCTTCTATGACAACTTCCTCTGATTCCTGAGAGTAAGGTGTAGACACTAAACTGATGGTGTCTGTTGGAGTTTGCCCTTCTAAACTGTCATCATCATTCATGATCTCAGCTGGCATTTCTGATAATGTATGCCAGGTAGCTCTACAACAGATAAGCACAACACTTATTTTGCTAATCATGTAGCTCTACAACAGATAAGCAGTCACAACTCTCATTTTGTTAATCAAGATATGTTTGTGAACATGGTCAAATTCAATACTGGCTAATTTAACTTTTTGATGTATGACCTTGACTTATGTTTGACAGAACTTAGACCCTGACCTGCCAGTTCAAGAAGCATGGTTGCAAGGTTAAAGTTGCAAGCAGACAGACCAAAAATAGCATGTCCCTGCTGCATGTCCATCTCATGATACAAAATATACAGCATATCTCACGATACAAAATATACCGTGTATCCCTTGATACAAAATATACAGCATATCCCTTGATACAAGATATACAGTATATCTCATGATACAAAATATTCAGTATATCTCATGATACAAAATATACAGTATATCTCATGATACAAAATATTTAGTATATCTCATGATACAAAATATACAGTATATCTCATGATACAAAATATACAGTATATCTCATGATACAAAATATACAGTATATCTCATGATACAAAATATTCAGTATATCTCATGATACAAAATATTCAGTATATCTCATGATACAAAATATACAGTATATCTCATGATACAAAATATTTAGTATATCTCATGATACAAAATATACAGTATATCTCATGATACAAAATATACAGTATATCTCATGATACAAAATATTCAGTATATTTCATGATACAAAATATTCAGTATATCTCATGATACAAAATACAGAGTTTATCTCATGATACAAAATATATAGCATATCCCTTGATACAAAATATACAGTATATCTCACAATACATAATATACAGTACATTAGAGACTTTGTTTTGTTAATGCATTTAATAACATACCTATACTAGAGTGTACATATGTAGACAACATGTTTTCAAGTTTTCTTCAAACATCAGGTAAGTTATCACCTGTACATGGTCTGTCACTGACACATCAGGTAAGTTATCACCTGTACATTGTCACTGACACATCAGGTTAGTTATCACCTGTACATTGTCTGTCACTGACACATCAGGTTAGTTATCACCTGTACATTGTCTGTCACTGACACATCAGGTGAGTTATCACCTGTACATTGTCTGTCACTGACACATCAGGTTAGTTATCACCTGTACATTGTCTGTCACTGACACATCAGGTAAGTTATCACCTGTACATTGTTTGTCACTGACACATCAGGTGAGTTATCACCTGTACATTGTCTGTCACTGACACATTGTCACAATTTGATTTTATTTTGTTTTGTTTGTTATTGCGCTCCATAGTTTGTTTTCTCCGTATTGTCACGGGTTGCTGGTCAAAGCTGTCAAACCGGTTTGGTGAGTGTTTTGCGTGTTAGTTCGGTCCAAGGTGCGGCAGAGTGAAGGTGTGTCCTTCCATTCAAGTTAGGAATGAAAGACCTGTGTGGTCTCGAGTTTAACCTGTGTGGTTTGTAAGGCCTTGGTGAAATACAGAACGGGTGTTCGTATGGTATTCCTGTGTGGAAATTTAGAGCATTTCGACAGCGGTGAGTGTGAATTGTTTATTTGTTTTACTTAGGTTAGGAATTTTGTCTATTTTTGGTGTTACTTAGCCTGTTTAATGCACGACTATTCTGTGTATCATTAAAATATTGCACAATATACCCGACATATTCAAGTTTTTTGTATGTATATATTGATTACATGAAAACCCCGACTGTTACTATGTAATTGTACATATATAGGTGACCAGCTGTGTATGTGCATGTATATTGTATGGCACGAGCAGGTGCTCGCAACAGTCATGACGTTCTATGGGATTTGGTGGACAGAGCTGGAGAAAAACCTATGCGCATGACGTGGACGGATACGGTAACACTAACTGAATAACGGACAGTGTCGATTTGAATATCAACGCTAGTGTGTGAAGTGCGGTAATTTCTTTGTGTCGTCTTATAGCCATCCTGAGTGAACTACTTTATATTTCAAGAGACATCTGCTGGTTCCTAAATTCTTACTACGTACTTGAACATTTAGATAAGTCGGGTGGACGTGTATTTGTCTGATTATTATTATTTTGTTTGCTATTTTTTTCTTATTTTTTTTTATGCTATGTGTGTGGGTGTTGTAAGTGCGTGTGTGGGAGTGCGTATGCGTGCAGATATTACTTGTGAATTTGCTGAGCACAACAATAAAGTTATTTTTTTTCACTTAACTCGGCTTTTTCATTTCAAAGTCCTGTAAACAGCGAGGGTTATTTCCTAGCCATAATCACAAATTGTGACACACATCAGGTTAGTTATCACCTGTACATTGTCCGTCACTGACACATCAGGTTAGTTATCACCTGTACATTGTCTGTCACTGACACATCAGGTTAGTTATCACCTGTACATTGTCACTGACACATCAGGTTAGTTATCACCTGTACATTGTCTGTCACTGACACATCAGGTTAGTTATCACATGTACATTGTCACTGACACAACAGGTGAGTTATCACCTGTACATTGTCTGTCACTGACACATCAGGTTAGTTATCACCTGTACATTGTCACTGACACAACAGGTGAGTTATCACCTGTACATTGTCCGTCACTGACACTTCAGGTTAGTTAGTTATCACCTGTACATTGTCACTGACACATCAGGTTAGTTATCACCTGTACATTGTCACTGACACATCAGGTTAGTTATCACCTGTACATTGTCTGTCACTGACACATCGGGTTAGTTATCACCTGTACATTGTCACTGACACAACAGGTTAGTTATCACCTGTACATTGTCCGTCACTGACACTTCAGGTTAGTTATCACCTGTACATTGTCCGTCACTAACACTTCAGGTTAGTTAGTTATCACCTGTACATTATATGTGTACAGATCACCTATTCATCTGACTGATATCCACTGACTCCACCCACCACATCTACAGTGGAATATTTACAAATGCTTTAAATTAGATGTAACTGTTTAAACTTCTTCTTTTGACAAATGAAAAAAAATCTGAAATGTTGATGTTACACAGACATTTTCCACTTGTGACATCAAATTTTTCTTCATAAGTTTATTGATATTTCTATCTACTCCTGGTTACAGAACCCAACTTGTCTTTCGGATTTTGGCCATTTCTGTCTACATGTAGTTTTTGTATATGACATGGCTTTTAGTTTTTGGATATTTCAATCTATTTACATTTACAGCACCTGACTTGACTTTTAGTTACTGCACCTGACTTGACTTTTAGTTACTGCACCTGACTAGACTTTTAGTTACTGCACCTGACTTGACTTTTAGTTACTGCACCTGACTTGACTTTTAGTTACTGCACCTGACTTGACTTTTAGTTACTGCACCTGACTTGACTTTTAGTTACTGCACCTGACTTGACTTTTAGTTACTGCACCTGACTTGACTTTTAGTTACTGCACCTGACTTGACGTTTAGTTACTGCACCTGACTTGGCTTTTTCCCTGCACTTCCCCATGGCTGAGAATGGAGGTTGGAAATGAACTGTCTTGAATGAAACTGAAATGATAATGCATGCAGCTTAAATAAATAACTCACACTCTGCTTTCGTACTCAATTGTGAATAAACTTTATATCAAGGAATGAATTTCTGATGATTTTATATAAATATTTCACACAAACAATGAGGTGTAGTTGTCAGCATTGCAGTATCACAAATGCCAGCAGTTTAAGAAAATAAAATGTTGTGTAACTGTGTCATATATGTAACCAGGTGTAGTCGAAGTACCACAAATTTAGACCTACACTTTGTGCTCAGGGCTGTAACAGTGAGGGTTCCTTGTGCTTTCACGATGAACCAGTCACTACCTATGAGACCGTTAAAACCGAAGCCCCATGTCACAGCAGGTGTGGCACGTTAACAATCCCTCCCTGCTCAAAGGCCATAATCGCTGAGCATTGGCCTAAATTTTGCAGCCCTTCACCGGCAATGGTAACATCTCCATTCTCAAGTGGGACATTAATCAGTATACAACCAACCAACAAACAGGACAATGAATTGTAGAGATTTGTTCTGCAGAGACATGAAAACTGACCTGCGAGGGAAAGATAAGAAACTCGTCCAACAGGACTCTATGCCAAATGTAGTAGACACATTAAGTGGGACGATAAACAATACCATCCAACCAAACCTATTTTAACATCTTAAGATTTGAGGAGGCAAACATACGAGTGGGACTTTAACTCGATCTACAAGCTATGACATCTAATTTCTGAGCCACCATGATCAGCTACACGAAATTATCTGTGTATTCAGCAACTGAGTCATATTCCACATCGCCGTGAGTTTACAATCTCTCTGACCCTCGTGCACATTTTGTATGTATATATAATTATGTCAAAAAGGTAACCTGATTTTCTCGGTGGTTTCTGTATCTCTAGGTAAAATGATGCATGGCACCTCTTTTGCTTGATTCAGGCGATCCAGAATTTGCCTGGCATTCAGCGTGACTTCATTGTTATTGTTCAAAACTCGCTGGGCCGCTGGTATAGAAATTTCATTATTACATTACTACAAGAGCATTCTAGAAATTCAAGTTTGAACTATTAAATTTATAAGTATAAACATCTGCACTTGTTGAATCATTAAGATTTCTATTCAATATAAATGTATGAGACATGACTTCAGAATTTCAAACCTCTGATTGCGATCTCCAGCTTGCTCTTCTCTACTAGCATTTGTTGCTTCTGTAAAGTCAGAAAACAGCGGAGTCACATGTACACGAAAATCAGAAAACAGCAGAGTCACATGTACACGAAAATCAGAAAACAGCGGAGTCACATGTACACGAAAATCAGAAAACAGCGGAGTCACATGTACACAAAAGGAACTAACTCTTCCAAGTTCATTCATAATTCAAACTCAGACAGTCTGTCAAGTCCCAAGTCAATATTTCACTGTGAAGGCTTTATATCGTATGTATAATCGTCTCTCTAGTCCCAAGTCAATATCTCACTGTGAAGGCTTTATATCGTATGTATAATCGTCTGTCTAGTCCCAAGTCAATATCTCACTGTGAAGGCTTTATATCGTATGTATAATCGTCTGTCAAGTCCCAAGTCAATATTTGACTGTGAAGCTTTATATCATATGTATAATCGCCTGTCAAGTCCCAAGTCAATATCTCACTGTGAAGGCTTCATATCATATGTATAATCGCCTGTCAAGTCCCAAGTCAATATTTCACTGTGAAGACTTTATATCATATGTATAATCGCCTGTCAAGTCCCAAGTCAATATCTCATTGTGAAGGCTTTATATTATTTGTATAATCTTCTGCCTTTTTAAATTAAGAATGAAAAGTACATACACTTGAAACATTAAACATTTTCATCTCTGTTTCCTGTACAAGTAGCTCAGAGAAAATATACTTGGGAGAATTTAGAAAGCACCTGCCCAATAAGACCCGTTAGTGAAACACTGCTGCTCTTACAGCAAAGGCTACCACAAGAAAGATCTCATCCCAAGGATACGTGTATGAAATATGAGAGTCTTAGCACTAACTGTTCAAAAAGTTACGGCCAAGGTTAAAGTTTTTGCTGAAAGACCGAAAATTATGTGCACCTGGATCTCTGATTACGGGGGCATAAAAGTACAGGTTGGAGTGAAATACAGAGCCTTTCATCGTATTTCTCCTCCACACACTATACTGTAGGCACTGCTGTAAGGCCACTCCATTCCTCACCATTATTTAAATATTGCTTCACTGTCAATACAGTCTACGTTTCACTGTCAATACAGTCTACGCTTCACTGTCAATAGTCTACGCTTCACTGGCCATACAGTCTACGCTTCACTGTCAATACAGTCTACGCTTCACTGTCAATACAGTCTACGCTTCACTGTCAATAGTCTATGCTTCACTGTCAATACAGTCTATGCTTCACTGTCAATACAGTCTACGCTTCACTGTCAATACAGTCTACGCTTCACTGTCAATACAGTCTACGCTTCACTGTCAATACAGTCTACGCTTCACTGTCAATAGTCTACGCTTCACTGTCAATACAGTCTACGCTTCACTGTCAATACAGTCTACGCTTCACTGTCAATACAGTCTACGCTTCACTGTCAATACAGTCTATGCTTCACTGTCAATAGTCTATGCTTCACTGTCAATACAGTCTACTCCAGATGTACTGAAATTCAGGACACCGACCTATATTCAAAGTTCAACTGATGTCAAGTTATATAAATAATGTTACGGGGGATTTATTTTTACTTCAATGTAACAGATACTTCAGTATATAAGTCACTTCAGTATAAGTGGAGTAGATTCCACACTGACAAACACATGTTTATTTAGAAGGAAATGAACTTCATTCAAATGGGTGCTTCTAAAGTCCTGCGTTATATCTAGAAGTCAATGTTTTACATTCACTTACCAGATCTTCCAGTGGCTCTACGCCTTCTTTGTAAGCTGCAAAAACTTCTTCTATCAGCTGTTTCTCCCTACAATGTTTCCAATCTCATTTCTAAAAGCAACCTCATTTTCCATCAGTTTTGCTTCTAGCACACTAGTTTCAAATGTTAACATTTTTTGGTTTTTTTTTTTTATTTTGCCCTAAAAACCTGTACAGCTATACTACAAATCAAACTGATGTAAATGATTTTGTTTTTAATGTAATTATGAAACACAATGTAAAATTTCATTTAAATTTATTAATAATCAACCCTGTAGCATTATCAGACTTTTAAATTTGTTGCCCCGTGCGGATCCAGGTTGTTAGAATAGATCCTCAATACCCCTTGCTTGTCATAAGAGGCGACTAAATGGGGCGGTCCTTCGGATGAGACAGCAAAAACCGAGGTCCCATGTCACAGCAGGTGTGGCATGTAAAAGACCCCTCCCTGCTCAAAGGCCATAAGCGCCGAACATAGGCCTAAATTTGCAGCCCTTCACCAGCAATGGTGGCGTCTCCATATGAGTGAAAGATTCTCGAGTGGGACGTTAAACAATATCTAATCAATCAATCAATAATTTAAATTTGTTAATATGATGGCTTACAACCCTGTAGCATTATCAGACCAATTAGTTTTACAGTTCATCAGTTTACAGTGCTTTACAATACTAAAATAAAAGGTATTTATATGTATTGTGTGATCAGTAGAACTGGTATGGTGTATACCTGGCTTGTAAAAGTCCGTGAAGTCCTTGAAAGTGTTCCCTAATTTCTAAGATAACTGCTGCTGTTTCTGTTTTCGTATCCGGAAAGAAATCCGTCATTGTCTGCAGCAAATAAAAAAAAAGAGAAGATATAAATTTGTTTTCTTGAATTTCTAGTAATATCAAATTATACCGAGTGAAATATACCCAACCCCCTCCCCCCTCATCATACCCGGACCAATGTAAAGAAATGGCTTCAGTTCGTTTTGAGATGACGCCTCAACAAAAGAAAATCTGGAGGTTCGGAAGCTTTAGAACATACACATATACCTTGTCAACTTTGATCAATTTGCGCACCACTTTGTTGGCAAGATGCAAGGCTGGCTCCATTTCAGTAAAAAAAGTTTTGTTCTGGAAAAAAAAGATACCCCATTTTAAGTGTCCTAAAAAACCAAGGTATTGCAACACTAAGGGTGTACAATGACTGAATCTACAGTAATTGTAAAATATGTCCAGGAACAGCAAAAGACAATTCATTATAACCAAACTTCATTACATCCAAGAAAACTTTCATTACTGTCCTTTCATAGGGGAATAAATATCACTTTGCAATAAGTGCAAATTCATTTTTAAATGTATGTTCATTATAAGCGTGATTACTGTATAGTATAGGAGGAGGACGTCAAACAAGCACAAGCTCTAGTGTACGTAATACAGAAATGCACCTTTTCTTCCATGGAAGTGATCACATGGCCTTTGTGATCTCCAACAATGACACACTTAGAACAGATAGGAATTACGTCATCTTCACAGTAGTACTCCAATTCTCGGCCTTCATGCAGCTCACAGTCCTGAGTCAAATCATCCTGAAGACTGAAAAACAAGACGTGTTTATGAAACACTGATGCCCCTGGACTACAAGGTGGAACTATCAAGATTTGTAATGGTCACCTGGTCAATTATTTTGGTGTCAATGGAAAGATCTTGCTAAAGGAATAACACAAACCATTTATGAAATCACTACCTCTTGTGGTATAAAAGATATGACAAAGGTTAAGGTTTTTACGAAAATTTCCAAAAGCTAGGTCAAAAGTCAATGTCAAGGTCACATGGTCAACAAACCTGGTATCATTGGAAAGGTTCTCTCACAAGAAATGCACATGCTTAATATAAAAGCAATACCTCTTACCATTTGAAAGATACGGCTTGTGTAGGTTTTTTTCTAAAAGTAGGTCAAAAGTCAATGTTAAGGTCACCAGGTTAAAAATTCTGGTGTCAATGGAAAGGTCTTGCCACAAGGAATACACATCATAAATATGAAAGTTCCACCTTTTATGTCGTAAAAAATATGAGCAAGGTAAAAGTTTTCTGTCACAGACAGAAGGCCAGACAGATGGCTGAATGGACAGGGTGGAGCTGCTACAACACCTGCTGTCACCGTTGGTGACAAAGGTAAAAAGAAGGCGAAGGCCAACATGGTAAAAATTGCAATAAAGATTTGTCAAATTTGCTCATAATATAGGAGATGCACATATTCAGTATGTATGCACTCGTAAGCATGATGGATGGACAAACGAACAGACGAATGGATGGACAATTGGACGGAGTGGAATGGCTGCTATACCTGCTGTCACCATTGGTGATGCAGGTACAAATATGAAATCCCGAATTCATGACATTATTACGAAAGTCAAGGCATCTTACAGTGAGAGAAGTTGCATGTATTTGCCAAGTTGAATATTTTGGTTCTCAATATCCTAGTCGTGAATGGCAGTCTAGTGTCTCTGACTCATGATTAAGGAGAGGTGTGAGGTGTGTAATGTGCAGGTGACAACATGGAAAGGAGGCTCAAGATCTCAACACTGCAGAAACATCAGTGTGACTTGGTGTCAGGCTGAGCCCTGCAGCTTGTATAGACAACATATTTATGCTAATGAAACATTTAAACTACGTGCATCATGGCCTACACTAAAATATTATTTCACACAATTACCTGTCGTTATTCAAAAGAAACAAATAGCATATGTGCACTAACGTTTTGTACAGTGATGCGAAGAGTTACTATTGATCACATCATTTCTCAGGGATACAATAAGGTGTTTATTTCAGAGACATATCTAAACTTCACAAATCATTATTGCTGAAGTCGTCTATATTTCAGAGTTCGTTTGTTTCTTCTATTATAGATTTCTGCAAATTACTTGAAATGCCTCACTTAATTATGTGTAAATAAAGATCTCATGATGAAATATGATTTACAGTACTTTTGGGACTTTGCAGATTGTGTATTGTGTGTTAAACACAATTGTGTGAATATATAAATAATATTTATATGTATTGTAATTTACAAATTCCACAATTACATCGTATTGAAGAGCAGAAAAAGAAAAATCTGGGAATTACACCATTCTAAACTTCTTCAATTTCCCAGCAAAGTTTCACTCTTGGCAAGCTAAATCGAGAACAACCAGTTAAAGTATGCTGGCATCTGACAACCTTGTCCATAGTGTCGGGAATCAGATGAAAAATGATAATCGTGAATAGGAACAATCAGAGAAGCCGAATCGATGCGATTACCAATTTTAATCTGTTAATATATATCTATTAGAGGCAAAAATATTCACTTTCTTATTCAAATTGATTTGTAAATATTTGTTTATATGTTGTATCTGTTAAGAAATTGCTGCCATCTCTAAACATAATCTGGGCTACACTAACGCTTATTGTCATATTCTAATAAATGACAGTAATTTTCAAACATTTTAGTGATGCTAAGTAAATAGAAAATTGAAACCAGAATTGGAAAACTCTGAAATGCACACACGTCAATACATTTCAAGAGATCAATTATTGAAAAAGAATAATCAATTGTCATTGGGAATAAACTATTCAATCAATTCTCATTTATAATCGATCAACTTAACCACACGTCTCCTCCCAAAGCCTACATTAAACCCTGATGGTGCTTCTCAAGTTTGAAATTAAACACATATCAACAGGAACTATCTACACTGTACCTCTCGACCATCACTATTGGGAGTGCCTGGTGCTGTTTTAAAGTATTTGACTTCGAATGGACCTACAAGCAAATAAAAATCATTTTTTATACTACATACCACAATCCCTCGAACATTAGCTTGCAAATTTTCAAAGCATTTGATAACATTAAAACAAGTTCTCTTTTTTTACAGACCAAGATTTATCAAGAAATGTTAAAGAGAATTACACTCATACAATGAAACTCTTTCACGAAATCCAGCCATGAGAGGGACGACTGGAAAATGACTATTGATTGAGTTATGTCCCTTTACTAAATCCTACACTGTTTACCCCCATCCCTATTGATTTTGCACTGATGATTATCAAAAAAAAAAATATAAAAAAAAAAATAAAAAATAAAAAAAAAATAAAAAAATCAGTTGATATTGAGGAAAGGGACCAAGATTTTTGTCTTTTTTTAGGGGGTGGGGGTGAGGAGTTTCAATGCATTTGTTCATTCCTTATCAGACTTCATCTCCAATACCTTCACAAAACATCCATGGCACATGATAACGTCACATTTGTCACACCTGCATATTGCTACTCTGCGGAAACACTCCCTGCACATTTTTTCTACAAAAAAATATTTAAGTTAAAGCTACCACAATGTCTTATCTACAACAGCATCACTGCTTATCTATCTACAACAGCATCACTGCTTATCTATCTACAACAGCATCACTGCTTATCTACAACTGTATAACTGCTTATCTACAACAGTGTATCACTGCTTATCTACAACAGCGTCGCTGCTTATCTACAACTGTATAACTGCTTATCTACAGCAGTATCACTGCTTATCTACAACAGTATCACTGCTTATCTACAACAGTATCGCTGCTTATCTACAACAGTATCGCTGCTTATCTACAACAGTATCGCTGCTTATCTACAACAGTATCGCTGCTTATCTACAACAGTATCACTGCTTATCTACAACAGTATAACTGCTTATCTACAACAGTATCACTGCTTATCTACAACAGTATCACTGCTTATCTACAACAGTATCGCTGCTTATCTACAACAGTATCACTGCTTATCTACAACAGTATCACTGCTTATCTACAACAGTATCGCTGCTTATCTACAACAGTATCGCTGCTTATCTACAACAGTATCACTGCTTATCTACAACAGTATCACTGCTTATCTACAACAGTGTCGCTGCTTATCTACAACAGCATCACTGCTTATCTACAACAGTATCGCTGCTTATCTACAACAGCAGCACTAATCTACATCAATCTCTATAACCAATGTAATGGTCCATACAAAGAAATTATTGCAAGGAGTTTATGGTATTTGATGGTAAATATTCTTGAGCAATGACAGAAATTATTTCCATTGGTGAATATTCTTGTGCAATGACTTAGATACAATTTCCATTTTCATACCTCCTCCTTCAGAAGAATTTCTCATAGCAGGACTCTGAACCATTCCCGCAGGAGAAAGCTTCTCAAGTTCTCTGAAAGAAATCAATTCAATAGATAAGGCCAAAATACAATATATGTGCATTTCCTGACCCTACCTATTTATTTGCTGCCGACCCTAAATATTTTATTGATGGTTTATATAAATTAATTAAAAAATCCGCAATTTTTCAAACAGGAAATTTGTTCTTTTCATGTTTGAGATTCTCTGATTACATTTTGACTACTCTGGATCTTCAAAATGCTTGAAAAGTATTTGTAATATATAGACCTGTATTCAAAGCATATCAAGAATATAAGATAAGATTTTGAATAAAAACGTTTTAATAAAATAAATTGTTTTACTTACCTACCTTACCTAATTTTTTTGGGAAGTGAAACAGGAAACACACTTTTATTTTATTTTGGCCTAAGGATGGACTATACAAGAAATACCAAAGGGCTATCATTATTTATAGCTAAATATTGTTCCTGTGAAAAATAATGTCTCCTCAGCTCCCCCAAATTTAAAGTCCTCCAAATTAAACCTCCTCCCCTTAATGTACTGCACGATATAGAGAAAGCATGAGCAGGAACACAGACATTATGAACTCCGATAACCCATATAAGAGAAGTGTTCACAAACTATTTTACACCCTCCACCCCTCTTAGATCCACTATAACTTTTAGGAAAATAATTGGATCATCCTGTCCCAACAATATGCACATCTACAAATGGCAATGAAGCATTGTACAAAGTTTCAAGTCTATCTAATAGCCATACAGGAGAAGTGTTCGCAAGATTTTGTGACAAACTGACCAAACTGAAAGTACAAAAAGGATATTTTTCAACCTAGAAGGAAAACACAGTTCTACATAATATGCCTTTTTAAAATTGTATTTTTGTTTTATTTCACTACATAATGCTACCTTTCGATGTTATTTTACAATATTAAATAATTCCACTTTTGATACTGTAACTTTTTGAAACTAAATAATTCCATTTCTTATGGTTATTTTTTAATATTAAATACTTTAATTTTTATGTCGTTTTTTTTTTTATATTAAATTATTCCACTTTTTGTTTTGATACTAAATAATTCCATTTTTTGTTTTTTTAAATTGTATTTAAGTCACTTCTTAATACTGTTATTTTTTGATACTAAATAATTCCATTTTTTTGGTCTGGTTATTTTTTGATACTGTTTTCTTTTTTAATATGGTTATTTTTTGATATAGTTAAGTTTTGGTCTGCTATTTTTTGATACTGTTATTTTTTGGTATAGTTATTGATACTGTTATTTTTTGGTATAGTTATTGATACTGTTATTTTTTATACTGTTATTTTTTGGTACGGTTACAGGGCTCTACATTAACATTTTTTTCCTACTTGTCCATACGGATATGGGACAAAGATATTTACTTTACCAAACTTCAACTTCACTTGTCCGCAAAATTTTCTAAGAAGATCCAATAATATTGGCAATATTGTCAACTTGAAAACTGTATTACTTAACATATAGTCCATTTTATGCGTGCTTGAATGATTTTTTTTTTATTTTATTCAATTGACAAAAACAACAAACACATGAAGCAAAATTTTATCTAGACTGCCTGTCTTGAATCAATTTTCGTGTTTGCTCGATAATGATCTAGAGAATCCAAAGTTTGTATTATGGGAAAAGAGTACCAATTCATTTCCCATAGACCTCGATACTAACATTTGGTCCTCTCACTATTTAACAAAATGAATTTTAGACCATGTTTGCTTGATGATGATCTAGAGAATCCAAAGTTCGTGAGATCCATGCCTCTTGATAGTAGCAAGCAACAAGTGAATACCGATCCCTATCGAGTTTATATAACGATGGATATCGGGATCGAAGTTCATTTTTCATGCATTGCTTCCGACTTTGAACAACCAATAAACTTTTCACCAATCATTTTTTTTTTTATTATTTGGAGACTTCTTTTCATAAAAAAGCACTTGTCCAATCAAACAAGTGCCCAGAAATATTCATTTGTCCAAATTTTTTTTTCCCACCAGTACTGGACATGTGGACAAGCGTTTATGTGGAGCCCTGGGTTATATTTTGATTTGGTTATTTTTTGATACTACACAATGCCTCTCACTGATTGAGCAGCATCCTCTGCTGACATAGAATCCATCCCGTTATATACACATCCGGCCAGAGATTCCTCACACTCGCCTCTCCTTGTGGTAAATGAGTCACTTTCTGGAAACAAGAAATTTGTTGTCACATGTACTCAAGAATAATTTGCATCATAGTTACTTGCATTCTAAAAATAATTTGTATCATACGTACACTCAAGAATAATTTTGTATCATACGTACACTCAACGAATAATTTGTATCATACACTCAACAAATAATTTGTATCATACAAACACTCAAGAATAATTTTGTATCATACAAACACTCAAGAATAATTTTGTATCATACAAACACTCAACGAATAATTTGTATCATACAAACACTCAACAAATAATTTGTATCATACACTCAACAATAATTTGTATCATATGTACACTTAAGAATTTGTAACATGTACAGTGTATCATGTTGATACATATTTAAATCAGTTTTTCCTCATCAAGCTCATAGGTCACTGTTTTTATTGCTGATATAGCTGTCCTGTTTAATTGTACCATTCCCATTTCTGAAGTGTATTAATGCACAGTAACAAACTGCTTAGACTTCCGAATACAAGGTTCGTAATTCGCTTTGTATCAAACATTGTGAAAGTTAACGAATGTTTTCACCTCCTCTTAATTTCACAGAAAGCTGTGGTCAAAAAATAGGTTTTTAAAACAAATGAAATTCCCAATTTGTTCTATTTTGGTGATATTTTTCTCAATGAACTGGAATTAGTTTCCATATGATAGAAAGAAAGCTGAAAACATACAAAAAGCTATAGAAATTATATTTATGACGAAACACATTTTGTGCAATGAAGGAAAAAAAAAAGATTTAATATCCATGTGACCAATGTCATTGTTGAATATGATACAAAAATAACGACTAAAGTGCCATCCGGAATGTGAACAGTGAACATGTCCTTTTAAATGAAAACGAGGCCCACAGGCTGTAACAGTCACCTGAGTATCAAAGCCCGTACCTACACCTGTCAGGGAGTCTCATATTTGCATTTAAGCCTCATTCTGGGGTCTTTTGTGCATAGCTTTATGATCTTTCTAAATACGCATGCAATTCCCATTACAACAGAAGGAAAGATGAAGTATGAAGCATTTAAATCAGCCTGTAATCCCTGACCTGCAAGATGCAATGAAATTCACAATTTTGGTAGAGGGCTTCATGGACATAATAACCATGTATTTGGTTTTTCTCCCACATCTGCGAGATTTTTAAAACTTTTTTTTGCAGATTTGGCTCCAATCATGAGGCCCTGAGGGAGCTATGATCAAATTCCTCTTATCCAACAATTTTTACCCTGCCCCTAGGGCCCCAAGGAAGCAGGGGCCCTGAAATTTATAATCTGTATCCCTCTTGTCCCAAAGATGCTTTATACAAAATTCTGGAGGAATTGGAATGGTAGTTATCAAGACGTTGCTAACACATTTAGTGACTGATCAGTTTGATCCTACCCTAATATTAAAACCCCTCTCCTGTGGTCACAAAATTTACCCATTTGGTATAACGCTATCTGCTCATTCTAAATATCCATTTAGTTTTAATTTGGTGTCAATAGCATTAAAGAGGTGGGTTTTTATTTAAATGTTCTATACATAGATAACATATACCAAGTTTGGCCCTGCCCTGGGGTCAGAACCTCTATCCTGACGATCATGAAATTTGACATTTTGGTAGAGGCCTTCTGCTCTACATTACAATCCATTTAGTTTTTCTTACAAATAAGAGGTTCTAGAGAAGATTTTGAAAATTGGTCACTTTTGACCCCATCTCTAGGGCTCCAGGAGTCATGAAATTTACAAATTACGTCTGTCTTGTCCCAAAGATGCTACATACCACATTTGAAAATAATTGGAATCATCACACGCCACAGCTGAAGTGCACCCTCCTGTCCCTTTTCACCCACAGCTCTCTGCGTGAAAATTTTCTCGTTTCTCATAAATAAGCATGACAAGAATGATGTAATTCGTGGACCAATAGAATTCACGTTAAGCCTAAAATTGATGATTCTACATAAAGCTTATAAAACTCTTTGAGTATGTACTCCATACTCAAACTCGTACACCAAACCATACTCATAATTCCATACTGATTTATGTATAAACTCGTACAAGAAACCATACTCATAATTCCACACCGATTTATGTATAAACTCGTATACCAAACCATACTCATAATTCCACACTAATTTTTGTATAACTTGTAAGTATGAGCACGACTTTGGAGCAAGCATTTTGAGTTTGAGTACAGACTCAAAAAGATTTATAACGTTCAAGCCTGGTTTACACAGTCGTGTTTACTTTAGTAAATAATGGCTGTTGCCACGAAAACTTGTGCTTTTTACAACGAAATGATCTTTGACAAGAAATCACATACCGCAACACATCTGTTTGTTCATTTGTTTATACTGTCGCCATATTTCAGGGCTTGAAATTTGTGAGAAATACTCGCAAAGTGCGAGTAAATTTAAAAAACTACTAGTGAAAATAGTAGACACTTGAAAATTTTAGCAAGTGATGATTTACAAACCATCTTGTATCCTTATTTCATGGCTTTTCTTGCACTCAGAATCATACAAACACTTGTTTATTCGGTGCAGAAAAATACTCCTTAGTTTATTTACTTTTCTGATACAAAAGAAGACGTGTGATTTCCAAGGGACTCGTCAAATTTTCATGGGATTCCAGCTGCTTATAAACCAGGAGTCTGGTATTGCTTTGAAAAATTTTTTAGTGACATCCCTGATGTGGTATGAAATTGGAAGACATTGAATCTAGACCTGCAGTAAACAGGTGGTGGACTAGAAGTATGGGGTCAGGAGACCCATCATTGCACCACATGACCTATGCCAGCAACTTGTCCTAACAATGTCTGTTGACCCACTAGGCTCAGTAAACATGGGAAAAATCATTGATTTACAGAAATATGAAAAAAAGCACTGTTTCATTCTTTTTAGTTTGCTTGGTTTTCATTTTAGCCAGTGGATTTTATATCCACAGGCTAATTTTAGGCTGTGGTAAAAAAAAATTAATTTCAACCCCTGTATTTATATACATACAGGTTCTGTATTGATTAGTTATTGAAGCATTCTGATTGGTCAAGAGTAATTTCTCACTTTCTATAAACAGTTTAAATCTCCAACTAACCTGTGCTCGGAACCTCAGTGATTGGCGGAATTGTGTCATGCATATTTATGAGAAAATTTTCACACAGAGAGCACTGGCAAAAAGGGAGTGGAGCGTACATTTCAGCCATGGCTTGTGACAATGTTGCAATAGGTCACTCGAATTAACTCAAGTGACCTAAAAACCCTGCGAGATATTTACATTTTGGGATGAAATTTTTATTGACAATGAACAAATTTCTGCATCTTTCCGAAGACTTTAAATACTATTCCTGGACTAAACAAGTTTCAAATTAAAAACAAACACTCATTTACATTTTGGTGCACCAGTAAAAACCATGCGGTGTGAAGTGAGTGGGGTTGACACAAAATAACACAACTTAACTGAAAGTAACCTGTTTGTGTTATCATAGAAGGAAAGAATAATATTGATGAAAGTCACGACCTATCGAGAGCAAAGAGAGGTAACTCATTGTGACCAAAACAAATAAAAAAAAAAAAAAAACAACAGAAAAACCCCTCGTTTGAGTTATTTTTGAAAATATCTTGTTTGCTTTATGCTGCTGACACTAGTACAGCGTTGAAATTTTTCACCTTGCATTCTGGGCACTCGACACTAGTCTCCAATTCTCTGGCCATTTTAATTACACATCCTTCACAAAAAGAGTGCCCGCAATCCAGAAGGACGGGATTTCTGTGCTGTCGGTTGTATTCTACAAATAAACAGTGCACATTCACTACAACATTCTTTTTTAATTTTGGACACAACAGTGGAAGTTACAAAGTCATCTTCCCAAGATTTTTTTTAAAATTTGATTTCAAGGGTCCAGGACCAATCACATTGGGAAAAACAGCAATGTTTGGTTACAACTGGGAAACATTCATAATTCTTAAAAATGTTAATACTATGCATCTACTAATTTAGCAAACCTCAATTATCTGTTCGGAAAGGTAGAAATCCATAACCCGGGTATTGTCTGAGCCAGATTTTATCGAAGAACCTGAGCAGTGGTCTCCAGTGGAGATAAATCAACACTTTGAAAACTTTCATTTTGTATATCACTGGCTGAAGTACAATCCATCGGAAGACCACTGGTAGTGTCATGACCTTGTTTATTCTTGGACTAATTCTCTTGTTGATTTTCCACCTCCTCACAAATCAAGATGATCAGATGGCATGGACACCTCTTTAGTTTTGAACTTCTTGTTTTTAGCATATATTCTTATTTAACTATACCTACCCAACTGTTACAATGACAGATTTACAGAAATTCCAAGCTTAAAAGCAACAACCGTAAGTAAATCCCCAAAGAATTCCAAGTGATAAGGTTTCATGAAAATAAAACAAAAGCTTTCGATTTGCAATCTTCTTTCTTTTTTTATGCAAGTAACTAGTACTGTACAGTGTTTGACTAAATTCTTAGGAAAAAACCTTGCAAAAAAATTTAAAAGATGTACAATAACTTTTCATCTCACCAACCAACTCAAAATTTCACTTGTCCGAATTAAAAACATTGTTGACTGAAATTTTGTTTTACTCTTTACTCTAGTACACCCATCAACCTATCTATCTAAATTTCATGGAATTTTTATTGCAGCTGACTTTGGTCCTAAAAGATTTCCTTCAAATAAAATGATTTTTTTATACATGATGAAAAACTAATCCTTGATAAATCAACACCAGATAAAACACACAGGCAAGTTTACCAATCGTCTTTTCCAGCAGCCATGATAGATCTTGTGTAATTTTAAGGGTCTCACGCTTGGAGTTTAGATTGGCTTGATAAAGTAAAGATCAGTGTAGATAAGTGGATTTACCTCATTCTATCACTAAAACATCATTAAAGAAAAGCACTTATAATGGAAACTTCCTATTTACCATATTATTTATGTTTAAAATAGAGGAATTCCTATATTCAGTTCAAGATCCACAGCATGAAACTTATCTAATGCGCTCCTGAATTCTCATTGGCTGTCCCAAAATAAAACTGATTAAGGTCAGTAAACATGGCAGACAAATTCAAGTTGTGATGTTGACATACATGAAAATTAACCAATATATGGACTGTATTTGATATTTTTGGATTAATTTATGGCCTGCACAACTACAATTTTTGAGTTCAGGTAGGAAATGGCAAATGTTATAGTCACTTATTTATGATTTTAACCAAATTCATTGTAAGAGTGAATCACTACCGCACTTGCACCATTACAGAGATCCTACGGATTTGTAACCCTCCCCCCACCCCCAAAAGGTAGAAGGCACATTACTGCAGCTAATACTTCCATCAGTGTCAAAGTAAATCAGCATTGTTATATCACCTTTGTTTTCCATTGAGATTAATTTTTTTCAATTTCTTTCGAAGTGCTTTTCTCACGCAAGTATTTTAAGAGACAGTTGTGAAGCTTCCATTTTCGCACGTTGGATAGTTTGTAATAGAGGTGCACTCAGGTTATTTATACATGTGAAAAACATATATAATGAAATAATTATGGACATCATACCTAAAACCTTAATGATATGCAGTATATATGATCAGGTTTGATGTTGGAGACGAATACATGCTATAAATTTTTTTCCCATTGAATTTAACAAATATGCTATTTGAAATAACAACAATTATCATCAATTTAGTTTTGAATAGACTAGTGTCAGTTGGATTTATTTGCAGAAAAATCAGTTATGACTTTAGGAGATTCATATGTAATCCAATCACAGCTAATTTCCCCACACACTGCATGAATACATAATCAAAAATGAGGACGATAGCTGCAGTGTCACTCCGGAAATGTTTCCGTCTTTGGTTCTTTTGTTACACGTTCATGGATGTTATGAACATGCTGTCAGGCAAATCTTCTGTTCATAACAATGGTGTTCAACCAGTCACAGAGCGAGTTCTTTAAGTTAGTATGATTGCCTTTAGAAACATCAGGAACACTATATCCATTCATGGTATCTGCATATTTTAATATTTACGTTAATTTTCAAGCAAATGAAGGGACGGTTTGTAAGCCACGTGCATTTTTAATTGTTCAATGATCTTTTTACCTCTGTGATAATATATATTTATATATGTGTTTTGATATAATTTTTTTCTTCTTTGTTACGCTTGCATTTAGACTATAAATGTGCATTTCTAAATTTCTCTTGAGGTATTCTGTCAAAATATTTTTTCTATGGAGAGCCATTATGGTCATCATTTAGAGTACAAATTTTCCAAACCTCTTTTTATGATGTGAATTTTGGAACATGTTTTGAAGCAATTAATATTGTTATTTTTTTTATGTTATTATGTTCTCCAACAATTTGTAAAGTCACAAATAAGTATCAAAGGCAATATTGTCATAATATGTGTACATTTGACTACAACTTCTAATGGTAACTTCTTTGTTTTAATGAGAGAATTTATCTTTGCATTTTCAGCTTTGTACCCTTCCTGAAGTACTATTATAGGAATAAACTACTCTGGTTGTTCACATTCCATTATAATAGGAAAGACAGAAAATATAAATAACTCCACAGAAGTTTTGCGATGCATATTACTGTGAAAATTTTTACCAAAACATGTACAGTGTGCAATTTTCATTTTGCTACATTGCGGCAAAGGCATGTCTCAGATTGCTGGTCATAAGATGCGTTTAACAGGTTATCATTTTAACCATAGAACATTCTATATGGCATTTTGGGTGCCAACTATAGAGTTTTCATCTATGTATGTCAGTAATAGCTGGCGAAAAGGGGGGGGGGGGGGGGGGTAAAATTCACCACGGTGCCGCAAAAGTTTGAATATCCCCATCCACATGGAGCCTCGTCTGGACAATTACTTTCACTTTAAGAGACAGTGTTCCGCAAACGGAGATCCATTGTTCTTACCTTTTGTAACATAAAATCCATTACACTTTGGACAAGTTGGATTTCGATGCAAGGAGCTGACATGTGTCATACTGCTTGCTGACATTTTCCCACCAACCTGTCGACCATCAACTTCCCGCGAGTTTTTCTCAGCAGTTGAATAATTCAGCCTATCGTACGATAATTATTCGTATCTATGATTGATCCAGTGATTGTGTGTTCACATGTAAACATTATCATTTTCTTTGTTCATTTTCAGTTACTTATATGAAGATTTGAAATGATATGGTCTTTAACAGGGTTCAAAATTATATCTTTTGAAAAAAATCTGTCACATTTCGTTAAAATCGCATGCCTCGACTAATATTTCGAACGATTTGAAAGGCATAATGCGTTCTTGACGACTTTCGGAAATATTATATTGGATGTCATTTTATTTTTAGCATGGGCTCGATGGAGCGAAAGACATACCTGTGAAATATTCACGTGATATGCGTAAGTATTTTAGAGTCAAACATTAGACTAAATCATGAAAAGTTGCAAATTCGAAACATGCACATGCTATGTATCACGACCCTGAGTTGCAGCTGCATCGCAATGGCTATAGGCCTATTTGTTGTTTTTGTTGTTTTTTGTTTTTGTTTTTTTTTTAATCTCTAAACGCAAATACAAGTATCTGTATCTTAAACAATAATCAGAGGGATTTTATTCTATTTATTGATTAAAATTCCGATGTCTGTGACTCGGGCAATTTCAGAGACTTTAATACAGATCGAGCGAATACAGACCATATAGAAGTTATACAGACCTTGTAGAACTTATACCAGACCATATAGAGCTTATACAGACCTTATAAAGCTTATGAGTGTAGTGTGAGAGTGTGTGAAACGGTGCGAATGAAAAAAAAAAAAATCAATATGTATGTACTGTTATATTTAGTGATGAATATGAGAAAAAAAATAAAGAAAAAAAAAAAAAAGCTTATACCAGGCCATATAGAGCTTATACAGACCTTATAGAACTTGTACCAGAGACCTTGTAGAGCTTATACAGACCTTATAGAGCTTATACCAGACCATATAGAGCTTATACAGACCTTATAGAACTTGTACCAGAGACCTTGTAGAGCTTATACAGACCTTATAGATCTTTGTACAAAGCTGATATAGAGTTTATATGCCGGGGTCCTATGAGGCAGCGGTACTTAACGATTTCGATTCGTTTTAATATCTGTCAGCCTGATTTCAATCAATCAATTGTTAATGTTTTATAAATACCTTATATACTGTTCTTTTTATTCATATAAATAAACAATCAGATATAAATGTAATTGCTTGTTTACAAATGGAAGATTGTGAGACAATACCTGTGTACATTTGACAACGAGGATACTACAATACGGTGGTATTTGCAAAAATGCAGCAAATGGTGGTCATATGATGCTACTATTTGTGAAAAGGGTTAATTTTTTTAAATATAAATCGAGGTAAAGTTAATAAAAGAATAAATAAAATTTAGCAATTTTAATACAATGAAATAAAATGTTTCAAAATGTAGAAGCACAAAAATTAAGAAAAGTGATTTTAAAAGATGCTGAATCTTCACTCGTTATAAATTCGAAGACGTATTGTTCAAAATTCTGAACATTTTTACTTTTTCAGTGGAGACAAGTATTGTGTGCATTAGTTGTTTATTATCTAAAAATATCTCGCAGAGAGATGATACGGTACATTCGTGACGTATGTAAAAGCAAAATACTTCTGAACAGTAGGACCCGCGGTATCATAGGACATGAGTTTTGTTGCATGCCAATTTACCGTAGTTGATGTAGGGTTTTATGGCCACTACAATTGTCCACGTCGGTTGTCTACCATGCAGGGTTGACAAAAACATTTCGGGCATTTAGGATATTCAAGGACTGGAGGAATGAGTACCTCGATCGACAGAGGCATGTCTGGAGTTTCTTCTTCCCTGTCTGTATCCATGATATGCAAATAACACTCAAATTGCCGCTACTGGTAATTTTTCCTCCAATCAACTTACAGGTTTTGTAGGTCATTCTTATTTGGTGAGGAAAATGGCAGAGATAAAATTTTTGTTAATTTCTTCTGGTGTCACTAATTATTTTCTAATTATGAAATTATTTAATCATTATAATTATAAATGATTAGTTGCTGTAGATCAAAATAATCAATTATTCATTATATCATAGGTCTGTCAAGGACCTTTGACCGATCATTACTAGTTGAGGTCTTTTCTGCCAGGGTTATCTTGGGAAGATAGGGAAATTAATTATTTTTAAAAGTAAATTTGTGGTACTTCACAAGGTACGATAACAACTAAATTGGGCGGTCCTTCAGATGAGACCACAAAACCTTGAGGCCCCAAGTCACAGCAGGTGTGGCACATAAAAAGTCCCTCCCTTCTGAAAGGCCATAAGCGCTGATCATAGACCTAAATTTTACAGCCCTTCACTGGCAATGGCGACATCTCCAAATGAATGAAAAATTCTCAAGTGAGACGTTAAGCAATATAAACCCACCAAATTTCGACAGCCCATTTACCCGTCGCATAATAATCAAGTCTGACTGCATGCCAACATGTGCTACAGATACAGACTAGTAACTTCTATTAAGCATACAGGGTGTGCCAAATTTCCTTCATAAATATGCAGGTCAACATGGAAATTTTCTTTATTTACACATATTTGAATAGCTAAATGGGTAAATCTGTACTGGTTTCACTGCAAAGATTTATAAATGGAACCGAATTCTTACTGAATTTGAATTCAGTGGTTACGTAATATCATCCTTCATTTTTACAGGTTTGCCATAATGGCAATACAGGTGAGTGAGGAGGACTTCATAAAACTTAGACATGACTCAGAACTGCGTCTTCAGACATTTTACGATCACTGGCCAGCCACTAAAAACTACCTCAGTAAAGAAGAGTTTGTGAGACAGGGATTTTACTGCGTGGGACAGGGTGACCGAGTGAGGTGTACGTACTGCCGAGGCTACCTCAGCGACTGGGAATCCAATGATGATATTCTATTAGAACACAAAAAACATTTTCCCAAGTGTCCATTCGTCATCTCCCCTTACAAGTTTCCAGAGTTCCGAGACTTTTCTAGTCGCCTGGAGTCTTTTAGTGATTGGCCACCGCAGTTTTCACAGAAAAAAGAAGACCTGGCTCAGGCTGGGATGTTTTATCTTGGTATTAATTATCTTAATAACATTTACCGACTGTTTTATCTTGGTATTAATTATCTTAATAACATTTACCGACTGTTTTATATTGGTAATGCTTAGAATAATGCCTTATCTCAGTAATGTTTACTAATTTTTTTTTATCTTGGTTGGTTGTTAGTTTGTTTTATGTCCCATAGAGAAATTTTCATTCATATTGAGACATCACCAGTTGTAGGTGAAGAGCCTCAAATTTAGATCTATGCTTAGCACTCAAGGCATAGCAGAGAGGGTTCTTTAATGATTTAATGCCTGCCACAACACGGCAACTCCATCGGAATGACCTATGATTTTCACTTCTAAATGCTGAGTGTTTTGGTTTTTTGTTGTTTTTTGGCACAAACAGGGTTTGAACTCACAACCTCCCAGTTACAAAGCAAACACTTTACCACTGAGCTACTGTGACCTGTTGTAATTGTAATATTTACTAATAGTTTATTTTGGAAACATTGATGTACTTTTTATATTGCATTAACCCCGTGGGGATCTGGGTTGTTAGAATAGATCTTCAGATTAATAGATCTTGCTTGTTGTAAGAGGCGACTAAATGGGGCGGTCCTTCAGATGAGACCGCAAAAACCAAGGCCCCGTGCCACAGAAGCTGTGGCACATTAAAGACACTTCCCTACTTAAAGGCCATAAGCGCCGAGCATAGGCCTAAATTTTGCAGCCCATCACCAGCAATGGTGACATCCCCATATAAGTAAAAGATTCTCGAGTGGGATGTTAAACAATATATAATCAATCATTTTGCATTAAAAAAAACATATATAGTAAGACACTTGGCCGTTTTACTTTTGAAACATGTTTGATTTTTCTTTCCAGTGATAAATCCTCCTGCAATGTAAAGGAAAATGTCAAGTCATTTTAGATTATTGCGATGGATTATAGTCATTAGGCTATTTTAAATCATTCAGTGGATTAAAAGAATGACCCATAGATGAAATAGAATTTTGTTTTAATATTCTAGTGGAATAAGCAGTGAAATAAACTACATTACATTCACTTTGGATGTTTAATATTTTATGGAAGAAAATTTTTAATTCAAATTGTGTCTTACATCTACATCAGCAGCTTAGTCTTATGAAAAGTCAGTTTATTTACAGTTTTACTTATTTAAACCTCCTTACCAAAATAATTAAACTCTAGATTTGTACTCATCTGTGTGTTTTATAGGTAAAGGGGACCAGACAAAGTGTTTCTGGTGTAATGGTATACTAGCAGACTGGGAACCAGGTGATTCACCAGTCCTAGAACACAGGAAGTGGTTCAAAGACTGCCAATGGTTAAAGGTCATCAAGTCCGAACCTTTCTTTGTTAATGCAGTAAGTGTTCGAGTGACCATAGGAACAATGATGATAGTAACAATGACTACATTATAACAATGACCATAGTAACAGTCACCATAGTAACAGTCACCATAGTCTAGCCATGTTGTATTTTGCAGGAAAAATCAAGTCAAGAAAAATCAAAAGCTGATAGTAAGTTTCATATTACTGATATTCCTCAAAGTGCATGTAAATGTAATGTGTACACACCAGTCATTACAGTCCGTATAATGTGTACACACCAGTCATTACAGTCCATGTAATGTTTACACACCAGTCATTACAGTCCATATAATGTGTACACACCAGTCATCACAGTCCATGTAATGTGTGTACACACCAGTCATTACAGTCCATGTAATGTGTGTACACACCAGTCATTACAGATCATGTAATGTGTACACACCAGTCATTACAGTCCATGTAATGTGTACACACCAGTCATTACAGTCCATGTAATGTGTACACACCAGTCATTACAGTCCATGTAATGTGTACACACCAGTCATTACAGTCTATGCAATGTGTACACACCAATCATCACAGTCTATGTAATGTGTACACACCAGTCATTACACGCCATGTAATGTGTACACACCAGTCATTACAGTCCATGTAATGTGTACACACCAGTCATTACAGTCCATGTAATGTGTACACACCAGTCATTACAGTCTATGCAATGTGTACACACCAATCATCACAGTCTATGTAATGTGTACACACCAGTCATTACACGCCATGTAATGTGTACACACCAGTCATTACAGTCCATGTAATGTGTACACACCAGTCATCACAGTCTATGTAATGTGTACACACCAGTCATTACACTCCATGTAATGTGTACACACCAGTCATTACAGACCATGCAATGTGTACACGCCGGTCATTACAGTCCATGTAATGTTTGTACACAGCAATCATTACAGTCCATGTAATGTGTACACACCGGTCATTACAGACCATGCAATGTGTACACACCAGTCATTACACGCCATGTAATGTGTACAGACCAGTCATTACAGTCCATGTAATGTGTACACACCAGTCATTACACTCCATGTAATGTGTACACACCAGTCATTACAGTCCATGTAATGTGTACACACCAGTCATTACACTCCATGTAATGTGTACACACCAGTCATTACAGACCATGCAATGTGTACACGCCGGTCATTACAGTCCATGTAATGTTTGTACACAGCAATCATTACAGTCCATGTAATGTGTACACACCGGTCATTACAGACCATGCAATGTGTACACACCAGTCATTACAGTCCATGTAATGTGTGTACACACCAGTCATTACACTCCATGTAATGTGTACACACCAGTCATTACAGTCCATGCAATGTGTACACACCAGTCATTACAGATCATGTAATGTGTGTACACACCAGTCATTACAGACCATGTAATGTGTACACACCGGTCATTACAGACCATGTAATGTGTACACACCAGTCATTACAGTCTATGCAATGTGTACACACCAGTCATTACAGTCCATGTAATGTGTACACACCAGTCATTACAGTCCATGCAATGTGTACACACCAGTCATTACAGTCCATGTAATGTGTACACACCAGTCATTACAGTCCATGTAATGTGTACACACCAGTCATTACAGTCCATGCAATGTGTACAGACCAGTCATTACAGTCCATGTAATGTGTACACAGCAGTCATTACAGTCCATGCAACGTGTGTACACACCAGTCATTACAGTCCATGTAATGTGTACACACCAATCATCACAGTCTATGTAATGTGTACACACCAGTCATTACACGCCATGTAATGTGTACACACCGGTCATTACAGTCCATGTAATGTGTACACACCAGTCATTACACTCCATGTAATGTGTACACACCAGTCATTACAATCCATGTAATGTGTACACACCAGTCATTACAATCCATGTAATGTGTACACACCAATCATCACAGTCCATGTAATGTGTACACACCAATCATCACAGTCTATGTAATGTGTACACACCAGTCATTACACGCCATGTAATGTGTACACACCAGTCATTACAGTCCATGTAATGTGTACACACCGGTCATTACAGACCATGTAATGTGTACACACCAGTCATTACAGTCCATGTAATGTGTACACACCAGTCATTACACTCCATGTAATGTGTACACACCAGTCATTACAGTCCGTATAATGTGTGTACACACCGGTCATTACAGACCATGTAATGTGTACACTCCAGTCATCACAGTCCATGTAATGTGTACACACCAGTCATTACAGTCCATGTAATGTGTACACACCAGTCATTACAGACCATGTAATGTGTACACACCAGTCATTACAGACCATGTAATGTGTACACACCAGTCATCACAGACCATGTAATGTGTACACCCCAGTCATTACAGTCCGTATAATGTGTGTACACACTGGTCATTACAGACCATGTAATGTGTACACACCAGTCATCACAGTCCATGTAATGTGTACAGACCAGTCATTACAGTCCATGTAATGTGTACACACCGGTCATTACAGTCCATGTCATGTGTGTACTACAGTAATTACTCACCATATGAAGTCTAGAGACATGTATAAAAGAAGATCACATAATTACAGGTTAGGATTTTAATGTAACTACTTGTCATGTTTCAATTGCTGCATCACCATGACATCGTTGAGAAGTGAGAGAAAGAAAGAAGTTTGTAGAGTCAATAGATTTACAATTGGCATGCTTGAGTAATTGAAATATGTAAACAAAGATGGAAATAGCTTAGAAGCATCAAATGTGAAAATTTGTTTTCTTCAAGCTTTTAGGCAACATTTTTTGGATGAGATAATCATGTAAGTTTTTATTCGAGTACATACCATTATTTTTGTTTATTTGAGAAAGAAGAATTTTTTTGATGTCATTTAAGTGGGTCACAGTCATGCTGATTAAGTTTTCAATTTTTCATTTGTTTAGAATCCCCCATACAAGAGAAATCCTCCCCAGAAGAGTTGGCCAAAAAAATTGGATTCTCTTCAGAAATAATTAGCAAAGCAGCAAAAACATGTGGTATGATATTAATTTTTTATAGGCCTATCTAAGACAGCTCATATTATGGTATGGCAGTTATATCTGTTCGTGTCTGGCTCATAGCTTAAAAACTGTTAGACATAGAATAGTCCAACTTTATTAGATGACACATTTTGGACAGAGGGTGGAGGGCACATTCAAGTTTGGTCACTGTGACCTTTGATTAAGATGATTTGGCCAAATATGGCAAAATCCTGTCAGACTCATAACTGGACAATTACTTGGTGTTGAATCTTCAAACTTTGTCAGTTAATGCATCTTGGGAAGATGGTGTGTCACACCAAAATGAAGGTCACTGTGACTGAAGATGATATGGTATAACCTTTTTTTGGGCTCATGTAGAAATCGACAAACTTTGTCAATATGTGAATCTTTATACAAATGCATATTTTAGCTTAAAAGCTTAAAATCAGGTCATTAAAACTTTCAAAATGGTAAGTATTTAATAAAATCAATGTTTTAAGGGAGTTAATCACTACATATGTTGGAGAGGAATGCAGTAATTGTCTACTCAATAATCAGTACATCAAGAAATACATCTTTTTTTTTCATAACATGTAGCGACTTAACAATTGATTTGAATACATATTTTGTTTCTAACATTAACAATATTCATGCAGTATTGTACAACAAAATTTGCAAAGACTCAACAAGCACAGAACAGAGGAATTGTCTCATGGGATTGATAATCTAAGCTGATGATGTGTCAGAGCAGTTTAATTTGTCTGTCTAATCAAGATCCATTAGCCCCTTGGGAGTAAGCCATGGTGTTCAGCTGGAGATCCTTTTGTAAGAGCCAAATTACATCTGTCCAGTTAAAGAGTAATTACTGAGTATACTGTAAGAAAACTGTGGAAATTTGTCACTCTAGTTATGAAATCATGAAAATGTTAACTTTGTAATAAGGTGAAAATTTGGTTTGGAATTTGTGTCTAGTTATTTGAACATTTCAGTAGATATAATGACAGGTTGATTGCAATGTCCAATAGACACATTTATTTACAAGGAGTAACCTTGATTTTACCTCTGACATAAAAGCAAAGATATTGGTGTAATCTTTGCACTAATTAAGGTTGACATGATTCTGTGTCATGCACTTTTGTCTGTTTATAGTGAATCTGACAGGCGTATCTGTGGCGGTGCACTTTATTCCATTTTCCTCACAGAATACATTCCTCAGTACCCGTATCAGCTTAAACTATCACTCAGATCCACAGCAAGAAGAACTGATGGAAAAACCTTTATCTTTCAGTACAAACATGAAGAACAGTTACATTTTAATTACAATTCAATTCTGTATATATTCAGCTGATATTTTGAGTTATTTTACAGTTTTTCTTATGTTACTGTGATCTTCATGTTTCTACATCTCTAAAGCAATCATTGGACATGACATTCATCCATGACATTCATCATGACATTCATCCATGACATTCATCCATGACATTCATCATGACATTCATCCATGACATTCATCATGACATTCATCCATGACATTCATCATGACATTCATCCATGACATTCATCATGACATTCATCATGATATTCATCATGACATTCATCCATGACATTCATCATGACATTCATCCATGTTCATAATTGGTGTCTTCCACAGGAGAAACATTTGACATAGAAACTTTAGTCAAGGCTATCTTGGATTTAGGGGAAACCGAAACTGAGGAAGTTGTGCCGTCACAGACAGACAAAGGCCTGGGTAGGTACTGCTAACATGTGATAGACATTATAGTAAATCAGCTGATTTCCCGTCTCATTAGAGGAAACAAGCCCCCAGGGTCACATTAAATCAGCTGATTTCCCGTCTCATTAGAGGAAACAAGCCCCCAGGGTCACATTAAATCAGCTGATTATCTGTCTCATTAGAGGAAAGAAGCCCCCAGGGTCACATTAAATCAGCTGATTATCTGTCCCATTAGAGGAAACAGAAAACCCCAGGGTCACATTAAATCAGCTGATTATCTGTCCCATTAGAGGAAACAGAAAACCCCAGGCTCACATTAAATCAGCTGATTTCTCATCTCATTGAGGAAACAAGAGACCCCAGGGTCACATTAAATCAGCTGATTTCCTGTTCCATTAGAGGAAACATAAGACCTCAGGGTTGTAACACTCACCTGAATCACCTTGCTGATACAGATATATTCCTGTGTAACCTTAAAAATGCCTATTCTGGTACCAGGAGTTATTGTTAGAATGAACTTAAATCTTCACTACAGGAGGGTGCTTTTATGTGATAATTTGAAAAGCTGTATCCATTTGATTCTTTAGAAAGATATTAAATATTACTTCTATCATTATGTTAGTGACTAAATAAATAAATCTTAGTCCTTTGTTAACATGTAATATACACTATATGAGGATACTTACACAAATGACAACTTGTACTTGTTAAATTCTGTGATGCAACATTGTATAAGAACTAAACTTCTGTGTTGTACAGTTAAATTCTGTGATGCGACATTGTATAAAATCTAAACTTCTGTGTTGTACAGTTAAACTCTGTAAATTGACATGTATAAAATCTAAACATCTGTGTTGTACAGTGAAACTCTGTGATGCGACATTGTATAAGAACTAAACTTCTGTGTTGTACAGTTGAATTCTGTGGTGTGACATTGTATAAGAACTAAACTTCTGTGTTGTACTTTAGACATGAAATGCCTGAAAGCATCCTCTCATTCCTTTGATCCGAGCTGTAAAATCTGTTTTGATGCCAACTTTAACACTGTGTTCCTGCCCTGCGGACATCTACTGTGTTGTGAGGGGTGTGCAAGGACAGTCAAGACCTGCCCTATGTGTCGAGCCACCATAGCCTCGGCGAAGAAGGTCTTTCTTCAGTGAAAACACAAACTTTAGCACAGACACATGGAGGATTCAGAGACTATGATTAGCATTGCAGCCATGGAGTTAGTTTGCGTGAAATCATGGAATATCATAGATTTGCTAGTAAGTTAAGGTTCTTTTATGGTGAAAATTTACAGAATGATGTACAAGATTTCTCAGATCTGAGATTGAATGTCCAGTACAATAGATCGTGATATAGGTACCACCACCCCCCCCCCCCCCTTCCTTCCCCAAGATTTACTGAATAATATCTGCAAGAGGAATATACCCTATTTATTATTATGTAGTGATTTCTGTAACAAATTATGAATAAATTCTGTACACAGGATAAATACTAACAATGACTGGATATTTATGTGATGGTGTACACAAACCAATTCTTTTTATGTACCGGTGATGCATGTATTTGTGTATTAAGTTTACAAACAGGAAAAAAATAGACTTTTAAGGTTACATTAACATGAAACAATTCTTTTTTAACAGAAATCCTGAAATAGAACAGTTATTGTCATTATTAGTGTTTTACACAATGATATTACAACTGCATTAAGCAGGAATATTCTTTATGGTATATTTTACACACACACACACACACACATACACACACACACTCTTTCTCTTCTCTCCATCTCCCTCTCTTCTTGGGAATTTTATTTCATGATGACATTCATATTTACTCAGACAAAACTTACCATCGGGATATATTTTGCTGAATAATTGTCTTTTTGTTTATTATTATTATTTACATTTTACTGTAAATGTATATACATAAACTGGCTTGGTGACCATAAACAAATAGTTACTCAGTTCAAAGCTTCAGTAAATCTGAAGGGAATCCCTAAAGATTGAATCTACAGGGATATTTTTCTCCCATGTTATTTGTGCCCACAGGCTTCTGAATAGATATCCTATTTTAAACTTTGTTTTGTTTGTTTGTTTATTTTCTGCCACACTCAACAATTTTTCAGTTATCTGGTGGCATCCAGTTTTTGTTGGTGGAGGAGAGAACCCAGATACAATGTATCCGGGAAGAGACCACCGACCTTCTGAAAGTAAACTGGCAAACTTTCTCACATATATCGGTGCGAGAGGGATTTGAACCCGCGCCGACTAGAGGTGAGAGGCCTTGTGATTTTGAGCACAATGCTTTAACCACTTGGCCACAGAGGCCCCTAAAACTTTATTTAAAGCCAGTTATGTCACATGACAGCAGTGAATAAATTTGTATTAACCCAGTTTTATATTCCCCTCTTACGATGCGAGTGAATTGGGTGAGAGTAAAAGGAGGCACATATTTCCCTGTACACAGCAAGCTAAATAGAAATATTTTTATTTAAGGAATCTCATATATAGAGAAGAGTTTTTAGCACTTTGAGAGATCTGTTCCTGGTTTAGAGTTTAATATTAAGATTTTTTTTCTATATCCCATCTTTGTAACGGTTGCACCACTTCAATCAATTGAGTGACTTGTCAAACATGAGTTCATTGTTTTAAAAAAACCCATTTTGAATCATTGTGTTGAGCCTCCTTAAGCTTGTCCAGGCTCGGTTATTTATTTCATACAGTGTGTTACAATATTCATATATTTAATTTTTTACTCTGTATTTGTGATATTTACTCAGTGCGTTGCTGGTTTATACATCATTAGGCCTCGTCTTTTTTTTTTTTTTCTTACCTCAATGTGCTTACGTTTTAAGAGTGTCAAACAATGTCGATGTCTGATATATCTACATGGACTTCTTGATTTAAGAATTTTGTGTTCATTAAAGTTTGAAGTGAGATATCTGCATTCTGTAATTAATTGACTTGAAACATTCTCATGCTAGACGAGAGGTGCATGAACACTTTATTACTGTGCACATACTTTTAAGAGATTTTTGGAAAGAACTGAAAGACAATGTACACAAATGCGATTCAACACTACGCAATTAGTTCATCATGGTCATCAAACAAATGTTTGAACACATCAATTTCTCTGTGTGAACTTGTGCTGTTTGACTCTTTAGCAGATAGACTGGAGTCTGACTGACTCCCTGCTCGTGGAGATCTCTGCATGCTGGTTGAGACTAGTGACCCCCCAGAGTCATTACTGTGTGTCGGGTACAGGTGTGTGTCATTCAGTGAGTGGTTAATCCATTTTTCTGGGTGGTTGGCAGCTGTTGGATCACTGGTCTCAGACTGGATGATATTAACTGACTGCCCATTCATTATTTCAGGTATTGCACACAATACAGGGGACATAACTTTTGCTCTTGGGGAAAGACCAGTGGTGGGGCTTTGTTTGGGACTTTGGATATGCTGCTGAGGAGGGGAAAGGAACTTGGTAGATGATGTCCCTGAAACCCTGTCTTCTTTGTATATCTTAGACTGGTCCATGTGAATTTTATCAATGGCAGATACATCCATTTGGGGCGGTGAGACTCCCGGGTTTTGAACAGATGTGGTTAGTATGTAAGGATGGGGATTCTGGGTCCTCTCATTGGGTGACGCTATGATGCTTTGTCCTGGACTGCCAATCTGGGTCCCAGGAGAGCCCGTGTATTCTGAACGGTTTCTGGAGTGGAAGGACTGTGTATTCTGCAGAAGGCTTTGAGATGCTAACCTGGATGGCGGGTTACTTATGGAGTCCGATGAATGGGGAAGTGTTGGTTCCCAGTGACTTATTGTAAGACCACCAGGAATGGACATGATGCTGATCATCTTCTTTGGTTGAACTTCCATAACTGTGGGCTAGAGTACCAATGAATAGGAAAGCATTTTACAGTGCAAGTTAAAATGAAATTGCATGTCCTTCAATGGAGAAATCAACTAACCTGGACCATTTCACTTCGAGATTTGGCGCTCCTCCTCTCACTCTGTGCTGCTTCCGTTCTTGGTTTGGGAGTGGAGTTTGTCAACATTTCAGAAATGAGGCGAGCGTTCTCCTGCAACATGGAAATAGCCTCGGTGAGGTCCTGCGGGACATGCTGAATATTGTCTGGTGACGTAGACGTCCACTGATCGCGGTATCGTCTGCTGGGTGATTTCCTATTGGCGGGAAAACTAAGTTTAATGTCATCAACATCGGTGTCATTTCCCGACCGTCTTTCAAAGCTCTTTGCCTCCTCTATCAAGTCATCAGCAAAGTCATAGTTCTCTTGATCTGCGCACTCCATGTTGCTGACCACGACCATGGCGTTATTCGAGCGCGATGTGCGCTGTGCCCACGGGATGAAGAACAAGATGATTGCGCCGCTGATGAGGGGGATGCCTGCGCAGTGAAAGGCTACGTTATAGGATCCTAATGCGTCATACAGAGCACCTGTAACAATCAAATAGGACGATTTAACATAAAGTAGTTACATTTTCAATGTTTTTGACTTCGACAGTTTTACCCATTGTAATGATAGCCATTTACTCATGAATGTGAACAATGTGCGTATGAATCTTGATCAATATAGTACGATGGAAATTCCGAAGGAAATGAAAGTAAAAATGTGAATAATAAATTGTTCATTTTTAAAGTCCAAGAAGATATGAACAGCAACGCTTCACCCCAGCATGCTTTTCATGAAATGCTGACGAGTTTCAATATCAAATATTGATTTTAGCAACCTACACGCCATTCATGATGAAATGTCTCCAGCATTTCAGTTTCAATTCAAATACGAACGTCACATGATACGACATGAAATTTTCAACAATGGTGCTTAATTAATTAATATATACCGCTTTACCAGCAGTCAGTCATAATCGTGCTCACATACCAGCGATTGGTGGACCAAGCGTGAAGGTTACAGAGGACGCACCGATCAGAAACCCCCAGGCAGTCACCGAGTTCTCTCCCGCCATCAAAGACACCGTCAGAACCGATAACAGCACCACGTAACAACCGTCCACCATACCGATAATGATGACGTAGACAATGATCCCGGTAAAGGAGCGGATCAACGGGAGCAGCATCACCGCTGTTCCACTGATCACCATGGACAGTTGGTGCATGTGAAGCCTGTTCAGGATTCCGAGCCCCGCTATCTTACCGAACACGATGCGCCCTATGGCCGTGGTAATTCCTAGGACCATGATTATCATTGTACCTTTCTCGGGAGGAATTCCGACCGTCTGTGCATACGAAACCTGGCAAAACAGAGTCAAATTAAGCTGTGTCAAAATAGGACATAGAGAACTGAAATGCTCACTTAACGCCAAGAATCTAACCAGGATTTAAAGATATATCCATGATTATTAGATGACTGAAAATCTCTCTCTCTCTCTCTCTCTCTCTCTCTCTCTCTCTCATGCGATGACCCCATACCAGTGGTAAGTGTCACTTTCTTAGAGTTTATATATCTTGACGTTACCCTTATCAAAAATCAGTAAATACTCTGGAAACGAATGCGAAGGAGTAAATGAAGGGAGTGAAGCGATGGTGTAAGTGCCCTTAACAATCGTGGAATATAAAACACCTTTTTGTTTGCTACTAGTATATTCTTACAGTATTTATTGAAAGGCTTTTGGTATAACTGTTGGTAGAAAACTTACTAAATGGACATATGGGATGTAATAACCAAACATGACGCAGGTTATGGCGCACGTCCAGACGACAAATACTCTGTTCTTCCACAGTTTCAAATCCTGCATCAAATTCTTGACTGAAGATCGTTTGATCGTTTCTAGATGCATTTCATGAGAGGACGACGGCAGAGGTCGAACCAGACAGCAACACAGGGCACTGAAGAGGCAGGTCCCAGCAAAGCAGCGGAACGTCCTTCTCCAACCGATGGCGTCGATGAGTGTTTGAGAAAGGGGTGCCATCACCAAGGTCCCAAGGCTACTTCCGGAAGTCATTAGGCCCACGGCCAATGTCATGTACTTGTCAAAGTACTTTGGAGCTATGGTCATGGTGGGACTGATGGACATGCAAGCCCCGATTCCATAGATGACGGAGAAAGTGCCAAACATTTGGTTAAGTTGGGTTACAAACGAGGAGCTAAATATAGCAAGAGCACATAGTAGTCCACCGACAACCAGCACCACGCGCTGTCCAAAACGGTTAACCAGGGCACCGGCTATTGGTCCAAAGAACATAGATAGTCCATACGCCATAGATCCGATCCATGCTGTGGAGAGAACGTGTATATTATATTCTGAAGTGTTAATACTTTCTGCCACGATAACTCGCATGCAGTCCATTATGTCTTTTGATATACAACGCAACTGAAAACTTTACAAACGTCCAAGATGTACATAGCGTGTCTGAATTTTCAGGTTCATGCACTGGATAAACATAAGTTACGAATTTTGTTACCTAAACAACAATTTTATTAGGAACGTAGAATCGTTTTTCAAGATAACTGTCCTATTAATAACCTAGGTAACGAATTTATTTCCTGTGCAACCAAAATAGCAAATTTATTGCCTATAAACCCTAAATTTCCCATGTAAAACCCAAGTAACGAATGAAGTATTCATCTAAAACCTAAATAGCGAATTTATTTCCTCTTGAATAGCGAATTTAGTTACTCTTAAATAGAGAATTTATTTCCTCCTAAATAGCGAATTTATTTATCATCCTATGTGTATCCTACATAACAAATTTATTTTCCATTCAAAACCTTACTAGCGAATTTATTTCCTATGTGTATCCTAAATAACAAATTTATTTCCCATTTAAAACCTAAATAGCGAATTTATTTCCTATTTTTATTCTGAATAACGAATTTATTTCCCATTCAAACCTAAATAGCGAATTTATTTCCTGTTTTTATTCTAAATAACGAATTTATTTCCCATTCAAACCTAAATAGCGAATTTATTTCCTATTTGTATTCTAGATAAAGAATTTATTTCCCATTCAAACCTAAATAGCGAATTTATTTCCTGTTTATTCTAAATAGCGAATTTATTTCCTGTTTATTCTAAATAGCGAATTTATTTCCTGTTTATTCTAAATAAAGAATTTATTTCCTATGTTTAATGTAAATAAGGAATTTAACTCCCAAGTATAATCAACATTATAGCAATTTTATTTCCTATTTATAATATAAAACGCATGACTATAGAAGCGAACAAACATTCTTCCCCCACGTAGTTATAAGGATTATAGATCTTAAACAATAAACTGAAATGTTAGATAACTATACTCGTTATGGATAACTATACTCGTTATGGATAATTCAGTATTGATCCTACGTTGAGATGTTAATATTGACAGATTAACAAAGGGCTAATAAATGTGATGGCCGTTATTTCTAGCTCTGAAATCTAGACATTACATTTAGGTGATGGTTATTTCCATGCAGAAAAAGTGAAAACGAAGAAACAGATTGTCCTAGTTTTTGGAATGATATGTCACAAAGTTGAAAAAAAAAATTCATAAGCGATTGAACACCTAAAAATCATATAACCACCATACATCACCCAAAACGAATTTCTCTTATTTGCAACGAATTAAGATATATCTTGAATTCATTGTGGTCAATATCTGTTGTCCACGTTTTTCTGAAGCGAAATAGAGATTGATCAATTTGATTAGCTGGAAGGAAAGGGGGCGGGGTGATACAGCGATACCGTACGCAGTAAATTTTTGATTCATTGCTGAAAAAAATGTATACAAAATAACGACCAAATTAGGACATTAGGACAAAAGTAAACTAGTAATGAGCCCAGCTCTTTTAAACTCTGAAACAACATTAAAGATGCACAGTCTGTGTAGCTGTGGTTTTAGGGTGCTTTCTTATCACGTTAACAACGAGGTTTAATTAAAACAAAGAAATCCATGTTCTTTCGACAAAGTCCAATTTGGACTTGTACACATTAGTAAGAAGAAAATATGTCAGATAAACTGGTCATGTCTCGCGTGAAAAATCGGTTCCCAAAACCCTTTATTTCTTAATTCTTAAACGAAAAACAAACTCCCTGTGTGGAGTTTAACAAAACACTATCGAGGTTTATTGAAAATGTTATTGAAATTTTAATTCCCCATTGGAAATTTCATTTCCCTTAGGTGAAATAATTCCTGTGGACTTCGACGAGTATACTCATAACCTATCACAGTTTTCTATTGTCATCTACACCCCCGTAACATAGACAACATTACCAACAAATTCATTTCCTAAGTAAACGCCAGCATATCAACATGAGGTACAAAAACAGTTTTTCTTATTGAAAAATGAAATGCATTATTGATTTGTTACTGACGAAACGTTGTGGAAAGGTAAATACTTCAAAATAGCAAACCACCCCTAGTTTCATTTTAGAAAATTCTATGGTGAATAAATGGTAATGTGCCTGCTGACCTCATCTATACCGACTCGTGTTTTATCCGTCAATGAAGAATAAAGAGCTGATTCGTCCTGTAGTGTAATTCTTTCTTCTTTTTTTTAAAAATCATTCTAGAAATAAATATGCAACGAATTACAACAACTTACCTGCATTTTCTGTTGATGACCTCATATCTTGAACGAAGGCAACGAGAAAAAATCCCCAAGAATGAAGAACTCCGTTGATAAACGCTCTATTCACCAACAGGGCAAAACATATCAGAAATGACTGCCAACTATCTTTTCTGAATTCTCGACTTGAAACTGTAATATTCTCAGATACGTCATCATTGTCGGATAAGAGACGTTTTTCCGTCTTCGCCATGTTGAAACGGATGCTGAAAAGTTACGCGCCAAATACATGACGCTTTCTCCGTGACAACGTAACAACGTTCAGCCGGATGGCGTTGCTCTATTCTGACGTAACTTTAACACTTCCGGCTGCTACGTCAAAAGAGACGTTATTTACATCAGTACCAACTAAAAGCAACGCGTCGCCATGAAAAAAAAAAAAAGTAGAACAGTGATTGACACACATTGCGCATTTGAAAATTAAACCACAATCACATAATTTACACTATCCGAAACATATCATCGTTTTCCAAAGAGGGAGGGCGGCAGCCAGATGAAAAATTGGAATCTGGCTTCTCAAAATTTCTTGATAAGCAAACTTAAAATTTAAAAAAGCGACCCCCCCCCCCCAAAAAGAGTATTTTACTGACGTTCAAAATCCAGATTGGAGGGAGGGGAGTTACTTGGACTGTCTAAACAAAATTCTTTAGATATCATGTTCTTTATTCGTGGGGGATCGGGTCTTGTATATTATATCAGAACTTCGGTCAAGCTTGCCGGTGCATTCTTCTTATTAACTACCACTGTTAAAAATAGTAGGGGGACTTACCCAATATATATTTCATTTGCATTACAAAATAACAAATAAGGCCATTATCAGAAAAGTATTCATTGTTTGGCAAAGGTATCTCACCGGATTTACTTTTTGATTTGTCGATTACATACGCAAGCTGACTTTTCCAATAGCATCTGGTTTAACTTCGTATATACATTTTCTGAGTGGACCTAAGAGTCCACGCAATAAAAATGCTACGGGCCTACAGCATGTCAGACCGCAACATCACCAGTCTGCAGCTGACGTAACATACCGTCACAGTTCAGGCTTATTTCATAATGATGAATAATAAGACAAGTTGATTTTAGTGAATTTATTTTCATAAAGACAGTGCATTTTGATAACAAAGATTTCATCGTCACAGATTATCCCACTGTTCCAGAGAACTAAGTGACGGCGTACATTAGAGGTAACGGAACTCTAGCTTGTTCTGGCCACGTGCAGAGGAACTGTGGTACATAGTGATTGGAATGTAAATAAATTTGTGTTTTAAAATGTAATGTTGTAAACAACACGAAAATCAAAATACGTCAAATAACTACCATACTTAGTGTCAAAAGTGTGACATTTAATGGACTGGTACTTTAAATAAAACAGCTTATTAATTTAATAGTAGCAAATTGTATGATAAAGCGATGATTATCGCAACATATATACTTTTACCTCTATCGTATTTCGAAAAAAAAAGAAACAAAACTCTTAAAAACAGGGATCTGTCATTGTATGGATATATAGCTTCTTGTGAGATTCTCAAATACCTTATATTATCTCCCTTGACGTAAGATGGCGTGTATAACTTGATTCATTTTCTGATCACGGAGCACCGGCGTTATCTTATATTTCTAGATCTAGTTTGAATAATCAATTTAATTTTTAATAGTAATGATTTCTTCTCCTGTTAAATCCCCATCACAATCTCGCAAATTCACACACACACACACACACACACACACACATATATAAGCACCCGGTTCTCCGGGCTGCAATAAAGTCATGAGTTTTAAAAGATAATAGCATGCGTGAAGGTATTTGACAGCACCCTTATTTTGTGACTGTTTTAATATATGGATTCTGGTCCATGCCGTTTTAGTTTTTGATGCCTTATCTTCAGAATTGGTTTTTTAAAATCTTATTTATTAATCATTTTTATTATTATTATTTTATTTTATTTTTGGATAACTTTATACTTTATCAAGAGTTGTTACCCTATATTAATAATAAAGAGAATTAACAGCATATGATGTAATTATATATCATTTAATTATAAGAACTCTTATCATTACTGGCTTTGTCATTTTATATCGCTCATAATGTAAATATTTATTGATGTAATTGTTTATTCAGGGTTACAACGTCCTGCAATACAAAATAAACTGAAATCTCCTCAACAGTCTTGATTTTTATGGTTATCGGATACTCTAAGTCAACACCGCGCTTTGGATCCAAACCCCACGTTCCGACATCCGTAAAGTTTTGGTTTATGGCGTAATGCAGCTCTAGCGAGTCGGTCCTCGGTGCAAATCCCTGCACTGTAATTGCCATTGTCTGTGTAAGCTTTGTGTATCTCTCCGTCACCCCCCCCCCCTCCCTCCCCCCCTCCTTTGACTGCAGTTGTCTACAATCTCGAAAAACTCTGCCTTTCATTATTCGCTGGACAGAAATTGTGGCAGATTCAAAATCCACAAACAATCATTAAGTTTAACTGATATACATAAATGGTGTTAGATCTTGTGTTTAAAGCCTATGCGATTCCAGTATTCATTTTAGCGGGACGTGTTCGGGGGACAAAAAAATTACCTGTTGGACAAACGCACAGAACAAATTTCATAGTATTTTGGAGAACGTTACCCCTTCTCATCTTTGTACCTAGGGGTTGGTATGCATGGTATAAACCCTTGTTATTATTGTTTACAGACGAAATTATCAGTTCCTCTCTCTCTCTCTCTCTCTCTCTCTCCAATGAAAAGAAATGATTAAATGTACATTGGTTGTCTAATTCTTTCCGGCAGACCGTTCGTAACGGATCACAGTAGTCCAGCAGTTATATAACTCGCGACCAGTAGGACCGGGTTCGATTCTTTATCCCGTCATAAGTCAAACATATGACGATGATATTAGCAGAAAGTTATTCGCCAAGCGCCCGGAATTAAAAGTGCAAGTCACCAGCACAAGGTGTTCAAACATAACCTGTAGAACAGAGGTGTCGTTCATTGGTGGGCGTTCACATGATAAAGAAGCCTCATTACTGCTTCTGATCTGAGGACCATGCATACGAGGGATGTTCCAAAAATAACGACACTTGGCTGACTTCACCCACATTTATTAATTTCTGATCCTTTTATTCGTCCCCGCCCTTCAAAGTACTCACTCTGGGCCTGGATACACTTTTTAGACGATCAATCCACTTATAGAAACATTTTTCATACTCCTCAATAGGGACACCTATCATATACTTTGCGGACCCAAGGGCATTTCGTGATTTGTATCTTTTTCCAGATTTGTGGAATTTAAGTTTGGGAAACAGAAAGAAGTCGCACGGGGCTAAATCTGGAGAAAACGGGGTGTGTGGAAGGACAGTAACCTTTTCCGCCTCCAAATACTCCGTCACAATGCGTGCTTTGTGTGCAGGCGCATTGCCGGACAAAAGTCGGAGAAACTTCCTACCCGTTTTGGGGCGACGACTTTCGTAATATTTCTTCAGTTTTTTAATAACAACATTTTTATAGAAGTTACCTGTGACTGTTTTGCCTTTTGGCACAAGAATTTGCATGACAAGGCCTTTATTATCAAAGAAAATAACCTTCACCGTTCGTAATCTTTTAGCAATACAAGGACGTTTTGTATTTTCTGATGCCCTGATTCTGTAAGAACTCTTGTGTTCTGGTTCAGAATAGTATACCCATGTCTCATCACCAGTAACTAAATTATAAAAAGTATTTTTTGTATCTTTTGGATATAATTTTAATAATTTCTTAGCATTTTCAACACGGACTCTCTTTTGGTCACCGCTAAGCAAATGAGGTATCCACCTAGCGTTTATCTTTCTAAGCTTTATATTTTTTTTCAAAATACCATTCATGTACAGGTGCTAACGACAAGTTTGTCATCCGATCCAATTGCCGCACGGTATACCTTGCGTCTTTCTGTAAGATTTGGTGGATTTTTACAATGTTATTGATTGTACACATTGTAACTGTTGCAGGGCGACCTTGACGAGCAGCATCTTTGAGGTGTTCGTAACCTGTTTTAAATTTAGCAAACCACCTACAAACAGACCAATGATACATTTGACCATTCCCATAGATATCACAGACCTCACGATGAATATATACGGATTTAATGCCAAGTAATGACCGACCTTTTATATAGGCCCTAATTTCAAGTGCATTGTTTGTTCTTTTTCCAGTCATTTTGAGTATAGTGTAATGAATACGCTATAAAACAATGTACACTGTAGCTGAGTCAGTAAATTTCCTTCCGCTACAGTTCAGTGATCACTCTAACGTGTCAATGTCATTTCAGTAAGATATTTGCACAACTTTCACGAGAATAACGTGAAATAACATTATTTTTGGAACCTCCCTCGTACGTTGAAAATTGTTACAATTTACAATATATATATATATATATATATATATATATATATATATATGCGCGCGCTTGCTTGTGTGTGTGTGTGTGTGTGTGTGACGTAGTTCTTCATCTCAAGCTGGTGATGTCTAATAATGCGTGTAAATAGCATCATGAGCGCAGTGTTCTAGAAATGGAAGCGCCAAGAGCTCGTGATCGGGTAACTCGCGGATCTTTCAGCTGAGATCAAAATATACATTTTCTGAATGTTTTGTTGGTGTCCGTCTCCGAATTACATGTACATGTTTGTTCAGACTGCGTCCCCCCCCCCCCCCCCCCACCACATGAATGACCACATCGCGCCAATATATTCAAAAATATAATAATAAATTTATATAGCGCTTTATATAAAATAAATTTCTCTAAGGCGCTTAAGATGAGGTAACAAAGAAATAAAATGCGATTACATGAAATTAAATGACAATCTGACATTTGTAAAATAACACTATAAAAATAATCAATGTAAAATAAACCACCGTGATTACATTTTTTTAAATGTCCCCTAGGATATAATTTGTAGACCATGCTCGTTAATAGTTGTAGGAGCATAAATCGGTAACTCCAAGAGAAGCGGAAAAAACATCAGGTATCATTTTTATTTCATTTTATCATTTCAAACATGTGTTTGATATAACCCCTTATTCTCATTTACATGGCCGGGATATTCTAACAATATCCAATGAACATATAAGCATAAGCGGATACAGGGATTTGAACATACACCTGTCCCCTATTTTGACCTGAGCAATCTTAAAAGTATCATATTTCGCAAAACCCTTTGACTCCCGGACTCCAGTATAATAATTACAAAATGTATGTCAACAATTTTCCAGTTCCTATTCGTATAGCTTTATTTTTTTTTTTGTTTGTCAAGAAATTTAAGACAACCTGCCCCCCCCCCCCTCCCTCTTTTGTAAAATCCAGCAATCATCGCCGACAAGAACACACAACTATCCTAATAAAGCTGCATTTAATCATCCCCATCAATACACACCGAGAACCTTAGAACATCCAAAGAACCCTGGGGAGATTTTAATTATTTTAAGGGTGTAGACTGTTTTAGTACATCAATTATTGATGAAAGTTTAAGAACTAACAAATTGCCATCCATCTGTGACCCGTTTTATTCAATTCAATGGTAACGCCTGCCACGAACGGGACTTAATATATCCGAAAGACCCATGATTCTCACTTCTACATGCCGAGCATTTGGTGAGGGAGCAATTACTACCTATATTTACGTCTAATGTTTGACACGACCATGCCACGAGCGGGGCTCGAACTCGCGACCTCCGAAGAGAAAACTCTACCACTGAGCTACGGTGATCGGTCTCTCAGTAATTAACTATATTTAATTTTAAACAGATTGCGGCCAAAATTTGAAAGTTCGATACAAGTGCCAATAAAAAATGACAAAATATATATACAGGGTCTCGTTGTTTTTAATGCATGGAGCCAGATAGAGGTTTACGCAGAAAATATATATAAGCAAGGCTAAACCGGATGCTATGGGGGAAGTCAGCTTTTGCAAGTGTACATTGGATCAGGATTCACCAAATGTTATGAGGGACAGCGCGTAAAGTGATCTTTATTACCTAACAGGGTAGCACGTTGCTGTACACACTGAACAAAGCACAAGTATAAGATTATCGGGGTTGTAATTCAATACAATAAGTAATTTTAATGAAAGGCGCCATACCATTATAATTCTAGCGAGTGGCGGATCAAGACCCAAAGAATGAGTGTATAATCCAAATTTGTAGCTTTACCACCCAAAACGCGAAGGGGGGATAATAACCCCAAAATGGCAAAAACATGTATTTCCTGTTAAGAATATTAGATTAAAAGGAGCAATCCCCCGTAAGCCTCCTCTACATCAGTCTAGCAATATGACAAAATAATATCTGCGTGTTTAAGATTTAAAGGATCCGCTTTTCGGTAAGGGACATTTTTCAACCTAAAATAGTAGAGATATTGTTGAAAATACATGCGTATGGTAACTTGCATCGGTCATATTTGTACTTTGTTTCTGAACAACACATAACTATCTGCTATAAATTACATCCTTCATTTCAAACACACCCTACCGTGGTAATTTCCTCTGTCATTTCTCGATTTTATGTTATAAATTTTCATCTCAACAATTAATATAAACGTCTATCACATTTCTTTCAATTCCAAATAATTTCACTCTTGATTTTAGCCAATCACTCAATACCTTGACATTTATACTGCTCGATCTTGGGTACACCGCGCCTGGGTTTCGCATCCGGTGGTTTGGTGCTCTCACTCCTATTTTCTCCAACAAAATGAATAAACCGGGTTAAAGATGGGTTGACATTTGTTACGCTGATGTATATTTACACTATACTCAATAATCAGTGTAGTAAAACAGTCCACAGATTTGTTATAATTAGAAATCCCCAGCGTTCTTCAGAGTTTTCTTATAGCAGGATCCAGTCCTTTATTTAGAGTTTTCTGTTTTGCAGGATCCAGTCCTTTATTTAGAGTTTTCTGTTTTGCAGGAGCCAGTCTTTTATTTAGAGTTTTCTGTTTTGCAGGATCCGGTCCTTTATTTAGAGTTTTCTGTTTTGCAGGATCCGGTCCTTTATTTAGAGTTTTCTGTTTTGCAGGAGCCAGTCTTTTATTTAGAGTTTTCTGTTTTGCAGGATCCAGTCTTTTATTTAGAGTTTTCTGTTTTGCAGGATCCGTTCCTTTATTTAGAGTTTTCTGTTTTGCAGGAGCCAGTCTTTTATTTAGAGTTTTCTATTTTGCAGGATCCAGTCTCTTATTTAGAGTTTTCTATTTTGCAGAATCCAGTCTTTTATTTAGAGTTTTCTGTTTTGCAGGATCCAGTCTTTTATTTAGAGTTTTCTGTTTTGCAGAATCCAGTCCTTTATTTAGAGTTTTCTGTTTTGCAGGATCCGGTCCTTTATTTAGAGTTTTCTGTTTTGCAGGAGCCAGTCTTTTATTTAGAGTTTTCTGTTTTGCAGGATCCAGTCTTTTATTTAGAGTTTTCTGTTTTGCAGGATCCGGTCCTTTATTTAGAGTTTTCTATTTTGCAGAATCCAGTCTTTTATTTAGAGTTTTCTGTTTTGCAAGACCCAGTCTTTTATTTAGAGTTTTCTGTTTTGCAGGATCCGGTCCTTTATTTAGAGTTTTCTATTTTGCAGAATCCAGTCTTTTATTTAGAGTTTTCTGTTTTGCAAGACCCAGTCTTTTATTTAGAGTTTTCTGTTTTGCAGGATCCGGTCCTTTATTTAGAGTTTTCTATTTTGCAGAATCCAGTCTTTTATTTAGAGTTTTCTGTTTTGCAGAATCCAGTCCTTTATTTAGAGTTTTCTGTTTTGCAAGACCCTTTCTTTTATTTAGAGTTTTCTGTTTTGCAGGATCCGGTCCTTTATTTAGAGTTTTCTGTTTTGCAGGATCCAGTCTCTTATTTAGAGTTTTCTATTTTGCAGAATCCAGTCTTTTATTTAGAGTTTTCTGTTTTGCAGGATCCGGTCCATTATTTAGAGTTTTCTGTTTTGCAGGATCCGGTCCTTTATTTAGAGTTTTCTGTTTTGCAGGATCCAGTCCTTTATTTAGAGTTTTCTGTTTTGCAGGATCCAGTCCTTTATTTAGAGTTTTCTGTTTTGCAGGATCCAGTCCTTTATTTAGAGTTTTCTGTTTTGTAGGATCCAGTCCTTTATTTAGAGTTTTCTGTTTTGCAGGATCCAGTCCTTTATTTAGAGTTTTCTGTTTTGTAGGATCCAGTCTTTTATTTAGAGTTTTCTGTTTTGCAGGATCCAGTCTCTTATTTAGAGTTTTCTATTTTGCAGAATCCAGTCTTTTATTTAGAACTTTCTGTTTTGCAGGATCCAGTCTTTTATTTAGAGTTTTCTGTTTTGCAGGATCCAGTCCTTTATTTAGAGTTTTCTATTTTGCAGGATCCAGTCTCGTATTTAGAGTTTTCTGTTTTGCAGGATCCAGTCTCTTATTTAGAGTTTTCTATTTTGCAGAATCCAGTCTTTTATTTAGAGTTTTCTGTTTTGCAGGATCCAGTCTTTTATTTAGAGTTTTCTGTTTTGCAGGATCCGGTCCTTTATTTAGAGTTTTCTGTTTTGCAGGATCCGGTCCTTTATTTAGAGTTTTCTGTTTTGCAGGATCCAGTCTTTTATTTAGAGTTTTCTGTTTTGCAGGAGCCAGTCCTTTATTTAGAGTTTTCTATTTTGCAGGATCCAGTCTTTTATTTAGAGTTTTCTATTTTGCAGGATCCAGTCTTTTATTTAGAGATTTCTGTTTTGCAGGATCCGGTCCTTTATTTAGAGTTTTCTGTTTTGCAGGATCCAGTCCTTTATTTAGAGTTTTCTGTTTTGCAGGATCCGGTCCTTTATTTAGAGTTTTCTGTTTTGCAGGATCCAGTCCTTTATTTAGAGTTTTCTGTTTTGCAGGATCCAGTCTTTTATTTAGAGTTTTCTGTTTTGCAGGAGCCAGTCTTTTATTTAGAGTTTTCTGTTAAGGAAAATTCAGTCTTTTATTAAACAGTCACAGCTACTTTATAGATGTTGTATACAGCGAAATTGTGAACTGTGTCAAAGACAAAACATATGAAAGTATACGCGGGGTAGAACTCACCGGGTACAGGTATTTAAATCACACGGCTAGACTGAAGGTCGAAAGAACACGGAGGCCATGTTGGATTTACAAGTGTCACCGGTGCCAGAATGACAGAGGCAGGAAGTCGGGAGATAGACCCCCCCCCCAAACTCTGTACACTGGCTCTAGTAAAAGTTACCCCAGGTAAGGTCATTGTTACTGTTTATTGGCCTTAACCTTTACGGCTCATCAATATAAGACATAGATAAAAAGTATAAACATGAAAGCTGTATACAATATGATATGAAGACTGGAGTGAATTCTGGAGGATGGCCATGTATAAAAGATTTATATAAGTGAAGTCTACATAACATATATATAACATACATTCAAATGTTAATTTGACAAGATCGCAACACCAGAGTGTATTTTAAGAATTTACCCAAATTAAAAAGTTGTTTTCTATTTTGGATTGACATCAATTGTATTAGTTTGTACCTAGAAGCATGGGGCCTTTAATACTTTTTGTAGAACTGGTATTTTGGTACAATGGACATAAATAAATAAAATGATATTCGTCCTCAATTTCGTTCAAATCACAGAATTCAGACAATTGATCTTGTCTTGCTGTGCCATTATGTCCAGTTCTATTCTAAGCTGGTGAGCAGATAATCTAAATTTTGTTAAAGGCCTAATATAATTTTCTGGAATAGATTTTGTCGGAAAAAATCACACGCTAACATTATCAATAAGGTGTTTATACAAAATACGAACTGTCCAAAAATTCATCACGTGACTGCATGGAGTTGTCATTTAAGCCTTGTTTAAGACATTCTAAAAATAAAACTTCATTATTAACATAGTGGTTAAACCAAACATTACCAGATCCTTTCGACAATAATAAACACTTGATACCGCTAACTGTAGGTCTTATGATTGCAGACTAACATGTCATCATGTATGGATTGAAGAACACAGTTTTTAGTCTTGATAACTTTTAACCAACATTTAACCATTTTTATCATACGTGAATTATACAATGGCCACGAGCTAGTTCTCCGTAAATCATATAATTTGGAGTAAATGTACTCTTCTGTGCATGTAAAATTCGCTTACAAAAATCTACACGCACATTTCTAACATCATAACCCAAGTTAAAAAAAACCCACATTTCACTTCCGCAGTTCAAAACGCTTGAGACTCAGGTATCAAACACATGAAGTATGGTTTCTATATTGAGTGACAGGTTATTACAAATTTGAAGAATATGGTATAGATATTTTCTTCCTTGTTCAGTAATAATGGCCTGAGATTTTGTATATTTACCTATAAAATTTAGAGTAAGACCAAGATAATTGAAACTGTCAACAGCTTCTAGCTGTCTACCATTATAAAACCCTTTGCTGGCGTCGTTTATTTTCACCCCTTTACGGAATCAAGAACCTTTGTATTTTGAATGTTAATCTTGAGGCCACTTATTACAGAACACAGATAAAGTATTTAACATGTTTTGTAAACCTGTGGCTGATTCAGAAAAGTACAGTATCATCATTAATATAAACAACTGCTATATTTTTTTAAACATCAAATTCATCACATAATTTATAAATAAATGCATTTTCAAAATCATTCACACAGAGGCATAACAATCCCTCTCCTTACATCGCTCCATTTGTACATACGAAAAAGTTCGATAATTCCGATTGAAATCTTATGCAAGACTTTAAATTTCTACATTGTAATATTATTATTTAGAGGTAAGTCTGTTGGCGGAGAAGGAGAGAACCCAGGTAAAGTAATTCCTGAACTATTGTCAACTTGGGAAGGAGAACCTATTTAACTAAGCTAATACCCTATCAAAACACACTAAACATCTGCTGATAGCCTCGAGGGTTTAGCAGTCCCAAAATCCTATCCTAATCAAAGGCATGTTGCATTAAAAAAATTGAGGTATATTTGTTCAGGATAGGAGAAGAGGAAATTAATAGATAGATTTGATTAAACTTAATCACTGGATTTCATGTAATTGACGATGTAGGAGTATGCGCACGCGTGCGTGTGAGGGGATAGATTTGTACTATCAACACACACACACATTCATCTAAGATTAATTATCCTGGCTCATTTATCTTGCTTTGTTGTAGATTGTTTTAACTTGTTACACGTGGCATGAACGGAAGTTCATATTATGGGATAGAAGTTCACATTATGGGATAGAAGTTCTTATTATGGAATAGAAATTCACATCATGGGATAGAAGTTCACATCATGGGATAGAAGTTCACATTATGGGATGGAACTTCACATTATGGGATTTATTCATAAAGTTTATTCCATGTCCGATATTTGAAAATTGAACCTGAAAAAAAAAAATCAAATTTTTTTTTTTTTAACTAATTTTTATTGACACTGTAACTACACGTGTAACCCCGACATCAGAAAACACGGATGAAATTAAAACAAACAAACAAAACAAAACAAAACACAAAATACCAAAAACAAAAAAAAACAAAACAAAAAAACCCCAAAAAACCAAAACAAACAGACAGAATTCATGACCTGAGAAAGTTACTGGACTTCAGTGACGTTCCATAACAGTTACGTACATATATAGGATTCCAAGTTTAAAAGATTACATCTTAAAGTCGAGTTACATTACCAAATATCTCTTTTCAGAAAAAAAAAACCAAAGAGCAGCTCCGTGAAATGTTTGGTTCTCTGTCATCATTATCCATTACAAAAGAACATGGCGACACAATGAAGTCAGCAGAAGCTGTATCGTCTCCTCCAGTCAAACCACTGTTTGATGAACCGCGCCTCACCGCCACCATAAACACTGAATATGAATATCTTTTCAGTGTTAGTTGCCTCAGTGAAGAACAAGTCTGGACACGTGGAGATAGCAACACCATGAAGCTCTTCAACCTCCAGGGTAAACTACTGACATCAATACAAACTATGGCAGGGAACACACCAGAGGACAAAGCAGTGACACGGGACGGAGATCTTGTTTACACAGACTTTAAAAATAAAACTGTGGACCTAGTGAAGTATAAACAGATACAGACCGTGATCACAGTACAGGGGTGGGGGCCTTTTAATGTCTGCTGTACCGCCTCTGGTGATCTCCTGGTTACCATGATCAGTGACGATAGAAAACAATCCAAAGTCGTGCGTTACTCTGGCTCCACAGAGACACAAAGCATTCAGTTTGATGATCAGCGTCGACCTCTTTATTCACCTGTTTATAACTATAAATACATCTGTGAGAACAGGAACCTGGATATCTGTGTGGCTGACTGTACAGCTAGAGCAGTAGTGGTGGTCAATCAGTCAGGAAAACTCCGATTTAGATACACTGCCCAGCCCTCTATTACCAAGCAATCATTTAATCCAGTCGGCATCACTACAGACAGCCAGAGTCACATCCTGACAGCAGACTGTGACAATGACTGTATCCACATCCTAGATCAGGACGGACAGTTCCTCCGTTACATTGATAATTTACGCAGTCCTCGAGGTTTATGTGTGGACATCAGAGACAACCTCTTTGTCGCGAAGTTTGACAATGCTCAAGTTAACAAAATCCAATATCTATAAACACAGTGTTAATTACACATCTCAACAGTGTTAATTAGATATCTAAGCACAGTGTTAATTACACGTCTCAACCGTGTTAATTAGATATCTAAGCACAGTGATAATTATATCTATCAACAATGTTAATCAGATATCTAAACACAACGTTAATTACATATCTCAACAGTGTTGATTAGATATCTAAACACTGTTAATTAGGATGGTTAGAGCATCGCGCTCAAAATCACAAGGTCTCTCACCTCTAGTCGGCTCGGGTTCGATTCTCGCTCGCGCCGATATTAGCGAGAAAGTTTGGCAGTTTACTTTCGGAAGGTTGGTGGTCTCTTTCCGGGTACATTGTATCTGGGTTTTCTCCTCCACCAATAAAAAACTGGACGCCACCAGGTAGCTGAAAAATTGTTGAGTGTGGCGGAAAACTTAAAAACAAACAAACACTGTTAATTACATCTACCAACAGTGTTGATTAGATATTTAAACACAGTGTTGATTACACATATCAATAGTGTTAATAAGATATCTAAACACAGTGTTAATTACATCTATTAACAGTGTTAATTAGATATCTAAACACAGTGTTAATTACATATCTCAATCATGTTAATTATATAATTACACATCTCAACAGTGTTAATTTGATATATAAACACAGTGTTAATTATATCTATCAACCGGGATAATTAGATATTTAAACATAGTATTAATTACGCATCTCAACATTGTTAATTAGATATTCAATACATATTACGCTGCGCTTCCTTACTTTTTTTAAAAAAAAGAAACCTAAACACCCCTTTTATATATAATGGTTTAATCTGTATAGGTGCAGTTAAAACATAACTTGGATAGTTTATGTATTCTCTTAGGGTTATACTTGTTCTATTATTTCATTGGTTGTATCAATTTGTTCTAGCCAATAGGAATTCCTGGCGGGAATTCCTGAGTTCTTATAATAGATGAAAAACTAGTTTTTGGAAAAATATTCAAAAGGGTGTGGAAATCAACTAAACTTGTCTGTAAAACTGGTACAATTTGATTTGATAGAGAACTGCTAATTACACCCATAAATTTAAGTATTTTATATTATATGGTTAAATCAAATAATGCATTTAAATACGTAATTAAACTTTATTTATAAAAGTTGTGTGCAAGTTGAGAGAAAAAGATTTAATAAAAAATAGAAAAGATTATTTTTATTATTTAAGTAAATGTCTAGTGAGTTTTAAGTATGTACATCATGTGTCACTGAACGGAACAAGATTATCTCTAATGTAATCTTTCTGATGAAATATGTTTACTCACGTGTGATTCAATCTTTTGAAAATTAAGTTTTGTGTGAACCAACGTACTGAGATGTGCACAAAAATAATCATCAAGCACGAAGCAGTAGAAAGGGGATTCCCCTTTTTCCGACACCGTACTTCTGTTATGATCTCTGAGCTGTCCCCTTTCTAGCTCACGTAATCCGAAGGCTCAAGTTAACTTTTCTGATCAAAACGTTGCCTTGTCTGTCGTTTGCGTCGTCGTCGTTGTTGTAAACTTTTCATATTTTCATCTTTTTCTCCCAAACCACTAGGCAAATTTCAACCAAACTTGGCCAAAAAAAAAAAAAAAAAAAAAAAAAATCCTTGGGTGAAAGGGATTCAAGTTTTTCAAATGATTGATTAATTGTATACTGTTTAACGTGTAGCTTGAGAATTTTCCAGTCATATGGAGACGTCACCATTACTAGTACTGGTGAAGAGCTGCAAAATTTAGGCCTATGTTGGGGGCTTTTGGCCTTTTGGGAGGGATCGTACTACACTGATGTGACCTCGTTTATTGTAGTCTCATGGACCGCCCCATTTAGTCGCCTCTTACGACATGCAAGGGGGTACTAAGGACCTATTCTAACTCTGATCCCCACAGGCAAGTTTGTTGAAATGAAGGGAACATCCTTCTCCGAGAGAATACAATAACGAATAGCGAAAATACGCTGACAGATTTTAAAAAGCTTCTTTCCCCATGCAGAACCAGCAGGCCAATTACAATCAAACTCTGTACAAATATTATACAAATCATCCTTGGGTAAAGAGAATTCAAATTTGTTAAAATTAAGCTAGGGCCCCTTCAAAGGTGAGATAATCACAAAAATGCAAAAATAGGGTGAAGTTACTTAAAAAATATTTGTTTCAAGAACCACTGGGCCAGACAAGTTGAAAGTTACATGGTTGCTTCCCGAAATAGTGCAGATTGTATTCTACCTTTCTGTTTACTGACTTCCTGTTGTTGGGATCTAATGTCATCTTGGTTGATCCCCCCCCCCCCCCCGATGACCTCTGGTGCATGAGCCATCACTTGTGGGTACGGTGTCACCTTTGCGTTGGTTTGATGATGGGTTTCTACGGCATGAGCATCGGTCCAATCGGGACCCGGATTTGTGGCCTTCAATGTTCTACATTACCTATAATCTGATCACAGACTGGATCAGTCATGTACCACGCTTCAAACGTTCCTGTAATGTAAGGTATATCACTAGAAACTGTTGCTACAGCTACATTGATCAAAGAACCATCGACCAAAATGCATGTTCGGAACTGGTCCTTGATCAGTTTTGACTCGTTAACATTACTTTTTCGTACTGCATCCAGTGTCTCGTAACACTGTCACTTGCTTACCTTCTATATAACAGGCAGAAATTGGCATGTTGTGCTGACGTTGACATGGTGAAGACAACATGGTTGATAACTCACCTGTAAGTGAGTCAACATGTGTGTGAAGGTAATATAGTCACATAAGAAACCACACCTTGTTCTTCAGGACATGTGTAGAACTTCGTCACATTGATGGTGAGTAACATTAACTTTTGGTTTACTCCAACAGTATCGAATGGCGAAGTAAACAATGTGTAAATCGTAATCATAAATCCCCAAGAAATATACAAGTTCGAGTGTAGGGCAACACGGACTGACGACAAAGCGAAGGTAGGATCAGTTGCCATGGAGGAGTAAGCATCCTCTGCTGATCGGTCACACTCGCCGTGAGCCCTTAGTCTGATGCGATGTGACCTACGTTCTGGCACTTAAAACATCGTTTCGTTGACTTCGGAACAAATGGAGATTTTGAATGCTGTTTCTTCTCTACCTAGTCGTGTTTCTGGAATTTACTGGAGGATTTTGATGCTATAGAGTAGAACACCAGTACCTTTCATACTGTAAGATTACTTGCATTTGTTAATCTGGCCTCCCGGTATTGATCAGCAAGAACATCCGTCTCGTGGATGTTTGGTGGAACTCTTTCCCTCAGAAACAAAGCTAAATCTCGATTAACACTTGCAGAAATCGGACACGCATAAACAAATCAAACAGAGCTTCAAATGTCTCTGTCACTGTTGCCATTTTCAACCATCTCTGAAAATAGCTACTCAGTCTCATGGAACACTATACAAAAGTCTCACCCGTCACCTGTGTCTAATAGTGACAAAGAGAATTTCCTTTTAAGATATAACCATCCTCTATTAGGTCAAAACACTTAAAAAAGAGCGATTTTCAAATTATCATAATCTATAGCATCTTCTGAAGCATTGATGCCAAAAATATCTAACGACTTACCTTTGGTAAGTGCGCTAAGGTTAGAAGTCCAACATGTTTCATTTTCAGCCATTTCTGTGAATCAGCTTACCTATCAATTCTACGTAACTGTCCATTTCTCTTTTCCTTCAAAACTTGAATATATGGACCTTTGAAAAGAGGGTCTTCATGATCTGCAATATTAAGCTTCCCCGGTCTAAGTGACACCCTTCTAAGAAATGATGGACTGACAAAAATTCGTCTTTCTACCGACTCTCCTGTTCCCCCCATCACGCACGTCCCTACGAAAATCCAGAAATAGAGGTCTGTCCAAAACTGAGAACATAAATGAGGATAATGAGTCGCATGTGTCAAAAATCGGTGGAGAAATGAGTTCCCGGAGTTGTCTGATAAAAGTTTGACAGACACTTGTATTTTGTTAAATGCTTGTGTTAAGAATCTTTCACTCATGTGAGACGTCATCTTTGCCAGTGAAGGCCCATGCTCGGCAATTACAGCCTTTGAACAGGGAGGGATCTTTATCGTCACAAGCATGCTGTGACAAGGAGCCTCCAGAAACTTTGACTGGGATCAATATTCGCGTAAACAATTTCCGTAAATAGATAAGCGATAAAGTTGAAAAGTTAAGAAAATCAAGCTCATTTGAGTGTTTATCATCCAGCAAATTCTACTGTTGTACATCGACCACAACCCTCTGTTGAGAGCGATGCTACATATAATAACCTCCCTATACTCAGGGCGGGTGAAATACCTTTCCAGCAGGTGACACAAACTTTGTACTCTTTCACTTGTACTCTCTCACTGAAAATGTCACCTCAAAACACCAAATAATTAAAGTGGAAACAAAAAATTACATTTACTCTTAACATGGCCACCTTCTGAGGGCTAGAAATAATTACTTAAGTCCACTGGGCTATCAACTTATATTTTTACTTGTCATTTGAGAACTTTTACTGTTCCTTTGGACCAGTGAAGATAAATATAACTGTTCCAAATTCCATATCTAATAATAATAATGAAATTGTGAAATTCATGGCTCTTGGGTCAGGGGTTTTACATCATAGAAAATTTACATGACACGCCCACTTTTTTTTTTCTATTTTAGGAATATTAACATTTATACTTTTGTACTTAACTGGAACCAAATTAAGCCAAAAATATATTACAACCCTTTCATCCATATATTTAAATTTTTTTTTTTTCTTACTTGCATCAATTGTTGAAATGGAATGGTACGAAATTGTTGTCTCGTTCCAACTTTAAAATATATTAGCTGCTCATGTTTTTGCGCTAAAAGTTGTTTATGACAAAAATTCTACGAATTAAACAACCTTTTTGACCAGTTCTCAGAGTTTTAAAGATGTACATTTGCATCATTTGTGACCGTTAAGGCCCATGGGCTCGAGTAACGGAAAATTTTGACATTGCTGATCCGGGGGCCGAACGTGTCGGAGACCTTGGCGGTCTACCTCAGGCTCCCTAGGTTATTAAATTTATTGATAATGAAGCTGATATTATTTAGCACCGTAAAATAAGTTAATAAATTATTTTCTAGGTAATCCAAACACTTCGCAATACAGACTGAACATTTTTCCAAATGTACATCAGGACATAAGCGGTTCTTTCTTTCAGGAAGAATACTGAGTGTTGTAAGCGGCAAATCGCCACATCTGACAGTTCGTGAATATTGAAAAAATTGACATAAATTGTTAGACAAAGGTAAGAGAGCGACTAAGTATGATATATATTTTATATATGTACTTTTCCCATACTCTAATATCTAATTTCCGGCTTTATTTTGTTCCTAGAACTTTTGTACTCTCAGCAATCAAACGTTACATTGCATAGATTAGTATTGTATCCGAATTTCCTCAAAATTTATTATTAGACGTAGCGTGTTAGAAATAAATAAAGAGTTGTTTTCTTGCATTTAGAGAAAAAAATTACAACTGGTCACAAACTTTAGAGGATGCAGCATGATTTCTTTTAAATATTTGACGAAAAACAAAGTTAGAATTAGAGAAAAGAATGAATTTTGAATTTTATTTGAAAACTTCAATGTTTTATAAAGTAGTATATGCAATTTCAAAGTTTAACGTGCAATCTGAGCGTGGTTTAGATCTTCACATTATCAACACGTATATCTGGTTACTGTGTTTTAATTTCCCATTTTACGGAAGATACCAGTACGTACCAGGAAGATACTGTACGTGTATTTGTGATATTGGAAACAACCAATATCTGATAGTAAAGACCACTGTCCTTTGATAGACCAAAAATACTGTATCTTTTAATTAGGACTCTGTGATAGATCAAAATACAATGTGTTTTAAGTAGAGCTGTCTGTGTAATAGATGGGAACACTGACAGTGATAGACCAAGTATATTCTGTTTTTTAACCAGGGTTGTGTAATAGACCAAATTGTGCAAGCAATTAAGATTTTTTGATCCAGTACACCCCTATTCAAAATGACAGATCTGGTTCTAAATTTACAACCCTACTGTGAACAAAAGTTGTAAATCAAAAGTGTAAAAGAGTGTAGGGTCACTTCCATTATTTGTACTGACTAACTGTGAGGAAGGAAGAGCATTAACAATATAGTGGTATACTATATCAGGGTTTGACACTAAGGCACATCCGACCGACTGAGTCTACTAAATGATAGTTCCGGTCAGGTAAGATATATGTTTACTAGTCCAAGTGGTTGTGTTGAAAAAATAAAACAAAATACTTTATCTATTTGAAACCAAAAGGCATTTTGTTCAGAACTAAACAATTAAGCATAAAAAAATGAACAACACCTCTGTGAACAATTTTAAACTGCGTGATGACATAATATCTATTTTTAGTCGTGGATGGAAGTGATGTTTTGTGATATCTACTCATTGTACTCATTGTTAATTAATGATGTAATGATGTAAAGTTTTGTTTTGGATAAATAAATATAAATTGAATTCATTTTAATATAAAAACCACTTTATTTGAATTAGATGTGAGAAAATTTTTATCAAATTGTATGGTAAAGAGTCATTTAAGTGCAGCAATATCTCTATTCAAATACGGCTTTTTATCCTCACTGAAGGAAAAAAAAAATGCTAGGGAAGAAACAAAGCAGGAAAATGATTGAGGTTGTTTTATCGTAATGGATTGAAAATTTTTCGTGGGTAGACAGAAAGTACATTTTAGTTCAAACTTAAGAATTGAAGTTAAGTATTTAAATAGATTATCAAATGGAAAAAGCATCAGGCTCATATTCTTTTTCTGAAACGTTTGGGCAGGACTAGTGGATGTAAGGTCAGGTGTAGTAAAAATTATTTGAAGTAGCTTGACTAGTCTTGTGCCCCAAAAAGTAATGTCAAACCCTGTGTGTGCAAGACCATTGTACAATGGAATCCAGTGAATTTTAAAGTTTCTTCTGCCTTGTGTGGTGCAGATTGGAATCAGAATGGATCTGAGTGGAAAATTAATCATCAAAGTCCAGTTAGGAGACGACATCCGCAGAATACCAATCCACAATGAGGACATTACCTATGACGAGTTGGTGCTGATGATGCAAAGAGTGTTTAGAGGAAAACTGAACAATGATGATGACATTCTGATCAAGTATAAAGATGAAGGTAGGAAACTTTGGAGGTTGGAAAATCTGTTATTTTGGAATTAACAAAACAAAGAATCACACTATGAAATGTTAATTGGAAATTTTATAGGGCATAAGTCTATGATCAGCTGCAATTATAAATTATTTAAAGTTCGGTGTTGTATATAGTTAAACTATAACTTTGTTTAGTATTGTAATATAAACAAAATGAGGTATTGTACACGACATAAAAATATGTTATGGAATAAATTTTATGTTTGGAAATGATTATGCTAATCTTTTAGGACTTGCTTATTTTTTTTTTCAGATCAAGATCTGGTGACTATTTTTGATGACTCAGATTTATCATTTGCAATACAGTGTAGCAGGATTCTGAAAATAACTTTATTTGGTAAGCATGTTCTGTAGGCCTGTAATAATGGATTCAGATGTTTTAAGTAAGCACACAGGTATATCAAGGCAGATTGTGAAAATCTTTGCTGGGATAAAATCTGGAAATAATGTGATATCATAATTGAAATAAAGATATGTATCATTAAGTATATATAATTTAATTCCAGATTTATTTGTATGCTGAAAATAAATCATTAGGGCTATGCAATAATATTGATATTCCAGTGTATTGTGGTTCATTGACAAAATATATCATATGGCGATTCGTATTTCAGTACAAATATACCAGCAAAATGCTCAGAATCAAGTTATGAGCTCGGGATTTCTAAAATAATATTGTTAACTGTGTCATGTAAGGAAATTGTTAACTGTATCTTGTAGAAATTGTGAACTGTATCATGTAAAGAAATTGTTAACTGTGTCTTGTAAATATTGACAAAATATGGAGCCTTTAAGATATTTGCCATGGAATATATATGTGAAACACTAAGAATTCAGTGATATTATGAAATATATTGATTTCATTCATTGACTGTTTTGTTCATTTAACATGTTGTTTGATTTTCCTCTATACTGAAATCAAACTGTAAAATTATATGTCATAACACTATAAGATGGCATATTGTCACATGCTTGTAGAGTCTATTTATACAATAAACTAACATGCATGAAAGTTACTGCTGGAATCATCCGTGAAGAAGACTTTTGAAGAAAACTGTAGAACATCAGTGTTAAAATCTGAGAGGAACTAATGTTTAGTAATCGTTTACTGAGCTGCAGCACTATTGATAAACTTGGAGTGGTTTACTGTTCACGCAGAAATGGAGCATGACCTACTCTCACAATACCTGTACATCACCACCGAGCAAGACTTTTGAACATTTCTATCTCTAGTTTTATATTTTGAAAAAAAATCTACATTTCTTGGCATATGTTACACAGCTATCAAGAAAATTTTTATGTTTTTTTTTTTTTTTTCAGTTCTCAGAAATCATGTAGAGAGAGAGAGAGAGAGAGAGAGAGAGAGAGAGAGAGAGAGAGAGAGAGATTTGCAGCTACAAAGCATTGAGTCAAAGCATTGTGTTTTACCATATATTTCGCTTCTTAAAGCATTTTTGACTGTAATCCCTAAATCCTGAATCAATGCGCTACTCACTCTGTCACAAAGTAAAGTTCTGTAATGAAATGAATTAATCAAGACATCATATTTTAAATCAGTTGATGAATTACATTCAATTCATATTTAAATTTATTACGGCTCCTGCACTGAAAAAAAATTAATGAACAGAAGTATTGTGATAATCTAACTTTATGGAAAAACAAAAAAATGCTCGAGTCTGATATATTTCAGTAAATGGACAGAACCATATGGCCACAGGAAATGGCTTGCAACTGACCACAGTGAGGAAAGAGTTGAGACAGATTCGAGATCGAGTCACCCAACTCCTGGACCAGCTGGAGGTGGGGGAGCAGGAGATGACCAGTTCTGGGGACAGCAAAAGTGCACCCAAAGGTAGATAACTGACCCAAGGGATTTTCACATAGTGACAGAGTGATAAATTAATCAGCGTGTGTGGGGGTAGTGGCACAAGTGAATGATGTCATTTTGCAACAAATATTCATTTTCATTTATGATATCATTTCAGTTTAAGATTTGATTCAGTATTTTTTTAAAAAATGAATCGAGGATCTGGTAGAATGTCTGTGAATTCAAGAGTTGTTGTGTCTAGATGAGCCAGTGTTTGCGTCGGAGAGCAGTCGTCGGATGGAGCAGGTGACCTCCAGCCAGCAGAGGGACGTCTCCCATAGCAAGGAATTTGACCCCTACTCCAGTCAGAAATCAGTGGAGGAAAACAGCTCTAGCAAAGTCATGTCTTCATTTGGAATGAGCGGTAAAATTAGTGTTTGTATTGTTGGTATGGGGGAAAAATATGATTGTAGATTTGTGAGTACATAGTTTAATTTTGTTTTTCGTATTCCCGACAAGATTAAAGGAGTCACAATTTGAGTTAGAATTTGTCATATTTTATTTTTTCATTTTTAATGTCTACAATGCTTAACTAAGGGATATCTAACAGTCAGCAATAAATGAAAGTCAATTGTCAATTTACAAGAGAGATATTTTGTAATCAAGGTTTGTGTCATGTTATTGTTTACACGGTTAAATATATACTACTCAAAGTTTGATAAGGATCATATAGTTCTTACATTATAAAATCAATATATGAATTGATAAGACACGCAAATTTCATCATAGTGTTGGACTGACCCCTCTTGAGCCTCAAAACACAGGTTAGGTAAGGAAATGCATGCTGCAGTGATCATGAGTAGCACGTGAAGCATGGTACCCACATTATTCACATTTCTGAGTGCTTGTCGTTGATTTGAATTTGGCCATTGTCTTTACATCTGACCTCATTTAAGTCACTGTTACTCTATGAAAATGCCTCCACAACGTCAAAGACGTCGTTTGACTATTGAAGAATTGGCCAGATGCATAGGAATGCTCGAAAATGGTGCAAGACAACGTCACGTTGCAGAGCTATTGGGTGTCAGTCAGAGCGTTGTTTGCAGAGCTTGGAACCGGTATCAAGCTCGTGGTTCAGCTTCTCATCGACATGGAGGCGGCAGAGAAAGGTCCACCACGCAGCAAGATGACCGTTTTCTCTTGATTTCAGCACGACGTCATCGGTTTGCAACGGCGACTGCGCTTAGAAATGATCATCTGAATGCAACTGGAGTTAACATTTCCACGCAAACTGTGCGTAATCGTCTTCATGAAGGTGGTCTTCGTTCCCGGAGAGCCTGTATTCGCATCCCTCTTACTCAGCGACACAGACAAGATCGTTTGAATTGGGCCAGGGCTCATGTGAATTGGAGGGTTGCTGATTGGGCCCCTGTACTTTTCACAGACGAGTCGAGGTTTTGTGTTGACTTCACAGATCGTCGTGCACGAGTGTGGAGAAGGGCAGGAGAACGATATCAGGACGCTAATGTTGCTGAACATGACAGATATGGTGGTGGGTCGTTGATGATTTGGGGAGGAATCAGTCGAGCTGGACAAACTGATCTCCATGTCCTAAGGCGAGGCACGATGACCGGAGTGCTCTACAGGGATGAAGTCCTGGATGTGTACGTGAGACCATATGCTGGTGCTGTTGGTCCTGACTTCATCCTCATGGACGATAATGCACGTCCACATCGTGCTAGGGTGGTGGACGAGTACCTGGAACGTGAGACAATTGTTCGTATGGACTGGCCAGCTCGTTCTCCAGACCTCAACTTTATCGAGCATGTCTGGAATATGCTTCAGGTAGCGATTTCACGTCGTCCTGTACAACCAGCCACCCTCCAGGAACTTGAAAATGTTCTGATCCAAGAATGGAACAATATCTCTCTTGCGTCCATTCAAAACCTCGTTGGAAGCATGAGACGACGTTGCCAAGCTGTCATTGGAGCTAACAGAGGCCATACCCGCTATTGACACTTGTTTGTGCAGTGTGAAATGGAATGTGCAGAGTTTAAACAATTCCGTGATCATGAAATTACCATGCTTTTCAGGGTACTCTCCCTTTACCTTAGGAGTATGCGATGAAATGTCTTGTTTGCCAAATTTTTCTGTCACAATTTCTTGAAGTAAACATTTCTGAACATAAATCACTCTGTGTTGGTTCTCATTCACCTTTGTTGAAAGTTTTACAAGTGCTGAAAAATATGATCCTTATCAAACTTTGAGTAGTATACTAGCAAAAGCTTTGTTTGAAGCAGATTATTTCAATTTACAAGTTAATTCTGAACACAAACAGTTTCTAGTGTTTGTCACAATAAGCAATGTAAATATAAACAAAAACATGACATAAGCCTTCTTTACATAACAAAGAATTATCAGTGCTGTACCTTGCTTGTAACTTAACTACTGATATTGAAATTTTGTTCGACCATTGGAAATACCTAGTTAAGCATTGTATACATTAAAAGTAGAAAAATAAAATTTGAAAATTTTCAGCTCAAATCGTGATCATGCCCCTTTAAGCTATATATATTCATATCCCCTATAATAAGATTATGCTATATATTCATATCCCCTACAGTAAAATTAAGTGATATATTTAATATACCGTATATACTCGCATATAAGTTTGTTTTTGGGAGTAAAACTTCAACCCTGAAGTCTATGTCCGACTTATATGCGCATAGTAATACCATATATATCTTTCTTTTCGCCCAACTTGCTACATTTGACGGGATTTTGAATGCGTTAATGACAGTTAGTCAGTAGCAAATCAACAAGACGAAAATAACAAACAGTGTTCAATCTCTTAAGTCATAACTCATATAAGGAATAAAAAAATTACCGGTAACAATAAATAACAATACTGAATGCTTCCCGCAACATATTAGGAATAAAATAAATTCAACTCGTGTGTTTATTAGAGTCGATATACTGAACATTTTATGAAGCAAAAAACTGATTTGATTATATGATGATATTTCTCTAGCTGAGCTACAGAGACATTTTGATAACAACAACAAAGGTGAACTTTTCATTGCTTCCGTTGACCGACAGTAAGACTTTAAGTTCTGAAATTCTACGTAGACTTTCTTCCATGTTTGTATTTTTGCGGAATGAAGAAGTAGTTTTTTGAAAAATAAACATTGAAAAGTCATTTTCTTATCTATTAGGTGTATTAGAACATGAAGTTATCGTCAGTAATGTTCGAGATCAATGTTCAGAAAATGTATACAACAAAGAAACTCAACTCATGCTAGAAAATGGATATTAAGGTGGCGGAGAATTTGATGGAAAAAATCTGTCCGACTTATAAAGGTTAGGGTTAAATTTCAAAAATTCTCTGAAAAGGGGGTTACCGATTAACGTGGATCATCTTATATGCGAGTATACACAGTAGTGTAATCATGTTGTAGGGGATTTGAATTGGATTTTGAGTTGTATAATGTTGTTAATAAAAAGTAGCTAAATATAAAAGATAAAGCAGGACAAGCCTCCTAACTAGAATTGAATTTACAACTGAATTTCATTGTAGGACAAGAGAGATCAGGAACCCCAGACAGCATATCCAGTATTGGCTCAGCAACTAATCAGAAACAAAATATCCAGCCCTCTCCCACCCCCACCAATCCTGTTTCCCACCCTTCAGCTTTCGTTTCTCCTCAGCCTTCTCAGAATCTTCCCCAGAGGTCCACTCCACAGCAGCACCCTGGGCAGCCAAACTTTAGTCAGCAGCCTATGAATTATCAAGGGCAGCAGCCCGGGTACAGTCAGCAGGCCCCAGGTATGGTACCACGGGCATGCACAAGAGGTTCATTATAATACTGTAAATCAGAGAAATTTACTAGAGGCTCAGTATAATACGGTATACCATTGGAATGTACTAAAGGCTCATTACAACACTGTAAACCATAGGGATTGATTGATTGTTTATTGTTTTACGCCACACTCAACAATTTTTCAGTTATCTGATGGTGTCCAGTTTTTGTAGGTGGAGGAGAGAACTCGGATACAATGTATCCGGGAAGAGACCACTGACCTTCCGAAAGTAAACTGGCAAACTTTCTCGCATATATCGGCGTGAACGGGATTCTAACCCGCGCCGACTAGAGATGACAGGCCTTGTGATTTTGAGCGCAATGCTCTAACCACTCGGCCACGGAGACCCCATAAACCATAGGAATATTCTATAGGCTCATTATAACACTGTAAACCATAGGGATGTTCTATAGGCTCATTATAATACTATAAACTGTAGGAATTTACTGTAGGCTCAGCATAAAACTGTAAAACCATTGGAATGTACTAGAGGCGTATTATAACACTGTAAGCCATGGATGTAATAGAGGCTCATTATAATACTGTAAGCCATGGATGTAATAGAGGCTCATTATAATACTGTAAGCCATGGATGTAATAGAGGCTCATTATAACACTGTAAGCCATGGATGTAATAGAGGCTCATTATAATACTGTAAGCCATGGATGTAATAGAGGCTCATTATAATACTGTAAGCCATGGATGTAATAGAGGCTCATTATAACACTGTAAGCCATGGATGTAATAGAGGCTCATTATAACACTGTAAGCCATGGATGTAATAGAGGCTCATTATAATACTGTAAGCCATGGATGTAATAGAGGCTCATTATAATACTGTAAGCCATGGATGTAATAGAGGCTCATTATAACACTGTAAGCCATGGATGTAATAGAGGCTCATTATAACACTGTAAGCCATGGATGTAATAGAGGCTCATTATAATACTGTAAGCCATGGATGTAATAGAGGCTCATTATAACACTGTAAGCCATGGATGTAATAGAGGCTCATTATAACACTGTAAGCCATGGATGTAATAGAGGCTCATTATAATACTGTAAGCCATGGATGTAATAGAGGCTCATTATAATACTGTAAACTATATGAATGTAGCTGAGGCTTATTAACTTTTCAACCATAAAAGTTTCATTACTTATAGAAAAGTCTGAAAATTCCCTGATCAGTAATGAAAGAAAGTACTATTTTTCGAAGTTTGTAGCTCACCAGGGCAGAAAGCTCAGGTGAGCTCTTCTGATCCCCTTTTCTCTGATGTCCGTCCATGGACTTTCAGCACCTTGGACTTAATTTTCAGAACCAAAGGATTAATTTCAAACAGACTTGCTACAAAACATGCTTAGGTAAAGATGATTCAAATTTGTTCAAATGAAGTGCCACACCCTCTTTGACGTAGAGATAATTAAGAATGGATGAAAATTCTTTGGCATCTATTGAAAATCTTGTCGTTAACCACTGAGCCAATTTTAGTCATACTTGGCATAAATCATCCTTTGGTAAAGAGGATTCAAGTTTGTACACATAAAAGGTCATGCATCCTGTAAAGAGGAGGTAATTAAGAAAAAATTAATAATAGGGGGTGGGGTTATTTAAAAATCTTCTTGAGGACCAGTAGGCCAGAAATGCTGGTATGAAAGCTTCATGACATAAAGTAAATTCAGGTTTAAATCATGGCCACTGTGTGTAGGGTGGAAGCACAATAGGGGATCAAAATTTTTCCTGTGGATATAAATGGGAAAATTTTTAAAAATCTTGCCAAGAATGGCAGGGCCATAATATTGATATATAAGGGGTTCCTAGGTGGTACAGATTCATGTTTGATGGGTCCACAATAGGGGATCAAAGTTTTAAATGGGAATATGTAAGAAAAAATCTCTAGAACAGCAGGGCCATGATTAGTCATATTTATATGCAAGCATCCCTTGGTGGTGTAAATTCTACCTTTAATTATTCAAATCATGACCCCCTTGGGTGGGTTGGGGCCACAGTAGGGGATCAAAATTTTATACGGAAATATGTAGGAATTTAGTTGAAACAGTTTTGTTTCAATGTAGCAGGATGGTACTAAATCATGGAAATATTCCCAAGTTGTGTGGATTCAAGGTTTTTTCTATGCCCCTGCAACTGCTGTTTGTCTGTCTGAAATCTTAACCTTGCTCATAATTTTTGAATAGTGCTTTATAGAACTCTTGTATTTCATATGTGTATTCTTTGTGACAAGATCTTTTTAATGGCACTAATGTTTTTAACCTTGACCTTTGAGTTTGACATACTTTTAAAAGTCAATTTTAAACTATTTAAAGTAGAGCGTCTACATTTTATTTCATACTACGATCTTTGACCTTGTGACCTCAACATTTTTCAAATTAGCAAGGTCATGCTAGTTATATTGGTATCACAGCATCCCCATGTTGTGTGAATTCAGGTTTGGTTATGTCATGACTCTTTGGGGCTACGTTGAGACCATAGTTTGGGGTCAAAATTTTTCATAGGAATAAAAATTGCAAATTTTGAAAACAAAATCACAGTGCCTGAACAAAAGCAGGGCCAAGGTGACTCAAGTGAGCAATGTGGCCCATGGGCCTCTTTTTGATGTTTAATTCATGTAGATGGCATGCACATTTATTAAAGTTATCTCCCTTGTATAGTGTTAACATTTTTTCACCCAGTATCTATACATATTTCACAGCATCAAACATTTTCAAAAGTTCTGTACCAATTTGGTATTTGATGCATGTGTAGTAACATAGAAAACAAGATAAAAATTTGCCAGTTCTTTTATTCATCAACCATGATGATTAACAGCTGGTAAGATTTCTGAATGTTCAACTCAGCTATTTATCACTCGATGACACAATCAATTAAAACTGAGTTTCCCGTAGATAATGATTGAGTTAGGTGAAGTAACATCTAAGCTTGTAGACTGTATAAATTACTATGTGCTCAAGTGAATATTTTCTTAGTTATTCTACGAATCAAATAAGTGATTCTTACTGTTATATACAATGAATGTCATAAAGAAACCAATGTCAGTAACACAATATCAGGTGATATATTAGGGTAGTAATGCTAGGATAATTATATTAGGACAAATGCGTAAAAAAAGACATAACTTAATACTAAACTGACTTTAGAATAAAAACTGAGAGTAGAGAAAACTAGATAAGTGTTGTACAAGTTTTTTTTTTTTTTTAGGTATTATGTCAGGGTAATTATGTCATGGATAGTTATGTCGTGGATAATTATGTCAGGGTAATTACATCAAAGTAATTACAGACTCTGAAGGGTTATGTCAGAGTAATTATGTAAGGGCTATGTCACAGTAATTATGTAAGGGTTACGTCATAGTTATAGACTGTAAATGCATTATATTTCCTGAGATTTTATTAGATGACACAAGGGCCTCATGTTGCGATCGTACTTATCATGTTTACTTGGTTATTGTATTGAATCTGTTTTCAGTATTTTGAAATGGAGGCTGCTGCATTCATATGCATTGATAACTTCCTAGTCCCATTCACACCAGTCATATGCATACCTTACATGTATCATGTTCTTTGTTCTCTTAATTTGATCAGAAAAAAAAATTAGCAGAAAACCGAAGTTTAGAAATGTCTGACTATGAGGCTTATATCTTGTCCAGGTTTCCCTGGTGGTCCGCAGCAACAAGCCCCACCACCCCAGCCAGGTGCACAGCAGAGATCCTTTCAGAACCCTTCCACCTCCCAGCCTGAAAGACAACCAAGTCCAATGACCCAGGGAATGCCCCCTGGCCAACCAGGAATGCCTCAGGGCCAACAACATGGAATGCCCTCAGGGCAGCCCTCACAAGGCATGCCACCAGGACAGTCAGGACAGCCTGGAATGCCCCAGGGCCAACAACCAAGCATGCAAACAGGAATGCCCCATGGGCCACCACAGCCAACACAAGGAGTACCTCCAGGGCAGCCTGGGTACCCCCCACAACAGGGGACTGGTAACTATGGTTACGGGCAGTATGGAGGGCAAGGCATGCCTCAGCCTGGACAAGGCCAGATGCCCCCAGCATCGTCATCAGCATCATGGAATCAGCAACAGGTAACATTCTTATCTGTAAATCAAGAGCAGGCAACATTCTTATCTATAAATCAACAGCAGGTAACATTCTTATCTAAATCAACAGCAGAATGTAACATACTAGTGTAGAGATAATTTATAAATGAATTAGAATGTGTCATTAGTTAATCTGTATGGGATGAAGAAAATCAGAGTCATATCTCTCGGGGACAGGACTTGATTTGTCTCTGATGTTCAGATTCCAGCCATTAGGTGAAGCTTTCCATTATCCACATGGATTAACACATAATCTAGTGAATTATGTATGGATTTCACTAGAAATGGGAGAAAAATAATCCATCATGTGTTAATCCATGGTAAGAATTCATTTTTTAAAACGTTGCTGATTTTTGTACAGGGAATGTTTCAAGGGGGGTATGCAGGACAACCTCAGCCTGGAGCTACACCCCCCAGCGGTGCAGGATCCACCCCTGCGAACCAGTCTAATCCCTACGCTAGAGCTGGAGTGCCGGGGTCCTTTGGCGGTTATCCTAAACCAGCTCAGAATTATCCCAATTATAAGTGATTAAACCAATTAATACAACACTTTCTTAATTTTATTGTTATATAAGGACATAGGATTATTTGCTTTGAAGTCGTTTAAGTTCCACCATCCTGTAGTGTTTTGTGCTTGTGCAATATTAATTGGAAAGAAATATTTCTTGTGAATCTTCAAAGGCCAACGTTGCATAATCAGGTGATGCTTCTTGCAAAAGTATCGATGCATTCCTGCAAAAATGAATGGACATGAAAATCAGTTGATGATATCATTACGCCTTGTGATTTTTTCTTGAATGATTTTATGAACTATATTTGTACATCAGTCATGAGGCATTGTATTATGTTGGGTTTGAATGAGAGGTTGACGACTGTCCCCTTTTGCATCAGTGAAATTTGTGAGAAAGGTAAAGGGAGATGTCAAAAGTGAGGTCTGAGTGTTGAAGCATTATAAATCAATGTATGTATTTTACATGTATTCTAAAGTTGGTTGTGTGTTGTTTAATGTGAATTGCTTATTAAAGACAATAACCCAATGCTGGACCAAAATTTAATATTGCTTGTCCTGCAAGACAGACTGAAATAATTCGACTCCAAATATCTTTTCATGCCTTTTTATCACAATTTTTATTTACCATTTAAGAGCTCATTTTGAATAACAGTTGAAACTACAGAAGTTCGTCAAGAAAAACAAAAAAATTATTAGAATTTACTTACCCACCTAATATACATTTTACAAGCAACAATTAAGGAATGATGACGTAGTTCATAGTTGGAAATTAATACAAAACTGTTTTCTACAACACGGAAAAATATGTTATGGAAACTTTCAATGTTTTCTGTATTGAAAGACTGGTTAGCTCTCTAGGAAACGACAGACAGATTCAATACTAGGAAGTAAACTTTAAAATTAGAAATTGCTTTTTACATTCCTGGTGTATTCTTTTCGGGCAGTTAAAACTAATTTTAATTTCTTTGGATGACTAACACATTTAACTTAATAATCAATGTATTTAAAGTTTAAAATCATCACGTATTGAAGGAAGAGATGAAATCTCCAAATAATGATTGTAGGCCTCTAGATTTACTTTTAATTGTAAGAAGAGAAGAGTAGGTGCATGTAAGATGTGATACGTCAAATAGTGACAAACCTGTATCGTGTAACAATAAAAAGGGGCACCTGTTATGAAACGTCAAAGCAGAAATGGCTTTGACGTGGTTTAAGATGTATGTCAAATACGTCCTCAATCATGAAAAAGGTTTATTTTAGGCTTTAACATTTTTGATATCCGCAACTGGTATTAAATTCCTGTATAACGAAGTAATCTGGGTGTAGATTTTACTTTGGTCTTCTTGACACGCAGTGGTTTAACAGGCTCAACATACAAACGTCAGAAACCATTGCGTGCTACTGGTATATATATATATATATATATATATATATATATATTGGATGTTTTTCAACATTTCCTTACGGAGAATATGAGGGTGAAATGAAATGTATTTTGATTACTTTTGAATACTTGAATTATGTGTTTGATAATTGAGGAATATATCATGTCTTTTTGTTTGTAGTAGTTTTACCACAAGCCCTTGAATTTTGAAAGTATTGAATGAACATCCTGGTACTTATATTTGTAATGTACACGTATCATACGGGTATATGTTGCCCAAAACTGCAGTGCAAGAGAAATAATCTTTGCAGATCTTTCTTAGGATTCTTGTATGTATAAAATCATTTTATGGGTATGTGAAAGTTTGATGTTTTATTAAAATAAAATGGTTACTATATTACATTTTGTTACAGAAAGCGATGTAGAGGGAAAAAAATCTATTGATCAAGGGAGTTATGGATATTGGCCAGGGAACGATATATATTGTCCAGGGGATGGTAAATATTGTCCGGGGAACGATAGATATTATCCAGGCAACGATAGATATTGTCCTGGGAATGATAGATCTTGTCCAGGGTGTGATGGATATTGTCCAGGGAACGATGGATATTGTCCAGAGAACGATGGATATTGTCCAGGGAACGATGGATATTGTCCAGAGAACGATGGATATTGTCCAGGGAACGATGGATATTGTCCAGGGAACGATGGATATTGTCCAGGGAACGATGGATATTGTCCAGGGAACGATGGATATTGTCCAGGGAGTGATTAATATTTTCCAAATACAAAGAGGTAATGGCAAGGTAACTTCCAGATAATACTAGATAGATGCACGTTGACTGTTGGGTAAAACAAACGTCTACAACTGTGTCTAATACACAAGATCTGTTGTATTTGGCTACATACGATAAAGTGGAGAAATGGAAAACAAAAAAGATGACAAATAGTAATCACATAATCCATGTAAAGAAAGGAAAATTAAGAGTACAACAAACATTGATTCCTGGACATAGCAGGCCCCGTGGGGATCCGGGTTAGAATAGATCTTCACTATCCCTTGGTTGTCGTAAGAGGCGACTAAATTGGGCGGTCCTTCGGATGAGACCGCAAAAACCGAGGCCCCGTATCACAGCAGGTGTGGCACGTTAAAGATCCCTCTCTGCTTAAGTGCCATAAGCGATTAAATATTGTCTAATGTCCCGCTAGATAATTTTTCACTTATATGGAGACGTTACCATGCCGTTGAAGGGCTGCAAAATTTAGGCCCATCTCGGCGCTTTGAGCAGGGTGAGATCTTTGTCGTGTCACATCTGCTGGGACCTCGGCTGTTGGCGTCTCATCCGAAAGACCGCCGCATTTATATTAGTTGCCTCTTACGACATGCAAGGGGTACCGAGAACCTATTGTAATCCGGATCTCCACGGGAGAAATATATAAGAAGAATCTTATAGCAGGGCCATGAATACTCACAGTAATATGCAGTCATTAACAGGTACTGCGATCTGAAGTTTGTTCATATGGCCCCCAGCAATATTGATATGCAAGCATCTTCCTTTCGCTAGTTCAAATCAACTTTGTTCAATCCAGGGGCCCCAAAGGAAGATGGAAGCCATTATTATTACTATTATTATTATTATTCTACATTTATATAGCGCTTTATCTAATTAAAATAATTACTCTAAAGCGCTTTACATGCAAGACAATAAAACAAGGAACAAATGTATAAAATAAAGACATAACTTAATACTAAACTGACTTTAAAATAGAAACTAAGAGTAGGTAAATCTATAAAAGTGTTGGATAATGTGTGCGTGTTATGATTTTTGTTTTTTAAACTCTCTCTCTCTCTCTCTCTCTCTCTCTCTCTCTCTCTCTCTCTCTCTATATATATATATATATATATATATACCCAATTTACAGATTAAATGCTAGTTAAAAAAGATCTGTTTAAAAACTAAAGAACCTTCAAAACGGAGTTGAAGCGGGAGACAGTTCCACAGGGTTCATGACGATACATCAAACCGTCTTTCACCATACAGTTTAGTACGGGCATGTGGCTTGGCTTTAGAAGGGATAACGAATTCGCAGAATGAGACGGTCGCTCGCTGAAGACGGTAGACTTAAACTAGTTCCTAGATGTATGCTACAGCTAATCCGTGTAGGGCCTCGAAAGTATACAACAGGATCTTATATTTCGTTCGATATGTCACAGATAACCAGTGACGTGATATGAGAATTAGTGTAATGCTCATATCTATGTGAACGTGTCACTAGCCTGACAGCAGTGTTCTGCAAGGATGTTGAGTTAACGCCATGACGAAGTGCATTTCCATCATCAAGACGGGACCTAACAAGTATCCTGCACGCATCTTCCGTAATAAGAGATCTAATTCTACATATATTACAAAGTTGGAAATGACATGATTTAGTCAATACACTTATCTGACACTCCATGCTAAGTGTGCTGTCGAAAAACACCCCAAGATGTTTTGACACATGAAGTACTAGTGATGAGAGGTCCACCGAAAGCCAGTTGATATCCTGATAATTCACTAGCCTTACGTTTTGAGACAAAGATAATAAGTTTCGCCTTTTCCTGATTTAGCTTGAGCATGTTGTTTTGCATCCAGTTATCTTTATTCGAAAGACACCGTTCAAGTCTGTCTGAAATGCTGTCCCAGCTGTTTCGTCTTTCTGATCAGGTATACTTGAGTTTCGTTCGCATAGCAATGATAACATGCTATGCCGCCGATAAATTTCTCCATTTGGTTTAGAGAACATGCAGTATAGGCGAGGTCCTACTACAAAACCCTGTGGAACACCAAAGTGGAGGAACTTTTTAGACAAAGTAGATCCATTAGCAATTTGTTGATTTCGATCAGAGAGATAAGACTTTATCCATGACAGAACCAATCCCGTGATACCAAAAGCATACTCCACACGCCTGATCAGAATATTATGGTTATGACGTTTGATGCATATGAAAGATCAAGCATCACGAATGCAACGCATGAATTCCTGTCCAATGCAGAAGTAATATCATGGTGAATAGACCCGTCTCTGTGGATTGATAATAGCGGTAGGCAGATTGCACTTGATCATGAAGCTTATAGTCATTAAAAAGCTTCTATACGAGAAGAAAAAATCTCTTGCTGTGGCCTCCATTTCGATATATCGACGACGTTTTATCTATTAACAACGATCATTTTCATTCATATGTCGCTTCGATATATCCCAGTGAACTTGAAATAATAGATACCACAGAGTCTTCCACATCTCCTTCGGACATAGATATTTTACAGAAAATAGATGCTGGAGGCAAATATCAATGATATGACAAATGGGATGATTTCAATTTCTCCATCGTCAACGTCCCTTATCTAAGTGGCAATATTCCATTATCGCCTGCATATGGTGTTTATATCTCCTAACTGATACGATACGCCAGAGTTTGTTCTGCGTATGATCAGTTTCTAAATCGATGCAGGCTACTGACAAAGGAATTGATGTTAGAGGGGTGTGTGTACCTTAACACCTTTGACATGGGTAATGATAAAACTGCAGTTTCCAGGTTGCGAGAATTTATTGAAACTTGTATGAAAATTAATTCTGGGGAATTTCACAGCGTTGGAATTCCCGACATGAACAGCACTGAGGCAACTTCTTCTTGACCAACTTGAAACCACAACTTCTACAGTAGACCCAGATATGGAAGTAGCGGAATCCGTCGTATAAACATGTACTATCCGATGATCCGGAACAATACCTCCTACAGTATAAATCAGTGTTTAGAGCTGTTTCGCATATATAGTTATAGGTATAAAATAAGCATTGTATTAGTAGGGGTAACATTGTTGATCAGTTCATATATACTTGATAATTCAACGAAAGAGACATGGAGAGAGAGAGAGAGAGAGAGAGAGAGAGAGAGAGAGAGAGAGAGAGAGAGAGAGGATACCTAGGTCTTCCGCAAACTGCAAATGTAACACATTGGTAATTAGGCCTAGCCACGGCGCATTTTTCTCCTTTAACGTATACAAAGGTTGCCTGTAGAAGCTCTGTCGGACATGTTTCTTCTAGACCAATGTTGTTGACATACCTGTTTCATATGAACGAATGTTGTTTTTTCCTTGTTTTAGTTTCATGAAAAAGTGCAAATAATGAATAGCAATCAATCTCATAATTTCTATAAAGAATACAAAATATAAAATTAAGAGTAGGGCAAAAACGGACCCTTGGATACATTAGAGGTGGGATCAGATGTCTAATGCAGTCTATCAATGTATATAAATGACTGCACTATATTCATATACCTGTCCTTGAACAGGGAAATAAACGCAGAGAATAGAATTTTATTAGGTTATGGAAGAACAGTTACGTGGAACAAATGGATAATTGAATTTCTAAAGAAAAACGTACTAGCTACGTATCCTTTAGCTGTTTCATTTCCGTATTTTTTCGTATTTTTACATTTTCAAATTTTTCGTTACAAATTTTTCTTTTACACTTGAATCGAAGCATACAGCATTCATCAGATCCCTATTTGAAGTGAAAACAAACAGGATCGATAAAGTTTCCAGATTTGCTTAATTATGTTCGAAAGATAATTCTTAATATCAAGTAATTTAAAGTCTGATTGATGTTCAGTGAAATATGACATTCATAAAACTTTAAAAAGAAAGCAAAGGTATCAACGAAACGGGTCAGAGGTGGGATCAAGTGTTTAGGAGGAGTAAGCATCCCCTGTCGGCCGTTCACAACGGCCGCGTGCACTTGATCAGGTAAACGGAATAATCCGTAGTCAAAATCAGTGTATAAAGAATGGACTAACAAGTTGTGTGAAACAAGCCAGGCAGCATTCAAATTGCTTGTATTTGCAAATTAGATCATGATTCAAGTGTTATCTTCATTTATTCATGCAAATATGGTTCACAAGAAGATATTTCTAAAGAAGGGCCCGATATATCTCTATGAATAAAGTTGAAACTCTACTGTATATTTTCCAATATATTCCTGTATGACACTTAATAACGTGTTCTTGGAGGATGGCGTGGTCTTTCTTTTGATACATTTTTACAGTTTTATCTCCCTCACACAGTCATGGTGTTTGTGACGATTGGTTAGAGATTGGCCTTCTACAGGTATAATTTTATTATATCGGTAGAAGGCTAACCTCTTGTGCTTACAACAAGCGAGATAGTATGACTTAAATCGAAATAGGGAGGAGATAGACAGGGAATCCACACAATTTTGAGAATCATCAAAAAATTAGAAAAGGAGAGGGAGAGTTAGTAGTATCCATATATCAGGTGCCCGTAGTATGTTTAGCTAGTACTCACGCTCTGTTACAGGCTATGTAGCTGCTCTTCAGGGATTCCTTTACTGCTGGGTATTTATTCAGTGCACATTCGATTTTACGTCTAAAATTAATTAAAACTAATCAAAATTAATTGAAAGAGAGATAGAAAATGAATTATAACTCTGCAGGGTTTGACAAAGAAACTCTTAAGTTTTTCAATTGAATGATAATTGAAATATGATTGCATATTTAATACTTGCCTGACTTTTATCGACTGACACTCTGAGCTAACATCCAATCGAAAAGTTTTCGGAGTTTCTGAGAAGCCCTTATACTTTTCGTAGTAGTTTCCATATGGTGAAGCAGATTTGTACGGTGTCTTCACAGCATCAGCTGTCAGAGTCACTGTCATGACGACAATCACCACAGACAACGGCATGGCTGGTCTCCTATGTCATGTACAAATTAGGTAGGTACAAAAAAGATAGAAGGTTATTGCATTTCTTTCTAATTATGCTGATCAAAATATCTAATCCAATAAGTGAATGTAGACAAAGACAAAATGCAATGGATTGGTTGTTGTTTTTCGCCACACTCAACCATTTTTTAGTTATCCAGTTTTTTTGTAGGTGAAGGAGAGAACTCAGATACAACGTATGTACCTGGGGAGAGACCACCGACCTTCCGAAGTAAACTGGCAAACTTTCTAACATATATCGGCTCGAGCGAGAATCGAACCCGCGCCGACTAGAGGTGAGAGACCTTGCGATTTTGAGCGCAATTTTCTAACGACTCGACCACGGAGTCCCCCGCAATGGATGGATGGTCTCCGACTTCATATACAGGTCTCTGGATCCTGAAATATCTTAAGCTTAAGTCAAATTCTCAATATTGGGGTGAAATGAGTGAGACGTCAATCCATTCCACAATAAAAGTGGTATCCGACATAGTGGCATCAACTTACATTTTGACTTAAGCCTGGGTTTGTTTCAAGATCCAAAGTCCAGATTAGCCAGGTGCAAAACGATACAGGTAAGTAATAGGTCACTTGATTTTGTGATAATTATGCTTGTCAGAATGCCTCACTTAGTCGTAAGTAGGAATAATGGCAACTCTACGTCTAGGATTGTTTGTTTGTTGTTTTCCGCAACATTCTACTTTTTTTTTCAGATATCTGGTGGCGTCCAGTTTTTTATTGGTGGAAGAAAGAACCTAGATACAATGTACCTGGGAAGAGACCACCGACCTTCCGAAAGTAAACCGGCAAACTGACTCACGTAAATCGGCGCGAGCGAGAATTGTACCCGTGCCGACTGGTGGTGAGAGACCTTGTGATTTTGAGCGCGAAGCTCTAACTACTCGGCCACAGAGGCCCCTCGAATGGTTTAAATCAAACTATATGCTTAGGATTTTTCCCGGTTAATTAACGGATGGACCCATTATGAAGATTCACTGCACAAAGGAAATTCAATTCATACTTCCGTGTTTGAAAAATAAAAGTTAGATTTTACCAAGTGTTTTTAACACATTTCAAGATTCTCTTAGAAAAAATAAAATGTACAACACGCTACACTCTAATCTGGCGTATGAGTCGGTGTGATATATGTTCTTATGTTCAATTTTTGTAATTGTCTCTGTAATTCCCTAATTATCACGAATTATATAATAATTGATATCAAAGATTTTAAAACCGTTATATCGAATTTCAAAATATGATATAACCATTTCTAAAATTCGAGTTCTCAAATCTAATTCGTTTAAATAAATTTTGAAATTTGTTATGACGATTCAAGGAATTCGTTATAACGTTATAACAGATTTAATCCTTTATAACGAATTTAAAAGTTTGAAATTGTAATAAAGAATACTGGAATTCGTAATTTCAAATTCAAATAAATATTTTGATAGGTCTTAAATTTGCTTCCATACACAGGTGAATCGTTCCTGATATTCTAAGAACTAGACATGAAATGACTTTCAAAGACACACAGAACCAGGAGAACGCTATGAACTATTATTTATACTTTCTAACTTATATAGTTATACTTAAAGCTATTAAATCTCGAGTTCTAATAACGTGTTTGGAAGGAATTTAAAGTCATAGATTTTGATAATTTATGAAGTAGTAATTTATCTTAACATTGGAATGATACAAAAACATATAGCATACATATATCAGTTTTGCAATCCAATGGTTTGGTAAGAATTATACTTGCCTATCGAATGCTATCTTTTTATAGAATGTCGCTTTCGTTTACGTGTACGCTACTTTATGTATGAAGCCACCGTAACAGACAAAACATGTTTGATTGATAATTTAATAATCTAATTTTACATGTAACACGCAGTCTGATTGGTTCCTCGTATAAACAAAGCTACCTTTTTGTCCAGCTGTCTAGGAATAACGTCACAATGTGTTTGGCTGTTCAGTTACGTCCGCGTCATATTAATTCATATTTTCTTTATAATTCTTCATCAAATAAAATCAAGCACGATTTTAAAATCAAATTATTGGGAATGAAAATAATTTTGGCTCATTTTATACGATATAAAATTAAGTTTGGACAATTTACACTATAATTTTACAAATCGGTACACAGTTCCAATTTACTTTATATAAAATGAGTGACAATTACTTTCATTCCTTAAGTCAAAGTATTAATAAATATTTACAAATAAAAATGCTTAACACGAAAATAGTTGTAATATTTTGAAATGACACTCTTGACATACCGAAGTTTAGCGATCAAACTGTGATGAAATGAGCGCAGAACTTTATGGGAAAAAAATCATAAACAGAATTTCAATTGCAATATGGGTAACTTATTGTTATATCAAGCTCTTAAAACTATTATATTTCCACTGCAATGATAAAAACCATAACATTCTGGAGCATAGCCTAACCTCATGATTGTGCCTACCTTCTCTGTCAGTCTTGGTTCCCTCACTGTGCTTATTTTACCCTTACCTTTGAGTCTTGGTTTCCTCACTGTGCTTGTTTTACCCTTGTCTGCGAGTCTTGGTTTTCTCGCTATGCTTGTTTTACCCGCCTTCTCTCGGAGCTCGGTGGATCATTATATGAAACCTATTGTTATCTTTATATATCCTATCAGGAAAATTCATCTGTAAAAAAAAAAAGAAACAGGTGACATTACGTATTCTAATAATTTTAACATCAAGATCTTAGATACAAAATGATATAGGTAGTTTGAATAAGATCGATTTAAAAAGAGAAATCTGATTACACACCACAAATGACATCTGTGTAAAACATCTAAATGTGTAAAGCATCGCTACACGGGCATATAAAAATACATAATTTGCTAAAATAAAGCTTTGATAATCTTTGATTTTCGTTTTCAATTTGCATGGAATTTATATCAAGGACATTTTGCACATCTGAAGCAAAGGATGTACTAGGTTTGATATAACTTGATGGACAGCAAAGCGTGAAATTCAGGTCATAACATACATTCAAGGTATTTTTTAAAAATATGAAATAATCACAAATAACAATAATTTTAAAATAAAAAATGCAAATCTAAACGCAAAGAAAACCACACTTCAACAAGATCTTTCGTTTTATGAAGAGGAATTCAGCATCACTTATATAAACACATATTGCAGGAACAGCGTCCAAATGGAGAGTACAATGAACAGGTGAAGATAACATAATTCCAAAGAATATGAAATAAAGAGAGGGGGAAATGTGGATCTCTGGATATAGCAGAGGTGTGATCAGGTGCCTGAGAGGAATAAGCATCCCTATCGACCGATCACTCCCGCCGTGAGCCCTATACCTAGCGCTTAATAATTATCCCTCACTACTGACATGCTTTGGCCTTCGACTCGACATTGACATATATCAATGACGTTTTATCTTTTATTAATATTCACTTTTATTCATATGTCAATTTGGTAAATTCAAATGAACTCCAAAAAGACAACATAGAGTCGGATACATCTTACTCTTCATATTTAGAGATTATGATAAACGCAGCCTTTATTAGAAACGGGATGACTTAAACTTCTCCATCGTTAATTTCCCATATTTGTGTAGCAAATATTCATTATCAACTGCATAGAATCACCTCTGGTATGTCCAGGCGTCCATGTTTATCATACTCTTCATTCTGTATTCTTTACAAGAATTATATGAAATTAATCTTTTTTCCGTTATCTTTACATTTTCATCTTTAAGAGGCACAATCCATGTTAAGTTCAAATAGGGTTTTTTGTTTTTCATTATATTTAAACCCTCTTAAGGATTTAGTTTTTATCTCAATATGTTGAAAGACCTACTTTGAAGTTTTTCATAGCAATTATATGAAATTGATTCTTTTTCCGTAATCTTCACATTTTCATCTATAATAGGTACAATCCTAGTGAAGTTCAAATAGGATTTTTTTTTATTCGTTATGTGTAAATCTTCTCAGGGATCTAGTTTTTATGTTAATATATTAAAAAAGCCTATCTTTGAAGCTTTCATTTTCGCAAATATGCTAATCACGCTAGCCGTCTTTGTTTCTGCATCCCTGCTCTTCTAAATCTGATACAAATGTAGATGATGACGACAAGTAAGAATAAAGTGAATAGCTTGATATCCGTGATATCTGAGATATTAACCTTGATACCTAGCATAAAAGTGTTAATTAAATAAATCATATCGCGGGTACGTTAACGTTACTCTCAGAAGAATAGTGGTGGTAAATCATGTATGTTCCATTTTTGGCCGCTATTTATAATAACAATTACCTCCTATAAAGTTATTCCTCTGACAAACGAATTAAATTGGTTTAGGTGCGAATTTGGGTACCTCCTTTAAATTGATGCACTTGTCTTCTCGTGGCGTCTAAGAATAGCACAGGAAAAGTCTTTAATATAACCAGTACCTTGAATGTTTAAAATGTATCTTAAATGAAAATCTGTTGGCAAATACAACAAATTCACATGGAATTACAGTTATATTCGTGTCATTTATTGTTTAAAATAATAAAACTGAAATATCTTACTAAACCTTTCCCGTTTTTCCTCAACTTCCACAGTTCGATGACGGTATCTCAATGTGTTTTACACTCGCATGATTTTATCAGTAAAGGCACAAATCTTTACGTTTTATTATAGAAATATATGCAAATAAAAACTGTTTTCATATGAGGCGTAGTGTTACTTTAGCAGGTTTATTTATTGACAAAAGAAACTCGGATTGAACGTCGAAGGCCTTAAATTGAGGTGAAGTCTAAAAGAGGTAACGTAAACTTCTTCCTATAATTCAATTTGTTTTTGAAAATTACAGGACTTTTTCACTATATTAAACTTCATCTATCTGCAAAATGTAAAAGAAATCTGACCTATAGAGTGTTTCTATAAAGGTCACAAATCCACTCTTGAAAGCCCCCAGTTAAATCCATTAGTTTTCATTAAAGTACGCGTTTTAAAAAGAAAGTTATGAAAAGAATGTAAATTTTATGAAAGAAGTTTATCAACAAGAGGTAAATGAAATATAAAAAAATTGAAATAATAATTAAAGTTACAAATTAATTTTTGTAATTATATACTGGACAACAAATGTTAAGGATCATGATTTCACAATTATTTTATTCATAACAAAACCAAATAAATTATGTTAAATATATACTTGAAATGTTCAACGACAATCGAACAATACATTTTAAACCTGTTTTCACAAATTCATCAATACGTTAAGCAGCCAGAGCAACCATTGTCAGGTAACCCCCCCAAAACAGTTTGAAAATCGGTATTAGCAACAATAACAAATTTCATTGCAAATGATTGAATCTTTATAAAGGCAATATCAATAGGGTGTATGTCCACCCTGAGCCTGTATAACGGCACGACAACGCCTCTGCATACTTCTGATGAGCCTGCGGAACGGGCAACCTTGCCCATTCCTGCTGTAAAGCTAACGTAAGCTCCTGGCGGTTTGTCGGAAGTACAGGGCGTCTGGAAACAGCTTGCTGCAACATGTCCCAGGCATGTTCTATTGGATTTAAATCCGGAGAATAACTCGGCCATTCCAAACGTTCAATTGTCTCTGTAGCAAGGTAGTCTGTCACTATACGTGCTCTGTGGGGACGAGCATTATCATCCATTAATACAAAGTCGTTGCCTATAGCTCCCGCATAAGGTCTCACAATTGGATGCAGTATCTCGTCCCTGTAAATTGCACCGGTAAGATTGCCATTAATCACGTGCAATTCAGTACATCCACCAATACTGATTCCGGCCTAAATCATCACAGAGCCACCTTCAACACGATCATGCTCTGCTACACAGCAATCAACGTACCGCTCTCCACGCATGCGCCATACACGCCTACGACCGTCATGAAAGTCCACACAGAACCGTGACTCGTCTGTGAAAAGAACAGGCGTCCAATGACGCAGTTGCCAGTTTATGTGATTTTGAGCCCAATTGAGTCGTGCTAGACGATGTCTTCTCCTCAAAATGGGACGAACAGCAGGTCGATGAGCCCGAAGGCTGACAGCATGAAGTCTCTGTCTGAGAGTTTGTGGTGTTATGCGCACCCCACTTGCTGCATGAAAGTCAGTATTGAGTTAGACAGCACTCTGAAACCTGTGTCTACGAGCCATAAGTGACATATAGCGATCCTGTCGAGCGGTTGTGGATCTTGGACGACTTGATCTCGGTCTCTCAGAAACATTATCTGTCTGCCTAAAACGATTCCACAACCTTGAAATCACACTTTGGGACACATTAAAATGTCTAGAGACAGTTCTCTGGACATGGCCAGCTTGAAGCATACCTACTGCCTGACCAGCTTCCAGAGCAGCTAAATGGCGCCTCATGGCTTTTAATGTCAATAATTGTTCACCTAAGAGTCGATTAGAGCAATAAATACCCACAATAAAATGAAAATCACAATTTTTCAATTTCAATATACACGTTGGCACACTTTGATTTTGACCCCTTGCTTGTGTTTGGGCGAAAAAATCGTGCACTTATGACGTCAATATGAAACCAGGTAAATCTATTGTGTTAAGGACACATTGGAGAAACATTACATGTTAAAATTTGTCAAAATAATTATTTGGTTAATAAAAATTTTTGAGGTCAAAATTATGATCCTTAACTTTTTTTGTCTTGTATATAAACACACTTGAGAATATGTAAGAAGGTCAAATTTGCAAGCTATTTTCCGTACTTAGTACTGCATGGATAAATAATCCATGACTCAATTTTAAAGAAAAACTAAAAAATGACATTTCAAGATATATAGATTCAACAAGAAGACTATTGCAAAAATTCAACCCTGGGATTTCATTTTAACAGGCATTTTACTACTCCACCAATCAATAGCAAGTGATCAGAAGGCTGTTAAATTCTATGCCAGTGTTTTGCTATAGATATCATTCCTTATTTTACTTTTCAAATCTAATTGAACCCAGTATTTTGGAATTTATTTACCCCACCACCACCTCTATAAGTTCGTTCAAAATCAGCTTGTGAAGTGAACTACCACCGCCTCCCTAAACTCACTAAATTCACTATGGATGTATATACTGGGAAATTTTTTAAGGCTGCCCAAAATCACGACATACATGCAATTCATTTATGAATTTCTTTAATGACACAAGCATGTCCATATTGTGTTTCTGTCACCGTGTATGTGAGGTGTAGAGGAAATTTACTTATTTGGCAAACATTTGTTTAGCTAGGTGGATTCATTGTGTTTATCATATTAACCTCAGCATCTCGTGGATAGGTTCCCTAATTCAATGATTCTTACCCCTCAATCCAATCTTTACTTGCACTTGTGTAATGTCTACTCCCCACCTCCACTTTACTTCCGATGTCAATATAGGCTATTCATCAGTAACACATGCAGCACAATTACGGCCAGTTTCGATATCGGACGATAATAGTACGTAATTATGATCCTAAATTTCCAAATCACTCGCTTTTTTTCAATTGTAAGCATCGCTTGGATTTTACAATCATCCCATCTCTTTGCTTCTCATATTGATGTCGTCTGTATAATATTATATCCGAGGTCTTCCGCTTACACTCGGAAGGCCTCGGGTACTAGCCTATCATCTGTGTTATCTGTTTTAAACACTTGAAATAGCGCTTTAAAACTATGTAGGATAAACGGTTAAATCACGAGAGGTACTTCCGAAATGATACATTTTCGGATACTGGTGCGTACTACCTTTAATCGATGAGATACCACATGCGGACTTTGTTTTCTGATGTCATCGATTTATGTTTTTGTTGGTAAACACGACCCCGTCAAACTGACTAAACAAAGTGCGATGTCAAAGAAAAACGTGAGTATTTATATCATTTGTGTATTCATGCAAAATACACCGATTTTCTTAAAGTAAAAATACCCTTGTGTAGATATCAGCTAAAATAGAATTTCCCATACCATGTGGTATCCAAAGGAGTATTTGACGTCTGCTTTGTAACGTCACGTGATAATAACATAATTAGCATAAGAATAATGCATTTATAGGTTGTATCCAAAATTGGTGTCTCTTATGTGCCTTGTGAAATCTTTATCTTTCGAATGTTTCCAATACCAGTATTTGTTTTTACTTTGCAGTAAACAGAAAAATGAAATTCTCACTATTCTAATCAAATTTAGGTCAAACCAAATCAGATGGTCAGGAAATACAGGCCATATTCACCAGATTCTAGACAAATGCTTAATAAAAAAAACAAGGAATGCCAGTGTGGAAAGCTACAAAATCTATGGGGTTCCTGAAACAACATTGAGACAAAGAACTCTTGGAAGAGTTGATCCAGAAAGATCATTGTCAGATGTGTCTACAAGATTTATGGGGCATTAACCTGAATTAAGCGTCACCAAACTTAGAGATCTGTCAGCTGATCGAGCTAAAATTCGACATCTGAAGATGTAATTTCATACTATATCAAAGAATTAGATAACATTTTGAAAATGCATGATTTGTTGGACAACCGCAATGCATTTATAACAACGATGAAAAAAGGTTTGCCGATCGAACATAAACACACTTCAGTGGTAGTAAAGAATAGTTGCGATTTTTTATTTTGGAAACAACAAATTAGATGAAAATAATGTGACTTACCCTGAATGAAAAGGTTAAGATAACGAACAATACTCAATATCGTAATTCCTATCAAAAATACAGATCAGAGAGATGGGCACAAACGGACCCCTGGACATACCAGAGGTGGGACCGGGTTCCTAGGAGGAATAAGCATCTTCGGTCGACTGTTCACCATCGCCGTCCATGTTTTTGATCTCCATTCATGCAGCTTTCATTCCAATCCGTTAATGATGCTCTCACATTTTCTGTTGACAAGCACAGTTGTAGGATACAATGCATATTTTATAGAATAAATATAGCTCAAAAGGGGACAACTGAAAGAAAATTTAAAACATATACTTACAATAATCTCCATAGCAACTGAAAAAAGTAGTAATCATGTTATTATGAAAAGTGAACTTTCAAAGGCATATCTGGAAAGCATCTAGTTGTTAAAATACTGGATCCGTAACACAGTGTGTTGCTGCTTTCATTAAACCATAACTCCAAGGTAAACCACAATTCTGTATAATTAACTTCACATTAGCACTATACGTGATAACTATATATATCTATATGATAAAATCAATGATGTTTTGAATTACTATGAAAAGCCTTGAATCATTTACAGAAACCGTTGCAATACCTCTGTTAACATTTGCAATACTTTACCTTTATAAATACCTATTTCATCCAAATAAACAGAAAAACGTAGGCTTATTGTATTGAAATCGGTGCACGTAGAAATAGGTGTAATAATTGTTTTACTGTATCTAAAACTTAGAAAAATTGATTTGTCATATAAAAACAGCAAAAGGTTGTTTTTTGTACCAAAACCATTTGAATTTTGATTTGACATCTTTATTTCACATAGAGATGTTGAAACTATATATGAGAAATGTTTTTCAGATTTTGAAAGTTTATGTGATGGAATACGTCGATCCTCTTTACACCAGTATATTGAATGGAACGCGTAAATATATGCCGGTGCCATGTGATATCATTTACTTTCAAAAAGAGAAAAAATATTCTAATTACATTTTCTATTGTATTTACCTTATAACGTGTTCTCGTTATCCTGTCTGTTCTCTGTTTTATTTGAAAAACAAGCATCGCTCCTTCAACTTTTTACATTTTGTCACCACAATCAATAACGCTGAATACGGCAGACTTTGGTTTTGACGTCATAAAGATTAGAAATGTAGATCCTTGAAGAAACATTGAAGTATATGGGAAAAATAGTCTTCGGTTTCAATTGCTAACAGTATTAAGGAAAATACGTCCAGAGTGAATGTCGATATTTTAATCAGCTGTGTTTACGTGATTACAGTTGTAACAGTGCAGCCACTGAATACTTTTAAGTGCAAATGTATCCATAATAGGCACGTAGAATCAGATAATTCAACGTGTACGGAACTGTCAAACATCTAAGTAATATTTGCAATGCAAATTTAGACATCTGATTCGCCTAATTATTTAACGCGGGAAATATAACACAGCCTAAACAATCCAGCCCAAACTTCATGTTTTTAATTCAGTCTCTCTTTCCCCGTATATATATATATATATATATATATATATATATATATATATACACTTGTCGTTCACAGTAGTTAATGTTTTCATGATGCCCAAGGATAGGGGATATCCTAATCCATACCAGAATCAAACACATACTACAGTTGCTCTGTATTTGCATTATTATAAGTTCAAAGTTGAAATATTGCATTAATTTCTACTTAGTATAGTTTAATTTAATCAATAACCAAAGAAACGTGTATGCTCTCATTCTTTCAGTCAGATATACAAAAACAGAAGTAGATATTAAAATTAGAAAATTGCATATAGAATACACGTATCAGCACTTCCGTATCGGTTACGTCCCTTTGTGAGGTCAGCCAAAGGTGAATCTGCAGAAAGACAAGTTTTTTCTCTACCCTCCAAGAGAAAGCGGTTACTACTGAGTGTTGTAGCTGGTTATGACGTTTTACTCTGTTGTGCTGGGAGGTAATGCGGATAAAGACAGAGTTCTAATTGGATTACCTTTCATAAGGATCTATAGATTGATTGGTTGATTGTACATGTATATTGTTTAACGTCTCGCTTGAGAATTTTTCACTCATATGGAGACGTCGCCATTGCCGGTGAAGGTCTACAAAATTTAGGCCCATGCTCGGCGCTTATGGCCTTTGAGCAGGGAAGGATCTTTATCGTGCCTCACCCACTGTGACACGGGGCCTCGGTTTTTGCGGTCTCATCCGATGGACCACCTCATTTAGTCCCCTTTTACGACAAGCAAAGGTTACTGAAGACCTATTCTAGCCCGGGTCCTTACGGGATCTATAGAAAAGGGTAGTTTGATACCGGGCAAGTCTTAAATTGAAAGCACTCAGAAAATGGTCCGCTTATCGTTAACTAGGTAAAGTGTCCTGTTTTGTTTTAGACTTCTTTTTTTCGTTGAGAATGTTTCAATTAATTTGAGACAACGTATCTTATTATCAGCCCGTCAGAGATATTGCACTTTGACTCTTGAGCGTCATTGGTAGAAAGAAATAGATCAAGTCTCGCGAACAAGTGCTAGATTACTGGTACATAGATAGTTTGACCCACTTCTATTTTAAAAATAAATAACATGGTCATTTTTAATATACCAATCATTGGTCAAATCTCTTTTGTTTTAAAATTTCTAACACAAATATATCAAAAGCAATGCGTTTTTGAACTCGATCACACTTATTTTAAAGATTGCATAAATCGATGTTTTGTTTCTGAATTCCATAAATTTCTTTCAATTTTTAAAATACATGTAGTTTATTTGAAGTTCGGAAATGCATTTGTTGTATTAATTAGTGTTATAAACACATCAGAAATAAAAAAAAATAAATAAAAAATAAAACAAATTGCAGTTTGACTGATGGATAATTCATTGGATCGGTTGCCGGGGTTTCATGTACTTTTACAAAGTTCATGATATATGAATCTATGCTCATTGTATAAAGTAAAATATATTCATAGTCTAACAGAATATCTTTAAAAGCATATAAAGTCCACTATTTTCAAGAAAGGTCCTTGTGTTGGATGTGTAAAGGGTTTTCCCATCATAGTTCTTCTCACGTGATGCATGTCAGTCAGATTTGGCAGAGATTGCCGATTGCTCCCTCACATAGATGAACAAGTTCGTCTTTTTTCCTGTTAGAATAATTAATTCCTTTTAACTTTAGAATTTTGTTCGTGTTGTGTACTTCATGTGATTATAATGTGTATTCGTATTATTTGAACAGGGAGGGATATCTGTCGTGCCACACCTGCTGTGACACGGGACCTCGGTTTATGCGGTCTCATCAGACGGACCGCCCCATTTAGTCGCCTCTTACGACAAGCAAAGGGACTGATGATCTATTCTAATAACTCGGATCCACACGAGACCCGAGATACCACTTCTAAATGTTAAGCGTTCGGCGAAGGAGCAATCACTACCTATGCTTACATCCTAGGTTTGACGCGGTCATGGTACATCGAACTCACGACCTCTCGCTTACGAAGCGAACGTTTTAACCCCTGAGCTCTGCATCTGGTCCTCTTTTTAAGATTTGTGATTATTTTTATACTAAAGTGATATGGAGGTATTTCGTTATCAAACGGGTGAGTATGCTTCAAAGCAGTGTCAGGGACAATGCCGGGTTTAAATTTAGCGCTATTTTTATGCTATCATTTTCTTTATTTGGGTACGAAATGGGAATTCAAATATAGTCTATTGTTATACAAAAAGACAGGTCACCTGTATCCTTGTCAAATTGTACTAAACTTTCCTACCATTCAAGATATATAATCTGATCCATTCACATGTAGTCATATTCCAATTAAAGTAGACGAATTTGCAGTAAAGAATACAAGCGCATCTGGAGCACGCATCACCTTCCTGTGTCGATTTGAGTACATTGAAAAAGCGACCTCGTACGTCCATGACTAGATAAAATGTTCCTCATTCTGAGCTACTGTGTTTGCGATAGCTTTACAAAGAGGTGTTGTTTCCGTCGAAGTACGGAATCTCTTTGTCAGTAATATTTAAAGGATAAGCAATGTTAGATAGATTTAAATTTTACTAATACCACTTTCACGAAACTGAATGTATGTGAGCCTAGTTTATCTAAATAACATGTTAATGTCTGATCCAGTGCAGAAGCGACTAAGATAGTCTTTTACGATCGACATTTTGGAAAACAGGGGATCTGGGCCTTTCATTTCTCTCTGAGATAGGTATGCTACTTTCCCCCTGATTTATCTAATAGAGATATTGGCTCTCTGCGTGTGTGACCGGTCAGCAGGGGATGCTTACTTCTCTTAGACACTTGATCCAACCTCTTATTTATATAGGGGTCCGTGTTTGCCATTTTATTAATATTCCTTTTTTCTTAAATATAAACTAGTCAATCGTATGCATTATCAAATAAAGCATTAATTTGTATGTTTCGTACTACACACACTTTTAGTTTTACAAAATATTATATTTAAAGTTTAAAGTACCGGCTTTTAATGGGTTCAGTAAAAGCCCGAACACTTTTTATTGTTGAATCTGCTGGAAAAATATTATAACTATGTAACAGAGTAGATGATATTGTGAAGAGCAAGGGCTATTAAGGAATTGTTGACCGCTGCATTAGTTACTGAAGCTGCAGGAAGCAGAAAAAAACACAATAATACAGTACAGGAATCATTCAAAATGCACTCTTGGTCATTTGGAAAAGGGAACTGGAAAATAGAAGTAAACATAGAGGGGCTATCAAGTGCGTAGGAGGAGTAATTATCCCCTGCTGACCGGTCATCCTATATGTTGATCAGATAAACGGAGTAATATATATTGTTAAAATCAGTATCTAAAGGAAGGCACTATTTTCACTTTTTGTTCAAAAATACAAAAATATATGTTGTTTGATTGAGTGGTTCTTAGAAAAGTTGTGGCACATTACTCATTTGAACCTCAGCTTCCATTGGTCTTTTGCTGTTTGTTTACCGATTCCTGTTTTTCAGTTCCTTTACAAAACCTCTCAGAATTGAACACCGGAATGCAATTCAGGTAGCATTAGATGTATTTAAACAATAATGACAGTATCAATGACGGTACGTGAATTAGATCTTGAACAATAAAATTTATTACCAAAAACGTTACAACCTACTTTTAAGTCATATCATTTTAGTACTTATATATAAATAAATAAATAGTAAAGTATATTCTTTTTTATGCATGCACAGGTATAATTAGTTTCAAAATCAGAGTTTGAAGGTTGATTTACTTTTCAATGAGACAGACAATATGACATTTCCCACAACTGATATTCAACAAAACGTTTGCATACAAAATGTAATTAACGTGACTGAATCTCCGTACTGTAAAACAACTTGAAAGAGTATAATTCAACTACGATGACTGGTTTAAAACAGAAGTATGAAATTAATTTGATTAAAATAAAGTCGTTCCCACTAAAAAAGATTCGTTACCACGAAATTTACTTTGCTCACACCAAATGAGGTGTCACGCAGTCAAAGTTTGTGTTTATTGCAATCAAATCTCGTCTTGAAAATATGAAGATAAAGAACAGTGGTTAATTACTCAATATAGGTCACATTTTGTGCTTGTCACATTTAAATCTATTGATATCTGTTTTATTATGTTTTGTCTTGATGCACACTGGAGCAAATCGAACGCACCTTTACCCTGTCTGTGACCTCTTTTTAAGATATAAATACCCTGTACGGAACCTCAGTGTACTGAAACATTAAACCTTCAGTCGTTGCTCTCAGTAGGAACGGAGCAGTCCAGAAGAACGCATTCACCTTCTTTATTCTTTCAACGACTGTCAAAGTACTTACAGCTATGAGCTAACATACCAGTATTCCATAACATGTTATGGCCTGTAAATTGTTGCCTTTGTTCTATTTTACTGAGCTGAGTTGTATTTAGTGATACTAAAAACATTTTCTTTGTTTAAAAGTTCCTAAATCTTCCAATTAACGATATTTATACTTTGTGCTTAATGTGTATTTTTTAAGGTACTGGTTTGACTTTTGCATGTCGTGTAGATGTCTCGGAATTTGGCGACTGAGCTAAAAACTTTGGTCCGTTCTCCTGTTAACTGATGTCTTGGAAATACGCGGGAACACACTGGTGATATGTTGGTTACTACAGTAGTACTTGTTGGTGCAAACAACAAGATAGGTCCTACGACAATAAAATCAACATCCTAAACAATGTATACATACAGGTCTCCAGGTTGAAACATTACTGACTGTGGAATACTCCGTTTCCCTGATCAAGATACAGGGCTTATGGCGAGTGTTAGCGGTCGACAGGGGATGCTTACTCCTCCTAGGCACCTGATCCCAGCTCTGGTATGCTCAGGGTCCATGTTTGCCCATTTACCTGATTTGTATTTTCCATAGGAATTACGAGGTTTGGTACTTATCTTAACATTTTCATTCCTAATTCTGAAAAGGGGGCCTCCGTGGCCGAGTGGTTAGAACATCGGGCTCAAAATCACAAAGCCTCTCACCTCTGTCGACGCGTGTTCGAATCTCGGCCGCGGCGTTATGTGAACAAGTTTGCCAGTCTATTTGCGGAAGGTCGGTGGTCTCTTCCCAGGTACATTGTATCTGGGTTCTCTCCTCCACCAACAAAAACTGGACGCCACCAGATAACTGAAAAATTGTTGAGTGTGGCAGAAAGCAATAAATAATCAATCAATAATTCTGACAAGGTAAAAATAATGAACAGTGATGAACAGTGAGCAATCTCAAAGCTCCTATAAGGAATAGAAAATAGAGAGTTGGGCAAACACGGATCCCTGAATATACCAGAGGTGGGATCAGGTACCAAGGAGAAGTAAACATCTCACGTGGACCAATTTTTAGTACGGATTACTCCGTTTACCTGATCAAAATATATTTACGTTATGTCCTATATAACATTATCAGACAGATAAATGATTTAAGATCTCGGAGATCACCTTCCTCTCTTTTGCCTATTGTGATGTCACTTATCACACATTTAAATCTAAAACGATGTCAAAAGATATATACACAATAACTGTCATGGCAGTGGGGCACTGGAAGTGGCAATCAAAGTAATATTACTTAAGTAAGAAAACAATGTAAATATAAAGGATAACTGTCTTGTTTGTGGGGAGGTAATGAGTTGATAACCTTCGGCGTTTATGCTACTTAACACGTGCTCCAATCGCTTTATCTTCATATAATCCCCTCACACAAGACAGTTATTCCTTATATAATGACGGGTGTGACGGTCAACCAGGGATGCTTACTCCTCCTAGGCACGTGTTCTCACCCCAAGAGTGCCCAGGGGTCTTTGGTTTGCCCTACCCTTAATTTTGTATTCTTTATAGGAATTATAAGATTACTGTTCATTATCTTCGTTTTTTTATGTACAATACCTACCTCATCTTCAACAATTGTTTCCTGATATTTTGAAATTATTGGACAGTAAATATGTCATCCGATAAGTACCTCAAGATTAATTCAGCAAAATGTAAAGCAGAAAAACACATTCATAATACAGTTCCATTTAATGTACTGACGTGACAAGGAGGTGAAGGTTGTAGGTTGAACACAGTGTTCCTACTAAATTAAAAGACAAATAGTCAACAAAACGCTTATTTCCTTTGATGTAGGATGGATAATGATTGATATACTATCTAAGGAATGTCCTTATAATCTGAGTTATGGGAGAACACAGTGGAAAATCCAATGCTTTGTTATTATACATCTATTATACATCTTGCTAAAATTAATCAGTGTATAAGATATGATGTATTCACTGGTAAAATGTAATAAATATGTAAAATGTGTCATGCCAAATCACCTAAACGCTATAGCTGTGATATATCATGGGGTCACTGTTTGCACAACTGTAAAGTTTCGTATTCCTTGTAGGAGGCATGAGATTGATTACTGTTCGCTATCTTTACTTTTTCATTACATTATGCTGAAGCCCATCTCGCCATGACAGAATACATATCTATGAAAAACATTCCAGACGTCATTCAGTCTATGCTCTAGTTCATACGCTTCATCATAGACCTCTAAAACGATTTTCCAGACTGACATTCGACAACCAAGGTTTATTGCTTTTTACTGTTGTCATATGTCAGAGGGAGATACTATAGATATAACATACAATTTCTCCCGTGAAATGTCAAGGACTAAACGAAAAAATATTTTGTAATACTACAGCCAACACCATTGTATTATACTACGCTTGAAAGACACACATTTTGCAATAAAAGAGACAAGAAATTAGACATGAAATGGGCTGCGAAATGTCTTTGAATACTTCAAACTCACGAGGGGTTGTCGTACTTTTTAATAAAACATTTGAGTACCAAATTATTTCAGATAGCACTGGTAATTCACTTGCACTTAACATTTCAATAGAGCCTGATATGTATATACGGATCTGATGTGACTTCTATCAGAAATTGGGGAATACTATTACAAACCTAAACTAGACTGTGACCCCCCCCCCCCCCCCCCCCCCCCCCGGGATCGTACATATGACTACTTTTTTGCCGATGAAGGATCCAATTTTTCAAACTAAAAAAAATGCTTGGTTTGCGTCAGCTATGTGGATATCACTCGCACACAAGCAAAAGAAAACGAACAAAAGATTGGCCATTAGGTAAATTTAACGAATATAGTTATGAAACACTTGTGAGCGCTTTTGCCCTGATGTTGAATGACGTCACCGTGAACGCCTCACGACGAGGATAGTTCGATATGTAATGTGTATTGTACGATATCTCAAAAGACTTCAGACAGTGAAATGAACATTACATACCTTCAAAGTATTCTCCGCGGTTTGAAATACATAATTTCAATTTCAGAATCCATTTCTGAAATGCGTCATGGTACGCTGATTTAGGTTGACCTCTGAGAAACTGACTGATGACTGAGCCAAGGGCATGTCAGGACTTGTAACAGCGTGGGGCTAGATCTGGAGAATATGGTGGGTGTGGCAGGACAGTAACCTTCTTTGACTTCAAAAATTGCCTCACAAGCTCAGATGTATCAGAGGCACCTGATCCCACCTCTGGTATGTCCAGGGATCCGTGTTTGCTCATCTCTCTGATTTGTATTTATTATAGGAAGTACGAGATTGGATACTGTTTATCTTCACCTTTACTTGAATGTGATGGAGCATTATCATGGATTAGACGAACGTGCATAAATCTTGAGACAGGGCGGCGTTTATGATAATATTTCTTGAGATCTTTAGTATAACATCTCGGTATTACCGATCTTTAACACTTTTGTCCTTCGGCACCGGAATTTGTACGGCTATACCGTCACATGAAAAGAATATTCAATAAAGAACCTTCTTTGAGCTTATGGTTCTTTTGGCAACTATAGGCCTTCTACCGTGTTACCAGTCGCGGTAGCTCAGTGGTTAGAGCATTCGCTTCGTAACCGGGAGGTCGTGAGTTCGAGCCCCGCTCATGCCAAAGCCGCGTCAAACCTAAGACGTAAACATAGGTAGTGATTGCTCCTTCGCCAAACACTCGGCATTTAGAAGTGAGAATCACTGGTCTTTCGGATATGACCTTAAAAACGGAGGTCCCGTGTCGCGGCAGGCGTTGGTACGTTAAAGAACCCTCACTGCTACGGACCTGAGCACTAAGCATAGGTATAAATTTATGGTACTACACCTACAGCTGGTGACGTCTCAATATGAGTGAAAAATTCTCGACGGGACGAAAAAACAAACAAACAATCTACCGTGTTTGGTTAGCCATACTTTATTCCAATTTTTTTTTACTGGTTCGAAATAGTGAACCCATGTTTCATCACCAGTAACAATGTTTGCAAATTGTCTTTGATAGAATTTGGGAAACATTTTGAGCAATTACTTAGCGGTTTGTACTCTTACCCATTTTTGATTATCTGTCAATATGTGTGGTATCCATCCGGCAGAAATCTTTCGTACTTTCAAAATACGCTTCAGAAAAAAATACACCCATAATACCCCCCCCCCCCCCCCCCCTTGTCCAAAAGATGATTCATATCAAACGTGAAAATAATTGGAATGGTGGTCGTCTAGAAGGTAAAAGTGTTCAATTGTTAGCACATTTAATCACTGACTATTTTAGTCTCTTTGTAATACCAAAACCTCTGAGATCATGATTATACAATTTTCGTGAAGAGCTACCTGTTCAAATCTAAATATCAATTAGTTTCATTAAAGAAGATCTCTTTTAAATGTTTTACACATATATTTAAATATTATATACGAACCTCTACCCCGGAGATCCTGAAATTTACTTTTTTGGTAGATGACTTTAGAGTCTTTTTTTCTATATATATGCGATTGTCGAACAGAATTTTGAAAATTGATCAATTTTTGCGCCATCCCTAAGGCTCCAGAGTGGACGGGTTATGTAATTTGCAACTTATTTCAGTCTTTTCCCAAAAATGCTTCATACCAAATTTCAAAAGAATTGGAATCGTAGTTATCAAGAAGTTCAAAATATGTAATTGTTAACGCACGACGGACGATGCACGACGACGGATACAGACCAATTGCAATGGGTCACCTTAGTTTATTCCAATACCATTTCAATTTTCAATGAAAATTAATTTCATGTAAATTTTTTTTTATAATTTCGTTTATTTTGCAATAATCTTGAGCGGATAGACAGAATATAAAATAAATAATAATAATATGCTAAAGTATAACTATATAATTAGGAATAAGGAAAGGTTCAGAATTTGGGATGAAAATTGGTACCTAAAAAAAAAGGATAGTTCAGATATTAAATGAAGCATTGCTAAAAAATCTGTCAATAATTTATTTTGCAAAATTGCAGTTAAAAGCTATCCATACACCTAACGTTCTGTAGAAATAATAAGTGATGAATTTAACCTTGATGTCGGTGTAGGCGTCCTTGAGGTTACACATTAATATATCCTCTTGTATGTAGTAATATACCAATTTCGCCTGCTTATGGTGTGCAAATCTCCCAGTTGATTCGATACGCGAGAGCATGTCATGCGTATGAGAATTTTTTAAAGCGAGGTCAATTACTGACAAAAACATGACGTTGCAGGGTTATAACAAATCTCGTTTGAAGTCATCATTTCGCAAATTTTACGGTCACTATAATGACCTTGTTTGCGATTACAAAGTGTCTTTGGAACATATGTTGAATGATTTGTTTCATACCCTTTGTTCCCACTGTGGGACGTGGGTGCCGGTCTTTCGGATGAGACCGTATAAACCGAGGTCCCGTGTCGCAGTAGGTGTGACACGATAAAGATCCCTCCCTGCTCAAAGGCCCTGAGTTGCGAGCATAGGCCTAAATTTGCAGCCCTGTCACCGGTAATGGTGACAGCCGCCGGATAGCTGAAAAATTGCTCAGGCGGCTATAAACAAACAAACAAACAAACAAACAAACATACCCTTTGTTAGACTGTCATTTTTCATACTAACTTTGACTACGGATAGTCCCGTTTACCTAATTTCGACTAAGGGCTCACGGCGAGTATGACCGGTCAGCAGAGGATGCTTACTCCTCCATGGCACCTGATCCTACCTTCGCTTTGTAGGAGGTCCGTGTTGCCCTACATTCGAACTTGTATATGTCTTGGGGATTTATGATTACGATTTACACATTGTTTACTTCGCCATTCGATATAGTTATATTTGACATGTGATTTCACTTAGTCAGTGACGTCTTCAACTTTCTTGAAGATAATCATTCGGACCTATGGTAGATTTTAGCTGATTTGACAATATCAATAATAATATTGAACAATGATGTGACCTTTTTGCACTTAGAGGTCTTGTAGCAACACTTTGATGCGTTGCCTTTGAGAGGGGAGATGTCAGAAGTCGTCCTCTGCTATTAGTGTTCATACTTTACTAAACATCTTTATTAATAACTTCCAAGCTAACATTTTTTTCATCTACTGTCATACTACTATTGAAAATACTGGAGGAAATTTCACAATATATCGTTTATTTGCATTACAAAATAAAAGATAATGCTCATTGTCAAAAAAGTGGGGGCGGCCCCCTTAATCCTTTGATTCTTCGTGCTTGTTTTGGGATACAGAAGTTTCATGATTATTGGACAAAGTGAGTTAATGGGAATCATTGTGTGTGTGTGTAATATATACCATATATTTTAAATACGACATGGCTTCGAAAGAAACATGTAGCTACCTCTACAATTCATCTTTCGTCAAACCACGGAGTAGGTCTAACCTCAACATGAGCTACTACTTCGTTCACAAGATCAACAGCACTTCCACAGCCATAGTAGCTATAGTCTCTGAATTCAATCGTCTTCGTGTTGCTTTTCAAGATTTTTATGTGTCGCGTAAGTTGTGATGTCTGGACCTTTCCGCACGTTTGCCTGTCACATAGCATAAATCGCTTCAAACGGATGTCATGAAAAATTATTGAAATATAAAGTAATTAAAGAGATAGAGATAGACTTACATGAAAATGCATGGAAAAATTACATACATTTCTAGCAGTTTTAGAGTGCCGATTGTCGTCATATTGGGGTGTAATTTTCGAAAGGAGACAGGGTACTGAGAAATAACTTGATGATACATATATTTCAACATGCTAGTTTAAAGTCAACATTTAGTACATTGTTCTGTTATTTGGAATAGGAAGTACAACGTACGATTTGGCTCCATTTCGTATACACGTGCCATACCAATTATTAGACCGTTCGTATTATAGTGGCTTTTATTAGTGTACGACATGCTGTGTACCTGATAATTATATACAGTTTTAGTAACAATAATAATGTTATTCTACGTTAAACTCTGAAGTTCATTTTAACTTTGAGGACGGACCATCATCAATGTTCCTTTTAACGCTACATGGTGTTTCCATGCAAACCAGGTTGGGTATCGAGGGTCGTCTATGGCCGATTCTGCGTACTCTGCGTTTAGATACGCGTCAAAGCAGCTGTTGTACCACCATCCTCCCCCCCATAATTTCGCACAGTGACGACTAGCGTAGTCATTATCTTGGTCGTATGTAGAAAAATTCATACCAGTGTGGTAAATGAAAGCTTCTCCTACAAGACATGAATGAATAAAATGTTATAGAAATGAGAGAAATATTACATATCAAATGTTCAACTCTGCCTTCTCAGGACTAGTAATTAATTTATAATATATTGACACTTAAAGTTTTACCATATATCGAATAAATCACTACAATCCGCATTTAATGCAATAACCAGTTGTAAAATGTAAACACGCACACTTTCTGAAATATACTAAGTGGAATGGATGACATACACACAATGTAAGTTACCTATGACATATGTACAGACCTGGAGGTTTGTATAATGTGTATAAATTGTAACGAGACCTGGACCATTCACTCAGGGTTTTAACCTTCCCTCAGTCCTGGACGATTCTATCAGTGTCTAGAAGCTTTAGTCAGACCATGTCTATTGTATCCGTATGTGATGGTACGAATATCTATTTTCTATATGTATTTATTTTATTTTATCACCAATTAAATTGAATTTTAATTTCCATATACTAAAGTTGACCAATATTGGGATTGAATTTGCTGAGTAACGTCTTATTCTGTTTTCTTATTGGTCCTTTCATTTCATTGGTCACTTAAGTTTTCTTTGTCCAATAATAGAGTTTCACTTTTAGTATAAAGTCACCGGGTTTTATAGTTAAATCAGAGCCGTAATACGTTGTGGAAGAGTTATACTGATCCGGGATTTCTTCATCTTATGGTATGTAAATTCTATATTTAAATTATGTTTCATTACCATATAAAAGTTGATATAAGTTATAATTTTGATTGTGAGGTATATACTTTATTGTATTTTTACAGTCAAACTTGAAATGATAATTTGTATCTGTAAGATCTTAATTTAAATTGTTTACAGAACTCATGTACATTTTTTTTGATACAGTATAACGCTCCGTGAATTGTTAACTGTAGGTGACTTTTTGTAATTATGATTCTAATGTTGTAATATTTCTCTAGAACTTATACACTTCTTTGTATTATAGGTCAATGCCTTTAAATGTCTAAATAAACTACGAAAACCATCATCAGCCTTACTGCTCGGTAACACGTATATATAAGGTTTAGTAAGACCTGGAGGATTCTATCAGTGTCTATATGCTTGTGTGAGTCCTGGACTATTCATTCAGTGTCTATAAGCTATGTTGAGGTCTGGAAATTCATTTATTATCTATAAAATGTAGTCCGACCAGTTCTGTTGTATCAGTGTAAATAAGCTTTAGTGAGATCTGAACAATTCATCACTTTCTATAAGCTTTACTGAGACCTTGACAATTCTCGCAGTGTCTATCAGCTATAGGCAAACCTGCACGATTCTATCATTGCCTATAAGCTTTCCTTAGACTAGGACGATTCAAGCAGTGTCCATAAGCTTTAGAGAAACCTTGACGATTCTATCAGTGTCTATAAACTTTAGTGAGACCATGACAATTCTGTCAGTGTCTACAAGCTTTATTGAGACCTTAACGATTCTATCAGTGCCTATAACCATTGCGAATATAAGGACGAATGTATCAGTGTATAGTTATCTTGACCTTTGCATATAAGCCTTAGTGAGATCTGGACGATTCAATCAGTGTCTATAAGCTTTAGTGAAACATACACAAGTGAAACTGTTTGATGTTTGTACTTTAGAATCCTGAGTAATTCGTTTAGACTTAGTTTTAGTGGATTTCGTTCGTACCCCTTTCCCAAAAATCTAATACCTCAACAAAGTAAAAGATTGATATATTTTCTTTTCAATGTAATAAACAAAGCTGAAGATAACAAACAGTGATCAATCTCATATGCCCTATCATGAATACAACATTGAGGGCAGAAGTGAACTCGTTTGCATGGGAGGAGTAAACGTCCCCTGTTGAACAAATCCACGAAAGTTAAAAAGTAAGGAAATTGTAGTCCATGAATATCGTGCATACACAATTTGATGTTTCCACAATGCTCTGTAATTACTATATATTTTTGGACACCACGTGGTATAAAGGCTTACCTGACGTTCCTGAGTAACCCGACACAAGTAGGTTGTATTTGTTTGCCTCATTCCCGACATAGAATGATTGATAAGATGCATAAGCTTCTTTGCCATCGAATCCCAGAAGATGAACCCGGAGTTTCCATTTCTTCTTTGTCAAAGCATGGATAGCGTCATTTCCTGCCAATAGATAGTAAACATTTATTACAAATTTCCTTCACTAAACAGTGTGATTTTCTAATTTTTATTTTTTGTTTCTTTTCAGATAGAAACTAAACTGCTAAATATGAAAGGGAACATCAAACTATCTTCTTTAAAACGAAATCAAGCCAGCCATGTCGGTGAGTGCATGATTTATCTAATACGGATGTGAAAACCAAATAGTTAGAGTTACAGCAGTTGTTACTCGCAATAATGATCTCAATTTCTATAAAATTCTACGGATGTGAAAACTAAATAGTTAGAGTTACAGCAGTTGTTACTCGCAATAATGATCTCAATTTCTATAAAATTCTGGATTTTCCACCATCTTAAACTATAAATATTCTTCATAAGTTGGACAAAGAAACTAACACAAAAAACAAGAAGTCTCTGATTGTCCAACAAAGCAAGGGTTGATTGATCAAGTAAGTCATTAAGTTTTATAGTATAAAATAAAAGCCAACTGAAAGTGAAATGTGATTCAATGATTTATCACGGGAACTCGGGAGAAACAAGTTTCAAAAAAAAAAAAAAAAAAAAGATACGAAAGAATTGAGGCAGCACTCATTTCATTTCATGACGTTTATTGTAAATCCAATGATAAAATGTATTTATATTAAAGACAATTTTCGTGATCCGTTTTGGCATGTCACCGCATTTACTCGCGATGTTTTAGACCGTCACTAAAAGGAACCGTACTTCATCACTCAGATAATTGCATATGTTTAAATGTTTTCAATTATGCAACAGATGTACAGTCATTTGACATACTTTTAAGGGTGTATTGTAGTAACAAATCCATTAAATAAAAAACATACTGTGCTAAAATCCTTCATTAGGAATGTGACTACATTAAAACAAGGAACTCGCCATGTGAAGGACAGTGTTGTCCTGATAAATCTCTGCCTTGACTTTTTGTAAAGGAAAAGGTGACGACAATGATTAATCTCACAACTCCTATGATTCCACAAGTCCTATAATCCCACAACTTCTATAATCCCACAAGTCCTATATTCCTACAAGTACTATAATCCCATAACGCCTATATTCCCACAAGTACTATTATCCCATAACTCCTATATTCCATGACTCCTATATTCCCATAATTCCTATATTCCCATAGCTCCTATAATCTCACAAGTTCTATAATCCCATAACTCCTATAATCCCATAACTCCTATAATATCACAAATCCTATAAACTCACAACTTCTATAAACTCACAACTCCTAGAAAGAATACAGATAAAGAATACAGATATCCCATAACTCCTATAATCCCACCAGTCCTATAATCCCATAACTCCTATAATCCCATAACTCTTGTAATCTCATAACTCCTATAATCTCACAAATCCTATAAACTCACAACTTCTATAAACTCACAACTCCTATAAAGAATACAGAATTAAGAGTTGGGTACACATAGACCCCTGGGTACACTAGTGGTGTGATCATGTGCTCAGAGGCTCAGTCTTCGGAAATAATAATTCTTAAAACAGAATCACTGATCAAACGCATATTTCACACGAATTTCTGTAGCAATATGTAAAACGTAGAGCTACTTGTCACATATTTTTATTTTGTAAATAAATCATCGCATTGCACATTTCTTGATGAATTTAATTCTCACAATAGCGAAAAAAAGGCATTGGCCTCGGACGAAAATTATCTCACCAATCCAATAGTTAGTGGAAGGGTCACCAAATCCGTGTTTGTATTCCTTCCAGGTGCGGGAAAAATTAGTAGATCCGTCCTGTCTCCGCTGAATGGCCTACAAGAAAATGACACTGAGTTTGGTTTTTTTTAAAACTCTATTCAGTGTTGGATATTCTTCACCTCTATCTAAATATTTACAGGAACACAAGCCACGGTTTTCTAGGATTGAGTAATGTTGAGTGTATTATCATATACCCTGTTACAGTGATTACAATTACACAACCTGTTGCAGTATATATAATTGCGCGTCAAACCTAAGACGTAAAAATAGGTAGTGATTGCCCCTTCGCCAAACAATCGGCATTTAGAAGTGAGAATCATGGGTCTTTTCGATATGATCTTAAAAACGGAGGTCCCGTGTCACGGTAGGCGTTGGCACGTTAACGAATCCTCACTGCTACGACCCTGAGCGCTAAGCACAGGTCTAAATTTGTGGTACTTTACCTAGAGCTGGTGACGACTCCGTATGAGTGAAAAATTCTTGACGGGACGTAAAACAAACAATCAATCAAGCAGTATATAATTACACACTCTGTTACATTATATAACTACACATCCTGTTACAATATATAAATACACACTGTTGCAGTATATAATTATATACCCTGTTACAGTATCTAATTACACTCTCTGTTACAGTTCATAATTACACAGTATATAATTACACACTCTGTTACAGTTCATAATTACACAGTATATAATTACACACTCTGTTACAGTTCATAATTACACAGTATATAATTACACACTCTGTTACAGTTCATAATTACACAGTATATAATTACACTCTCTGTTACAGTTCATAATTACACAGTATATAATTACACTCTCTGTTACAGTTCATAATTACACAGTATATAATTACACACTCTGTTACAGTTCATAATTACACAGTATATAATTACACACTCTGTTACAGTATATAATTACACACTCTGCTACAGTATATAATTACACACTCTGTTACAGTTCATAATTACACAGTATATAATTACACACTCTGTTACAGTTCATAATTACACAGTATATAATTACACACTCTGTTACAGTTCATAATTACACAGTATATAATTACACACTCTGTTACAGTTCATAATTACACAGTATATAATTACACACTCTGTTACAGTTCATAATTACACAGTATATAATTACACACTCTGTTACAGTTCATAATTACACAGTATATAATTACACACTCTGTTACAGTTCATAATTACACAGTATATAATTACACACTCTGTTACAGTATATAATTACACACTCTGCTACAGTATATAATTACACACTCTGTTACAGTTCATAATTACACAGTATATAATTACACACTCTGTTACAGTTCATAATTACACAGTATATAATTACACACTCTGTTACAGTTCATAATTACACAGTATATAATTACACACTCTGTTACAGTTCATAATTACACAGTATATAATTACACACTCTGTTACAGTTCATAATTACACAGTATATAATTACACACTCTGTTACAGTTCATAATTACACAGTATATAATTACACACTCTGTTACAGTTCATAATTACACAGTATATAATTACACACTCTGTTACAGTTCATAATTACACAGTATATAATTACACTCTCTGTTACAGTTCATAATTACACAGTATATAATTACACACTCTGTTACAGTATATAATTACACAGTATGTAATTACACAGTATATAATTACACAGTCTGCTACAGTATATAATTACACACTCTTTTACAGTATATAATTACACACTCTGTTACAGTATATAATTACACACTCTGTTACAGTATATAATTACACACTCTGTTACAGTATATAATTACACACTCTGTTACAGTATATAATTACACACTCTGTTACAGTATATAATTACACACTCTGTTACAGTATATAATTATACACTCTGCTACAGTATATAATTACACACTCTGTTACAGTACATAATTATACACTCTGTTACAGTATATAATTACACAGTATATAATTATACACTCTGTTACAGTACATAATTATACACTCTGTTACAGTATATGATTACACAGTATATAATTATACACTCTGTTACAGTATATAATTACACAGTATATAATTATACACTCTGTTACAGTACATAATTATACACTCTGTTACAGTATATAATTACACAGTATATAATTATACACTCCGTAACAGTATATAATTACACACTCTGCTACAATATATAATTACACACTCTGTTACAGTATATAATTTCACACCCTGTTACAGTATAAAATTGCACTGTTACAGTATATACTCACACACTGTTAGAATTACACACCATGTTGTTGTTATTATAATAAGAGTGTACTCTTTTTTTTGGTTTGCAATTGTTATAATTAAGGTAGTCGCTAACAATATTCGAAAATCTATAATTTCGGAAGCACCTCGCGTAATTCAAACGTTTACTCAATATTGTTTTAAAGCGCTTGAATCAAGTGTCTATAGCAGCGAATAATACAGACGATAGCCTAGTATCAGAGGCCTTGCGAGTGTAAATGGAAGATCTTAGGCTAAGCTATACAGACGACATAGATACGGAGTGAAGAGACGAGACGATTGCAAATCCAAACGACGGTTAGATTTGAAAAAAGCGAGTGGTTTGGAAATTTAGGATCATAATTACGTACTATTATCGTCCGATATCGAAACTGGCCGTAATGGTGCTGCATGTGTTACTGATGAATAGCCTATATTGAAATCGGAAGTAAAGTGGAGGTAGAGATCGGACATTACACAAATACAAATAAATGTAGGAGTGAGGGGTGAGAATCATTGAATTAGGGAACCTATCCGCAAGTCATTGTGTTAAAATATAGTAAACACACAGAGTCCACCAACGTCTCCATATGTGTGAAAGATTCTCTAGCGGGGACGTTAAACAATATTTAATCAATCAATCAACAGAGTCCACCAAACTAAACAAATGTTTTGCCACGTAATTGAATGTCCGCTTCGCCTCACATTCACTATGAAAGAATCACTCTTGTGGTTTTCATTAAAGAAGCTTATAATAAATGAACTAGAAGTATACCACAATTTTCTACATTTATAAAACAATCTGCAGCATGTGCATCCATAGTGAATTTAGAAAGTTTAAATGCTATGTGTAGAATTTATTATGAAATACGAAATATGGATATATGGGGCTTGGTCATACCAGAGGTGGGATCATGAGCTTAGGAGGAGTAAGCATCCCATGTCGACCGTTCACCACCGCCATGATCTACACCACGATCAGGTAAACGGAGCAAAACGTAGTCAGAATTGGTGTACTAAGAATGGCCTAAATTGAAAAATTTAGTTCAAATAAGGAATGATACTTGTAACAAAACATAGGCATAATATTTAACAGTCTCCTGATTACTTTTCATTGATCGAAAGGGGCGGGGGTAGTTAGATACCTGTTAAAATGAAATCCCAAGGTTGAATTTTTATAATATCTTTCTTTTGAATCGATGGGTCTTGAAATGTCATATTTTAACTTTTCTGTAAAATTGAAGTTTGGGTTCTTTTGTATACGGTACTAGGTACGACAAATAACTTTTACATATGACATTCGTACATATCCTCAAGTGCGATTATATAATTACAAAAATTAATTGTGACTTCAATTACTATTTCATTTGTTTTTATATTTCTTTTTCCTCTTTTTGATAAACGTTGTTCATAAAATCTACATTTTCTTCATAAGTTTATCTTTAACTCGTGTACTTTAATGGAAACTAATGGATGTAACTTAGGGCGTCCAAGGGTGGATTTGTGACCGTTATAAAAAAATTCTACAGGTGAGATTTCTTTCAACTTTTGCAGAAAGATGCAGGTTAATATAATTAAAGAAAGTCCTGTAATGTTCAAAACAATTGAATTATAGGAAAAGTTTGCGTTACCTGTTGTGTACTACCATAAATGCCCTATTAGAGTTTCTAACTACAAATCGCCCATCTGATAGGCTCATCCTATTTTTATTTTCTACAATTTGTTATTACCTTTTAGATGAGAATCGTCGTTTATGAAATTAAGTTTCACATAAGTCCAGGAATATCTAGACTGTTGCAGTAATAGTGATTCCACTTACCGTCCAGCCCCCTCCATTCGTGGTCATGTCACAGTACACGGATTTCAGTTCGGAGTCTACCCGTATCTGATACACACCATCTTTTCCCTGTGTTTGTGGATCGTCTTTTAAAATCTCCTTACAGCTTCCCTTGAAACCTTCCAGATAATGTCCATAAATAATACAAGGTTTTCCAAATTTATGACTGATACGAGATAATTATCAGGGTGTCCATTAATGCATTCCGATATATTATATATAGTATTAATGAAAAAGTAGGGAATATTGGATTTACAAGAACAATAAAATACACATCCTGAGGTCAGGAAGGAAACAAATGACAGAAAAACATTAAGGAAACATTTGTCAATTTATTTGAAATCCTGTGTACAGTCAAAAAGGGCAGATTCTCCGGAATGAGTGTCAAAACCAACACAGGGTCACACAGCAAATTTACCACCATTGTGAAACAGAGTCAATAGCAGGTAAATCCCCCTCGGTTGGCCAGACAAGATCGGATTCGGCGTGGTATACTCCTAACGAGACGTCCCAGGTAATTTTGGGAAAGGTTCTTCCATTCCTGTTGCAATGCTGCAGCAGGAGTTTGTTGACGTTGGCGTAGCCGTTGTCCAAGCATGCCCCAGACAAGCTCGATGGGGGAAAGGTCCGGATTGAGTACGGGCCATGGTAATGTGGTGATATTCTGCTGTTGGAGATAATCTGTAACGACCCTGGCCATATGACATCTGGCAATGTCATCTTGAAAAAGGAAACGATGACCATAACGACGTACAAACGGCACAGCATGGTGTGTCAAGATGTTGTCCTGGTAGTACTGCCCTGTGACACGCCCAGCAACAACTTGCAAGTCTGTTCTGCCTGCAACAATGATGCCTCCCCACTCCATTACAGATCCACCCCATACCGATCATGTCTAATGACGTTAACCTCACGGAAACGTTCGCTACGCCGGCACCAAACCCCCCTACGTCTGTCCAGGAAGTTCACAGTGAATCTTGACTCATCTGAGAACATTACGTGGTTCCATCGACGATTATCACAGCGTTGATGGTGACGACACCATTGGAGTCGGGCCCTAATGTGACGATCCCTCAGACAGGGAATGCCACGAGGACGTCGGGCATGTAAGTGAAATCTGTGCAGTCGGTTCCTGATGGTCTGGCCATTAACTACCAAGCCAGTATCCCTTTGAAGTTGAGACCTTATATGATTTGCTGTTACCAGACGATTTCTCAAGGCAATAGTGTGGATGAATCTGTCCTGAGCCTGAATTGTTGCCCTTGGTCGACCGGATCGTGGTCCCTCCTGAACAGACTCTTTAGCATGATTTATGGACCATAATCTGCTGATAACAGACTGGGAAACATTCATTGCCCTTGTCACAGCGACCTGTCTTGTGCCAACCTGTAGCATGCCAAGGGCACGTAACCTCTCATTCTGTGTTAGATGGCGCATGGTTTCTATTAAATTAACGACTTCAACAACTGATAATCTGATGCTTTCTCTTCACAATCTTCCTTTAGAGGGGCTCTAACCTTCCAAATCTTTTGTTGCTGTAGCCTTCGATTCGCCATTTAGATGTATCGATGACGTTTTTGCTATCAGCAATACTAATTTCCATTCATATCCTACTCAATATATCCCTGTGAACTCGAAATGAAATACACCAAGGAGCCTTATATATATATTTCATATATGAATATCTTATTGAACGTAGATGCCAACGTTCAATTAGCAACATAACATTACGAAAAAACAAAACGTTGACTTCGGTTTCCATCGTCAACTTCAAATATTTGTGCATCAATATTTCACTTAATGGTGTTTATGTCTCTCAACCGATTCGTTTGTGCGTATGATAAATTTCTAAATCAAAGAAAGCAATTGCGAAATAAGTTGCTATCACAACGATTTTAACTGCATCGTTTAAAGGTAACATTTCGTAATTCTACAGTCGTTATAATGATCTAATTCGCAAATACAAGCTATTACTGAGTCGAATGTTGTCTGACGTGTCTCATACCAATTGTTGAACCGTTTGTTACATTATTTGATGTAAAGTTATAAAATAAGATTCTTATAAATACGAGGAATTTTCTACATGTAGAAACAATAAACCAATCGTCAAACGTTTTGTGTTACTAATACTATGATTTTATATTTACCTGATAAATGATTCGAAGAAGTATTCTTCGGTTGTTCACCGCATTTATTTATTTTCTCTATAAGACAACTTTCCAATGTTTCATTGATTGAGAGCGAAAAGTTCTTCAAAGTTGCATCAAGCATCTGAAAACGCTGGTTGTAATCAGTACTAAGGGCGTCTAGTTGTTGTTTATTCACAGTATTTTGCAGGGTGTCATTCAATACCACCAACTGTTCCTTTATTTCAATGTAATCGAATGAAAGATCATCGTTTGCTTTTTGGAGAGCCGATAGTTGTTTTCTTGCAAGAGACAACCCAGTCTCTGTGAGGTGGTCTAATGTTTCCATCGTGAGATTCCTATTTAATCTTTCCGTCATTACTTCATCAGTAAGCCTATTCATCGCTTCTTCCATTTTGTGGTCTGCCTCATTCATAGTCTTTAATTGATATTTGAATTTAGAATAATCGGCTTCCCATTTTGCTATAAGGCCAGGAATAGTAGTTATATCAATGTCATGAATGCTAGTCCTTGGATTTTTTTCATCACGATTAATCGTCTCTTTAACGGTGTTTAATTCAATTCTTAGTTGCGCGTTTTCTTCCTCCAGTAAGCGGTCTTTTTCGGTGATAACCTGCAACTGTGCAGTTATATCACTGAGATTTCTCATTAGAATTTGGTTGGTCTTTCTATTGTCTGCGGCATCCATAACCAATTCTTGGATTTTTTGTACCATTGATATCCTGACCCGACTCTCCCGTTTTAGCATGTCATTGATAAGGCTTGGTTTGATAAAAGAGGATGAATTATCCCTGTCGCCGGAGTTGATATCTAGGAGCGACTGGACACCAATTATTCCAATTAGATAAAGAAAACAACCCATCAGGACGCACCTCATCATCGTACCTTCAGCTTTCATCTCGAATCACACTATAAACAAAATGTTTGTCGAACTGTGAAAAAATATTCTTATACAATGAAGAATTAGAGTACAACCAACCAATCAAATGAAAATAGCCAACGTAAACATTTTCACAAAATACAATAAGAATCACGAGCTTAACTGGAGTCATATAAATGATACCTACACCCGATGTAATTATTTGGCATCATGGGGAAAATATGATGTTAACACCCTGTATCTAAATTTAATGATTTAAATGCAGAAAAGGACAAACGAATGTCTTATATCTGTATGACGATAACGTACGTCGATATGAAATAAACAGATTCTCGATCAAAGTGATAACTTGTACCTTTTTCTTGCTATTTCAAGATTGATGTTTATTTGACCCGGCAGGATGAATTATTTCGCAATCGCACCAAGGTCAAAGTTGTAGTAGGTTGTTTTAGTATTATTGGTAGGTGTGTTGATATACATGAAGGCCTGTGGAATTCTTGTTTATTATTTTTAGGTGTTTTATTTACGAAATTTTAACTGGATTGGGGACAATCCCTATTCATCCCATAGATTTGCGAGTACTGGACATGTCTTACTTTTCAATGAGACAGATAATTTTGAATTTGACATTTTTCGCAATTGATAGCCATCAAAACATGATAAACAGAATTACTTGATTGAAACGACGTGTTATAAAACAACGTAAATAGTGTGAGTCAACTACAATGGCTGGTTTTAGAAGGACGACATTATTTTGAAATAAATTCATTCCCACTGAATACAATTCGTTCTTAAGGCGTTTACGTCATTCCCACCAAGTGAGGTGTCACGCATTATAGGTCAAATTTCGTGTTACTCACATTAAAATCTCTTCGTTGTTAAAACTGTCCTAAAGCTTTCAATTACCGTTATGTCTAATGTTTTTAGATACTGAATTAATTTTTGCACGGCGTGTAGATGGCTCTGAAATTGGTGTCCAACCTTGATACTCTGGTCTGTTCTCCTGCATATCGAGGTCTTGAAAGTACATCAATGTTGATGCACTTGGATCGGTGATATGTTGGTTACTACGGTAGTGCTTATTGGTAGACTCTACAATAATGTCAACATACGAAATATCAGGTACATGTCCTCAGCTCGAAATCTTAGTTTAATTCATATATATATATATATATATATATATATATATATATATATATGTATATACTACACTGTAATATATTTAATCATATATTACCTGGAATACACAAAACCCTTGACATTTTATATGCACGGGTTACACAACACCTGTCTAAGAACGAAACATAATTATGGCCAATACAGCTCGACGTAACTTTATAAAGATGACAAACGAACACGTTCATGTAAAAAAAAAAAGCAATATTATCACTATCATAAATTGATAACCAGTCAAACACAGACACCTGGTAACATCCGGAATGAAATCAGGTGTCTAAGGGTGTGTGTGTGTGTGTGTGTGTGTGTGTGTGTGTGTGTGCGCGCAATCCCTGATGACTGGTTACACCCGCTGTAAAACGAAGAAATCGGTAGTCAAAATCAGCATGTAAAAAATGGCCTGTATAGGTAACAGTTGATCTGAAATTCATCAGGCAACATTCAACCGAATGACAGTTTGTATTTGCAAATACGACCATTAAAATGACTACAAAATGTGCTAAATGATTACTTAAAACGAGACTATTAAAGCTTTGTAAGATCAATTTATTCGTCAATAGATTGCTTCGATTTAGAATATTGATATTGCATATCAAATCAATTGAGAGACAAAACATCATATACAGATAATGTAGTATTGTTATCCAAATATGGAAATCTGACGATGGCAAACTCTCAAAAAATTGAATTGTTATAATTTTATTGAAGAAATCGTAAGGTTTGTTTGATTTGTTACACACTGTGATATAATTTACTAACGAACTGACAAGAAACAATGAAATACAAATTTTTATCATATTTCATTATATTTGTTCATCTTGAGGAAATGATGATTTGATGATAAGTTATGGGAAAAGCTTTGCGATTTAAAATTAACTAAACGTTAGTTGGAATTAATGAGAATCCACAATTGATCCGCACCCCTTTTTGTACATGTTGTAACACAGTATCGGTAGTGTCTCCTTCACAACAGCTATTCGGCTTGATAGAACATTTACTGGATTCTGCTATCAATCTCTGTAAGGGTTTCTGTTATAGTATAGGAATCCAGTATCAGTCTAGTTTCTCTTATTCGTTCGTCCCATTGCGTGGGATATCAAATATATCTAAACTTGGAACGTGATTTTGTTGAACTTCTTGTATTCACTCTGAAGTACAACTTTGATTATCAAATGTGGAATTAAAATCAAGTTAATTTGGAATAACGGGCATTACAAACGAAAACAAAACTTGTTACAAGCTTTGTCAGCTGAAACTAAATTGTATTCGTATGCAACCTACGTAATCCTGTCATAAGTTCTGGTTTATGAAACGCAGAAGGGTATAGGTATATCAACGACGTTGTATCTATTAACAATAATAATTGTCATTCATATGTCGATTCGATATATCCCAGTGAACTTGCAATAAATGACAGCACAGAATCTTCCACATCTGCTTCGTACCTAGATATTTTACTGAAAATAGATGCTGGCGGAAACTAACAACTCAACTTTGTGAAAAACGAGATGATTTCCATTTTTTTCATCGTCATCTTCTTTTATCTTTGTGGCAATATTCCATCATCACGTGCATATGGAGATAATACCTCCCAACTGATTCGATACACCAGAGCTTGTTCTTCATATGTTCAGTTTTTAAATCGAGGCAGGCTACTGACAAAGAAGATGATGTTACATGGGTTTGTACCGTCTCGTCAAAAGTCAGTATTTCGCAAATTCTATGGTCGTTATAACGATCTAGTTTGCCAATACAACCTTCCATTAGGTCAAATGCTGTGTGGCGCATTTCATACCAATTAATAGGCCGTTTTTGGCACACTGATTCTGACTGTGGATTGTTCCATTTACCTGATCGGTATGTAGGGCTCAGGGCGGGTGTGACCGGTCGCTATTGGATGATTACTCCTCCTAGGCACCCAATCCCACCTCTGGTATGTCCAGGGGTCCTTGTTTGCCCATCTCTCTGATTTGATACTGTTGGTTATCTTCACCTTCTCCTATTTTCATTATGTTTTATTTCATTATAATAATATATTTCTTTCGGCAGTATTTGTATTTTTGCACATCCAACAGGAGCTTAAAAAGATGACTAGGAGGAGTAAGCATACCCTTCTGACCGGTCACGCCTACCATGAGCTCTATACTTGATACCTTTACCAGGTAAACAGAATAACCCGTAGTCAGGGCCAGTGTATAAGTAAGAGTCTAACAATAGGTATGAAACACGCCAAACAGTGTGCTGTTATTTTTGAATGGCTGATCACAAGATATAAAAATTAACTTTTCCGTTTTTGTTGAAGAAGCGATTGTCTATGATCTCAAGTCTTTGATGAGCAATTTCAAGTATAAGAAATTTAATCACAAATTACAGTGCATTTCATCTGAAATGAAATGTTATGTCTTTAAAACGCAATTTCTCGTTTGTTGTCCTTTCTAACAGCTTAAGAGCTTCGTTGAAGTATTTGAAGTGGCTGTTTGAGTACCTCGTTGAATTACATTTCATGTAAGTATTTTTGAATGCCCCATTCTGTGTCGTGTGTTCTTTTCAATTCCACAGCTCTGAATTGATAAATTGCACATCTAAATGGTATTAAGCAAATATCCTCCTATTAGCAAAAGCACAGTGACATCTGAATTAAAGATCTTTCATGTAATAGACAACTCCAACGTTACAGCATTTTTTAAATATAGTTTACCACAGTTCTTTATCGTCACCTTTTCGTGTGGTGGTAATTTGGCTCCGACGTCAATAATTTTGTTTGAGTGGCTTTAAGTGTTTCATTCAAAGAGAGTCAGGAGACAAAGTGGTTTATACTATAACAAGATTTCAATAAAGAGCATGTCAAAATAAACGAGAGACACAACGGGCCACAACACTCGCCGTAGAAGTTCAATTATCATAATGTATTAATGTATATCGGATGAAACATTTAAATTATGGATTTATTCTCTTATCTATAGAACAAAAGTTCATGACAATTACTTCTTAGAAAGGGCTAGTATTGTGTGACCATGCTTGTAAATATATATATATATATATATATATATATATATATATATATATATATACCGATGAGACAAGTTGAAATGAACTCTTCTCAGTTGTTCTTAACAAGACGTCAAAGATATAAACATATAAAGATTCATTGAGGATAACAACTATGACACACAGCAGGCAAATTTTGGTCAAAACAGCCCTGGTCGCCTTTTCCTCGGGCAAGCTAAATACTCTGCAAATGAAAGTGTGTATGTATTGAAACAATCGTTTTCGTACAAGCATTCTCGTAATATCCCCAAGGGGTCGAAGAAAAGAGCATACATTGACTGTAACAAATCTCAAATGAAGGCATATGTTTAAACTACCAAAAAATCATCATAAGAAAACATGGATTCTTTAGAGGTGAATTCTGAGCCCAAACATCGTCCTAACAAACTTCTCTGTTTAGACGTAAAAGTATGGATTGTTCTCTTGTTACTTATTATGATATCCGGATTCGTGGCGTTGACAATCGGTATTGAATCTTTGAACTGCAATTCGCAAGGGTGTTCACAAGAACGTTCTCCACAAACTTTGCAACATACCGGCAACTGGAGGAACAGACTTGAACACCTAGGAAACAACAAGACAGAGACGGTGCCACGGAAACAAGGTAAGAACATCACAATGCTATCAAATGTGTGATTTTTGTATGTTGTTTTACATCTTATTAGGCATTTTCTCTCTTATGGAGACGTCAACGTTGTAGGCGAAGTGAAGTGCCAATAATCATCCGTTATATGTGTTGTGGTTCAGTGTCCCTGAGGATACCTGTTACTCGAAATATATACCAATTGTTAGACCGTTCTTAGCACACTGATTCTGACTGCGGATTGCTCCGTTTACCTGCTCGGGATGTAGGGATCACGGAGAGTGTGACCGGTCGACAGGGGATACCTACGCCTCCAAGGCACATGATCCCACCTCTGGTACGTCCAGGGGTCCTTGTTACTGTTAGTTATCATAGCCTTTTCATGTTCGTCCATGAATATAAGCATTAACGATACAATAATGGTTGACACGTCGCCCAGTATAAAATGGTGTCACTCCGTGGAGTCTACAAGGGGTACATCGCCTAATAGAATGGCTGGTGTCCCTCGAATTATCCTTCGATATATCGAAGATCTGTCATATGTAGAGTCGTCAAATAACAGCTTTAACAGTATAACTTAATGAACATGTCATAAAGGTCTATAGCTATCATTACATATTCTTGCACACATAATGACTTTTAAAATCTTCGAAGGTTGATGCTGTGAGCCTCATATAGGCGGGTTTGAATTTTGGCGGATATATTGCATTATGTTTCAACATAATCCCTTCAGTATCTACAAACTTATGACAGCGATGTTTAAGGGTCTCAATGCCACTTTTAAAGAAGTCCTTTTGTTGACCGTTCAGAAAGCCCTCCACTGCATGTATGACGTCATCATCTTACTAAATGTGGATACCGGAAATGGTCATTTTCAGTTTTGACAATAGATAAAAGTCTAATGGCCATTATCAGGCGAATAAGGCAGGTACCCAATCAGTTGAGAGCCCCAATCAGTTAATGACAGCCATGTCATTGACAGATTTGTAAACAAGGGCATTGTCATGATGGAAAACACACCTTCACTGAGTTTTCTGCGGCGCTTAAGTTTAATATTTTCCCGTAACTGCATCAGAAGTGATGCAGAGTATGTGGCATTGCTTGTTTGTCCCTTATGGAGATAAACTACCATCAGAATACTATCAGCATCCCAGAAAACCGGCGACATAACCTTTCATCTGATGGAACAATCTTTGCCTTCTTTCGCGGGGATGAACCAGGTTGCTTCCATTGTTTTAGACTGTTGTTTGGCCTCTATGGTGAAATGATATATATATATATATATATATATATATATATATATATATATATATATATCGCTTTCTGCCAAAAATTTCACAAACCAAATATGCACCCAGTTGCGACTTCAGTATTTGCTAGAAAGATAATTCTTTTTTGTTCTCCAAAATTTATTCGCTAGAATTATTAATATACTTTTGAGCCAACAAATCGCCAAATTTCAGACCCGCGGAAATATATCCAATGATTAAAAAGATTTCCACTTCATTTTGATATATTTTTATCTCTTCGTGTTAGATCGACTAAAGCAGATAAAATCGAACTGAAAATATAAAAAACTGTCAAACCATTGAACTCTGTTTGTTTAGGGAAGAAACCGATGGTATGGATAAATACAATTAATTTGTTAGTCACTATGCGTATGCTGAAGAATGCATGGTTGAAGTTTTCAATAAAATATGATAAGACGCCATTTTCTTTGTTTAATCGTATAGTTACGATCAGCATACGTATACTAACATAGAACACGTAAGGTTACGCTTATTTCTGACATAGAACAAGTAACGTGACGCTTATTTCTGACATAGAACAAGTAACGTGACTCATATTTCTGACATAGAACAAGTAACGTGACTCTTATTTCTGACATAGAACAAGTAACGTGACTCATATTTCTGACATAGAACAAGTAACGTGACTCTTATTTCTGACATAGAACAAGTAACGTGACGCTTATTTCTGACATAGAACAAGTAACGTGACGCTTATTTCTGACATAGAACAAGTAACGTTATTAAATTATTATCAATTATTAAAAATTCATATCATTACGATATCGATATTGCTACACAGTATTACCATGGCATCTGTCATATCGATGTGTAACGGTGTTTTGTCCTGAATGATTAGATATTAAGATCATATCGTTGATATCGATCATGTCAGTATACATGTGCTGCAATGTTTTGGAATGGCTACATGTAGCTCATAGTTGTCACAAGTCTGCAATATTTCTGACGTATATCTATCTTTACGTTCCGTCTATCTTTATATTTACAAACTTAAGTAAATTTGTATCCTGCGCATAATACATTGGTTTAAATTTGAAGATGTTTCATTCACCGCTGGTGATGTCTTGATCTGTGTGAAAAATTATCAAAGGACATATCTGGGTATGCCAGCGTTAGACTAGTCAGTCATAAAGTACAAACAATAAGACAGTTAATTATTGCAAAATACAAGGACTGACATAGTCAATCATTGTGATATACGATGACTAGGATAGTTAGTCATTGTGATATGTTATCGACAAACATGCACTAGAAGTAAGAAAATGTTGTTTTGAAATCGTTATGAAGTATATCGATGTTGCTACTAGAAGTTTTAAGAAGTTTCAATATCTCCACAGTATTACCATGGCATCGGCCATATCGATGTGTTACGGTGTTTTGTCCTAGAAGAATAATTAGATATCATGCTTATAGCGTTCATATCAATCATGTCAGTACACGTGTGCTACAGTGTTTTGGAATGGCTACATGTAGCTCATAGTTGTCACATATCTCACTTATCAGAGAATATTGTTCTATTGCTCTGAACCATGGTCATTTGAACAAGGTAAAGGTCAATGGAAACAAAGTTGGTTTAGCCTGTCTCTTACATTTTATGAATATTATTTGATGATGTACCGCCTACTGATATTCTTTCATTTAAATGATGGTTTGAAAAAAAATGATTTTCTTGTGAAGGACACCAGGTAGAAATTAAAAGATTATTTAAAGGCTACAAATGACCAGAATCAGAAGAATTAAACATTCCTTTTGACCATGTAACAATTCAGATTTGTACTATGTGAGATCCGGGTGTCGGTTAAGGTTCATTGGCCTCTGTATCATTGGTTTGCCATAACTATCAGAGAAGTTCTCCATTACTACGGTAAAATCCAAAATTGATCTACATCTTGTTATTTTTAGGCTCAGCATCTGCCGTTCCCATTTCCTTTTACGCTTATGTCTCTGATGACTTCAGGGTAGAGAGGAATTCTGGACATATCTTTACTTATGATGTAGTGATAACCAACAATGGACTTGGTTATAACAAAACCACAGGAGTGTTCACCTCCCCAACGTCCGGTGTATTTGCTTTTTCCTGGACGGTCGTGGCTTCTGGAGTTCACCTGAAGGGGTCCTCTGGAAGTTACGGCGAAATTTCAACTCACATTTTGCACAATGGGCGTGTTGTGGGGACACTGAATGCAGACACGGAAAAGATATATGACGACGCTGTTTCAACTGGCTTCGTAGTTCTGAACTTAGAAAAAGGCGATGCAGTACAAATCGCAAGTGCGTGGAAAAGTCAGGGGGCGTTTTACAGCAACACTGCTTTTGGACGATGGACGTTCTCGGGCTTCCAAATATAATAAGTGGAAATGTGGAAATTATGAAATATCAGAGGAGTATATAATTAGAAATGCAAATAATTTTGCAGTAAATATATTGGATTTTATGTGTGCTACATTTGTTTAACAATAGAAATAAAGTTTGCTAAATTTGCATGCTAAGGATGTGTACGATAACGACTTAGAGGAATGCACAAGACCATAAAACCATAAACGTGTGTAATATAGCGACGTAAGTGTGTATATAATAACAGTCAAACGCACGAAAACAACATACGGAAATACCCGAGAGTATAAACACCCGGTGTATACGTGTACAATAATGACAAACGAATACTTTCCAACAACATAGAGGAATGTAACAGTATAGTACAATGCATGATAACGGCATAAATAGAGATGCACGTGATACCGACATAAGTAGAGATGTACATGGTAACGGCATAACTAGAAATGTGTATGATATCGACATAACTAGAGGTATACATGATAACGGCATAAATAGAGATGCACGTCATACCGACATAACTAGAGATGGCAACGGCATAATTAGAGATATGTATGATATCGATATAACTAGAGATGTGTATGAAATTGGCATAACTAGAGATGTGTATGATATTGACATAACTAGAGATGTGTATGATATTGACATAACTAGAGATGTGTATGAAATTGGCATAACTAGAGATGTGTATGATATTGACATAACTAGAGACATGTATGATATCGACATAACTAGAGATGTGCATGAAATTGACATAACTAGAGATGTGTATGATATGGACATAACTAGAGATATGTATGATATCGACATGACTAGAGATGCTCATCGTAAGGTAATTATTATTCATGTACATAGTAACGGCATAACTAAGTATGTGCATCATGACATTTACGATTGTATAGGGCCGTCAATCTAGTATATATCGAATTCATTTATTCCTAGCATTGAGGAGGTGACTCGCCATCTAGTAATGTCTGTGTAGCATTCTTTCTCTTTTTTATTGGTATTATTTGCTATTTTACTGACATAAATGCATAGATTCTATACCAAGTATAGATCTCAAAACTAATGCTGAAGGTATTTTTTATATATAAAGACACACTTTGTAGCCTTCCTTACTTCCTTTGTGTGGATATATTGGTTATGTTGAAGTAAAGATAACTAGTTTGTCTCTATGTTTTACTCCTTCATTTTGAGCATACCAGTAAAAGACTGTACACAGTTGAAATAGTTGATGTCGCCGCTAAATGTGATATTTGTTTCACGAACCACAAATTTTGAGATCACAACCTGAAGACAAAAGCTTCAAGTACTGTATTCGAAAGTAATCATCGAAAAAGTATGATGACAAAAGCCATTTTGTCAGCCTCAAGGGAAGGACTTTTTCTCATAGATTGACAGGGGTCCCCGTGGCCGAATGGCTGGAGGATAGCGCTTAAAATCACAAGGCCTCTCACCTCTAGTCGACGTGGGTTCCATTCTCGCTCGCGCCGATATATGTGAGGAAGTTTGCCAGTTTACTTTCGGAAGGTCGGTGCTCTCTTCCCGGGTACATTGTATATGGGTTCTCTACTCCACCAATAAAAACCTGGACGCCACCAAATTGCTGAAAATTTGTTGGGTGTGGCGAAAAACAACAATCAATCAATCATAGAATGACTTCTGTGCGAATTCAGCATCAGAATGCTGCTTTTATTATAAAGAAACGCATCAGGTATAACTTTCTATGACATCCATGATGATACATGGAAACATGGAGAATAAATCTCGCCTATGAAAATCAATGATAATGCGTCCTTCAATGTCCAATAAAACGTGACTTATTCCTCAAAACTAAAGTGACGAGAATTGTTGATTTCCGATGGAAATACTTGTTGCTGTGAATCTTTGCTAACAAAGTGTTTTTATTTAAATCGTTTTGAAGCATGATTAGAACCGGACGGTCAAACAGCGCCAGATGTTAATATTTAAAAAAAAAAAAAAAAATAAAGTTCGCGTTTTTGTGATGCTGCAGGATAACCACCGACGTTGAGGAATATTGTGAAATTTAAAAGCCAAGCCATGACGAGTCATAAGTGTAAACACAGTGGGTAGCCACACAATACCTCGACATTTAACAGCTGTTTTAAGGCGATACACGACGTCTTATCAGGTCGAAAACATAAAACCGATATGGTCTCAACATTTGAAACCCATATATTATTTTTCTAGTGGAAGTTCAATATGTATCACTCTTCTGATAATTCATTAATTGATCGGTTAATATCGGAGAATAATGGACGCGGCATTTCTTTGGTCTTTGTGAAACTTTTATTCCTGATCGTGTAACAATACTGATATGTGTACTTAAAAATTGACAGAAATTGGATTAATCGACAAAATATTTTTAAATACATACCTTATATTGATATTTGTCATTAAAATGATATATAAGTCGCTCTTTATGAGGTTTCTCAGAGATTAATCATTGGCACGGACAACGACCTACGTTAAGGTACGACGGTCAACACACTGATTGATATGCTTAGTGACACAACCCTGACGGAGGACAAGGGTGGGCGGATCCATTTAGAAAATTTCATTAACTTCATATTATGTTTATGAATTAATAAGTATTGATAAGGAAAGCGTCTTTAACTGAATTCCGCCTTTGTAATAATACAAATAACTAAAAGCAACCAATATAGTTTCTTATGTATTGATGAACGGATTGGGCAGTAGGCAACCTGTCCATATCTAAGTCCTTTTCTGCTAGTCAATCTTTCCATTTGACCTTTAGTTGACCTTGCAACTCAGTCCTACTCTCCATATCATACAGCAAACTTCACTGCTGTCCTATGTCCACTACTCTAAGGTGGTCTCCTGACACTGCTAGCAATATTAAATGCACTATTGCGAACGTTTCCTTGTAGAACACCATCTGGTGGCTACAAACGATAGATAAATGCTAATATTTTCAGATGACGAAAAAAACATCACAGATACAATGTTACGTCAGGGTTGCCATGTCAGGAAAGAGCTAAACAGTGTGGAAGTCACAGGAGCCATCATGTGCTGATTGTGGAGATTTCACAGCTTCGTTGGTTTGCAAATTCGTGGATTTGGTTTCTGTACGATGAAACGTTGTATAAATTGTATATTTCATTGTGGTTGGAAGTCCGTGGGATACCCATGAAATCCACGAAAATTGAGCCCTCACGAAATCTAATTAATACACAGCAGTAAGTAGAGCAGGGATACGTGCCGTTCATCTGGTATTATGTCAATAACCTATGTGCAGTGTGGTGCCATAAATGAATCAACTTCTATTTGATCAATGTATCATTCATTGAAAACACAACTTTTATAATTTATTTCATAAAATTATCTAGGATCAATTTGGGATAATTTCTGCAATTTCTGGTCTCAGCGTCTTATATCTTCCTGAACAGCAATATGTATATTATATGAAATATGACTGTAACAACATCACACGTACGGTTACAAAGGATATTACATAAAGAAATGGATGACTAAAGGTGATGGTAAAGTTTCCCTAGTCATATTTCTGTCATTACTAGTATCATTTTAATAAAGAAAAGAATTTATGTCCATATGTTTTGTAACAACCTGCTTTCGATTTCATGATAATTAGAGCAACATTGAGTTCAGAATGATTTTTCAAGCAAAAGATATTAATTTTGCAATGCAATATATAGCGAAAAACACGAAAGATGTCCCATGTACGGTTCTGCGCTGCAGGTGTCTGTGTAAAGAGGAATAACACACCATCATTATGACGGACTTCCTTTCAAAATTCAAGTGGAACAAACGAACATCAGCAATATATTTCTTGTACTTTTAAACCTATCATTCCCATCAGATAGCTCAGTGGTAGAAACTGCAGATCTACTGATCGTGTTTTAAAGTCCAGCAAGGGTTTTAATCTTTTTCCGGTTAATTTCTATTTAGACTGCATTTCCTCACTAAATAAAGTAAATTTGAAATGTTATCAATTTCAAAACATTGTTGTACATATACACTCCACTTTTCATTCTCTAGTCATACCTTCGGTATTATACACAATGACCACTGATCACTGATACAAACTTTAGCATGGACACGATGACGTTGAAATCCACGCCCTGTTTTCAGTTTTATATACAATAATACATACCCTAATGACCTTGTGACTAAATACAATCAATAATGATATTATTCGTACTTTCTGATACTCCACATTTGTGATATGTTAGAATTAAAAAATACTCTGCTCTTCTAGAGAGTACTAGTGCTGTAATTTGTTTTAGGTATAGAACATTACAAAATGTAGTGAATATCAAATTACAAGTAAAGTATCAAATCCTGCCATATTGTCTCTACACTGTCCAATTTAACAAAACTCATGTCTATATATCTATTATTTATCTATCCTTTCTAGATTTATATAAGTGGTATGGCTAATAGATGATATGAACTTCCTTAGGATAGCCCATAAACAAGTGACGATGACAAACAGTGACCAATGTCCCACGGCCAATTCCTATCAAGAACACAAAAATGAATCCTGGCCAAACACGGACCCCTGTAAAAACAGACGTGGAATCAGGTTCCTAGGAGGTGTAAGTTGTTAATCAGCCACGCCCGAAGAGAGCCCTATATCCATGTAATATTATTCCAGCGTATTTCTAGAGGCGCCATTATGTGTTAGGTAAATGCATCGAAAATAGAATCTTTCACGACTAATAACTAGCAGACATGGCTATTTAAATAGGATTTCAAATATCATCGCCTATTCTTTGCATTAACTTTCCCCAGAATTCCTCGTGACCTCGTTCATTATCCGGGTACTCCAAGTAACACCCCTGTTTTATCAAGTCCATAACTTTACTGGGATAAACACCAGCGTACACGTCGGGCATTAAGACAAGGATCACAAAGCGCACGGTGCCCCGGTCTTTGATACCCTCTACTTTAGCCATACTAAGTTCATAATCCCTCCATTTGGAGGAAAGGTACCGTTTGGAAACGACGCACACGGTTTTCCGACTTTCTTGCAATCCTTCCATAATGCAGGTAGATTTGGATTGACCAGGAAGAAATATTTTGTCACGGATGAGTAACTTTAATCCACACTCTATTTCCAGCCGTTGATATATTTCTGATAGCACAAAAGATCTGTCACTTCCTACGTATGAAATATATGCGTCATATTCATAGTGAACGGTTGATTGAAGATGATGGGAAAGTTCGCCTCGAGTTCGGAGTTTCTGTTTGCTTTTATAAATAAGATATCGCAAAGTCCACTTGTTTTTCTGTATCCAGACACCTACCAACACACAGATCCCAAGTGTTACAACAATAGCACAAGGCAAATAAATATATAAGTAAGATCTGCAATATTTCGTGAGTCTTTGCACAGACTCGTCTATGGCAGAAAATTGAAAAGATACGTCATTTTGGGAACACTTATAATTTGTGAGATTCTTGAACTGATCTTTATTTATGGCAACCCATTTCAGAAAATTCAGGTGCTGGCATGAACACGCGAAAATATTCCCCGACAGGTCAATGCTTAAGTTGGCTTTTCTGTCAGCCAGGACTTGTTCAAGTAAATGGATTGCTGTTTGGGAGAAAAAACTAATTCTGTTGTATGATAAATCCAGTAGTGAGAGGTTTGTCATGTGAGCCATGTTTGAATGCCAGTCAGAAAGTTTATTACTGCGAAGGATTAAGGATTTCATCCGGACAGGGCCTTTAAAGAACTTTCTCGGAAGATACTTAATTTGATTGACAGAAATATCCAAAAATTCAAGATATATTTGATTTTTAAAAATATTCCCATCAAAATCGCTGGAAAACGACGTTCCCAGGGTATTGCTCGACAGAAACAGTTTGCGAACTGAGGACAAATTTTCAAAGAAATTTTGTGAGACTACATAACACTGATTATTAGAGAGATCCAAATATGTGATGTTCTCCACCCCCATCATTGGACCTTTCCAATAGTTTAGGCCATTATCCTTCATGCATGCTGTTTTTAGATTTTCGGCATGGATACCAAACATTCGAATCTCTCCATAGAAATGCGATGAATACATGAACAATTCTTTCAATTTCGGGGGCAAATAAATCGTGGCATACCTATTACTTCTCATCTTATTATGAAATGTATTCGTGATGAATTCATTACTTTTAGTGTTTTGGGAATAAACTGTCGCCACTATGTCGTTGGCCTTTCTTGGTGGTACGTCTGGATTTTCTATGCAAGAATCCACCCACACTGTAGGAAAAGATAATCCTTCGTATTGCCTCGACACATCAGCAACTTCAAGACCCGATAACTGACTCAATTCAAATAAGTACTTCCCGGGTGTAAATCTATTCCATTTCATCGTCAACTTCTTCAACGACTTGGGGAGACTTTTCAAAACTCCCACTTCAAACTGTTCAATCCGATTAAACGAACTTGACAATTCTGTGAGGGATGTGTTGTAAATGTTTCGTAGGTGGTAGTGCCTCAACATAGTTCCAACACCAGTCATGCAAGTAATGAAGTCGAATTTAAAGGTTTTAATTTTCGTGGAATCCAAATTGTGAGTTACATTTGGTAGGACAGCTAATCCCATTCCACGGTTATGCGATATATCAATGAAGGAAATATTTGGATGGTTATTGAACACTCCACGATCAATGTAACGAATATGACAAAAACTCACATCGACATGACTCAACCGTGGGACGTTGTCGAAGAAAGAGCTATCGATATGCTGTAAGGAACAGTAAGTTGTTTTTCCTGAAATGTCAAGATATTGTAAGTTCTTCAGACTCCGAAAGCATACTGGAAAAGTCATGCTTGGAAGTCCATTTATTCTTAAAACATTCAGAGACACCAACTCTGAAAGAGCCTCTGCCGGAAATGTCCATTTTGCGATTGAAATAGGAGAACTTTTAACGTCCAACTCTTCTAAGTGCATCAAAGATTTAAATATCCCTTTATAAAAGTTCGTCTCAGTGTACTCTATAGTGTTATGTCCTAATCTAAGAATCTGCAATTTTGTAAGACCATCAAAAGGAAAACCCTGCAAATCTTTTATATAGTTTTCCGTCAAGTTCAGAACTCTAATGTTGCGTGAAAAGCGTTCCGATGTAATTCGCTGTAATTTATTTTTGCTCAAATCGATCCAGTTAATATAGACAGCGAAATATGGAACTTCTTGCAGAGAGAGGTTAACACAGATGGCTTTGTAAAATGATCCATCCTGTCTGCAAACACATTTATTTTCGGAAGAACAGGAAATAGTTGTATTAGCATAACCCTTTCCAGAGAAAACGCACAAGAAAAGCACCTGTAATTTGACACAAAAAACAGTGGCTCGCAACATACTTGCAGTATGTTTCTTGAGTATACACCTTACTTGTAATTTTGCAGTGTCTTGTTTTCCACGAAAGTCAACGCGGAAGTGACTATGAATGAATGTCATCAGACAATCATTGAGTCAGAATAAATCGAAATGACTCGACAGCTTTGACAGGAAGCAAACAGTACGAATATAATACTAGATCAGTCAGCTACTTTAACAGCTATAACAAACAGAATTTAGACGTATAACTTTTTTTTATTTCCATGCGCATAAAAAAGTAAACGATAAATCTTATCACTAGGACTTTAAATCATGGTGTGACATATCCACAACTTTATCCACTAATTCATTGTGTGGCATATCAATTGATTTATCCACCAATTATTATCTTGTGACATATTCACAAATTTATCCACTAATTATCATCGTGTGACATATCCACAGGTTTATCCACTTATTATCACCATGTGACATATTCACAAATTTATCCACTTATTATCATCGTGTGACATATCCATATATTTGTCATATAGCTGTATGATAAATAACAAGGAATGAATTATGTCAATACATGTGTTTCATGTATACAATACATTCTGCCTCATACATAATAAATGTATATTTCAATGTACACAATATTGGCAGACTCTATAAGCTTCAGATTCTGTAGTGTCCTTTATTTCGAGTTCATCGAGATATATCAAATGGACATAATTATGAAAATTATGATTGTTGATTGATAAGACGTCATCGATATATCTATATGTATGGTTGAAGGACACGGCAAGTGTTTTGTTTTTATCCTGTAATAGTTTCTGAACAAATTCCGCTTCATAAGAATATAAAAATAAGTCTGCCAATAAGGGAGCACAATTAGTGTCCATGGGGATGACAATGGATTGTTGGAAGACTTGGTTTCCAAACACTACGTATATGTTATCTACAAGAAAGCCAAGCATACTCTTAATGTCTGCTTCAGAGTACTTGTGCGGGCTATCGGAGTGGTGTCTAACAAAATATGTACCTTGTACATACGGCGTGTCAGTTTCGTATGGTAAATCATGGTGAAAAAAGCTCGAGAAACAAAACCTGAGGACGTTTAATCAATCATGAATCTAAATCTTAACTTTCTGTTTTGTTAGGATAGGTCATCAATGTCATTGAGTAATATTAAGATGGCTTCTTCAAGAAGGAGAAACACCGTCTCACTATTTCTGTAGCCTATAATCCAGACATTGTACCAGTAAAATTATCCCCAGTCTATGATACTATCCAGCATACCGAAGAAGAAGAAATACCTGGTCTTCTGCTACTTAATGAGAAAGCCTTTGACACAGTTTCATGGAATTTTATTCAGAGAACCTTGACCTATTTTAATTTTGAACCCGATTTTTATAAATGGGTAAAATTATTTTATCATAGCATCACGTCTACTATTAATCAAGTGAGTAATCTCTCCATATCACAATATCTTTCAATATTCAGAGGGGATGTAGATAAGGAGACCTTCTCTCACCTTATATTTTTCTACTCTGTGCAGAAATTGTAGCTATACAAATAAGAGGAAACAAAAAGATTAAAGGTATAACTATAAATAATACTGGAAAGAGGATTTCACAACTAGCTGATGATAAATCAATTATTCTTGATAGTTGCAAGGAATCCCTATTAGAAGCAACACTTGTTGGATATGTTTGGATTGAAAGTAAATTTTTCAAATACACCAATACAGTATGGATTGGATCAAAACAATATCGCCAGGATATCCTTTCCAAAGACTTTCACCTTAATTGGGGAGTTTACTCTTCTACGTCTCAATATGAGTGAAAAATTCTCGACGGGAAATAAAACAAATAAACAATCAATAAATCTTCTGGGGATTCATTTTGATGTTGAGTTACATAATATGTCAAAACTAAATTATCAGCCAAAGTTAAGCAGAATCAAATCTATCTTAAATCAATGGGGAAAAAAGATATTTGACACCCACAGGAAAAATTACTGGGCTCAAAACTCTGGTCTTGTCAGTTCATTTTGATAAAATATTATAAAATGTGAAGTAATAAAAATTCTGGACTAAAGGAACAACAATGAATAATATATGATAAATATGATAATTGTATGTGTAAGTGTGTGTGGTTGTGTGTTTGTGTGCATGTATGTATATATGTTCATGTTTGTTTTGTACAGGTGTATATGTAATATGTATATGTCCAATCCATTTTGAGAAAATATTGTAATATGTGAAGGTTAAATAAAAAAAATATATATATCTATGAAAAAAAAAACAAAAAACCAAAAAAAACCCAAAAAACTAAGGCGGTTAGTGAACAACCAACTTAGACGGTCAGTGAACTTTTTGAAATTAATTGAGCACAGAATACAGATATAAATTGCCACGTGAATACAAAACCCGTGAGAAAATATCACTTGTACAGGCGTCTGTCGTTTTTGATGTGCGTTTGACTTGAAATTGGAGGTTTCGGAAAATATATATTTATGACTGAAACAATACAGATTTAAAACGGACATGGAATTTCAAAATAATTATGATATTTTACATTAAAAGCATGTCATTGCATGTCAAAATTCAAAGGGATGGAGACGAGACCCCCAGGGCTTTCCGGTGGAACCGCCCATGTAGATAATTAAAGACTTTTAGGTTTTCCTCAAAGACCTTAGCTGGTCGTCAGAGTATATATATATATATATATATATATATATATATATATATATATATTAAAGAATATCAAAAATTAGGACTAGAACCAATTCAAACTTAGTACGGGGTCATCGTCTCGCATTTATCCTACATTCATCAGACCGCACACAAAGTGTGGCCCCGAGGTTTGGTCGCAGATTTAAATAAATTAGAACCGCTACTATAATTGTAACAAATTCAACAATCCTGGCATTAAAAGTTCCCGAGAGGTTACGGAAAATGTCAGTAGTACTAGAAACAGAACTAGATTTGAACTTCGTATAAAGTGTAAATGAAAAAGTGAAAATAACAGACATCAATCTCGTAATGCCTATAAAGAATACAGAATTCAGAGCCGGGCAAACACGGACCCCTAGATATTAATGTACAAGAGGTTGGATCAGGTGTCTAGGAGGATTAAGCATCCCCTATCGACAGGTCACACCTGCCGTGAGCCCCATCCCTTAATCAGGTAAACGGTGTACTCCGTAGTCACAATCAGTGTGCAAAGACCACCGTTAACTATTCACTATCTTCACCTTTCACATGATTAACACACATACTTTGTTATGGGGAGATAAGCAACTCAACAATGCAGAATATGAGCACTCTTTTCTCTCTAATTCAGAGCAGAGCACGAATTCAATGATTCGAATTCAGAAGATAAGACACCAGGGCGGACATGAATGCAATAATCAACAATGAACTGAGGAGACGGCGAGAGAACTGGATAGGTCACGTGCTACGGAGGAAAAGTGACAATGACTTGGATAAGGTACTAAGGTGGATACCAGAAGGGGAAAAAAGCCACAAGGGAGATCGAAAACAGATAACCTGCAGAGGGACAGACGAAGCAAAGAGGAGAAGCTGAAATGGGGTCACGAGAGTAACAAGAGGCGTTTAAGGCCTTCAGGAAGGGAGGGACCTTTACCGTGCCACACCTGCCAAGACACGGGGACTCGGTTTTCGTTGTCTCACCCGAAGGACCCCCCCTCTCCCGTTAGTCAACTTTCACGACAAGCAAGGGGTACTGAGGACCTATTCTAACCCGTACCCCAGAGTGGTTTAGGAAATGTCACAGTTTTATGCGCTTCCTGACGTGGAGGGAAGTAGATGCTATGTAAGACAAGTACAGCTGGACATACTGATCATAAGTTGATTCATTTCTGATAGGAGTTCAAGTACCATACGTATACAGTTGTTATGTGTGTCATCATTTAAAGGGAGGTGACTATCCAAGTTTTAAGATCTTGTGTCCAATCCCAAATAATATTATGTCAACAATGAAAACTTCTTACTCAATACTGCCTGGTATTGAACAACAGGATAAAGTTATGTTACAGAGAGAACTCTCTCTCTCTCTCTCTCTCTCTCTCTCTCTCTCTCTCTCTCTCTCTCCGTGTGTGTATGTGTGTGTGCTGTGTGTATTGTGTGTGTGTGTGTGTGTGTGTGTGTGTGTGTGTGTGTGTGTGTGAAAGGCGAATGCCCAGTAACGCTTTTATCAATCTGTGTCTGGGTTGTCTTTCCTTCTGTATTCCATACATTACTAATCGGCGATGCGATGCTGTGTATTGCTGTATCTATAGAGAGACATACTGAGATACTGTGTATTACTATATCTATATAGAGACATACTGAGATACTGTGTATTACTATATCTATATAGAGACATATTGAGATACTGTGTATTACTATATCTATATAGAGACATACTGAGATACTGTGTATTACTATATCTATATAGAGACATACTGAGATACTGTGTATTACTATATCTATATGGAGACATACTGAGATACTGTGTATTGCTGTATCTATATAGAGACTTACTGAGATACTGTGTATTACTATATCTATATAGAGACATACTGAGATACTGTGTATTACTATATTTATATAGAGACATATTGAGATACTGTGTATTGCTATATCTATATAGAGACATACTGAGATACTGTGTATTACTATATCTATATAGAGACATACTGAGATACTGTGTATTAATATATCTATATAGTGACATACTGAGATACTGTGTATTACTATATCTATATAGAGACATACTGAGATACTGTGTATTACTATATCTATATAGAGACATATTGAGATACTGTGTATTGCTATATCTATATAGAGACATAATGAGATACTGTGTATTGCTACATTTATATTGAGACATACTGAGATACTGTGTATTGCTATATCTATATAGAGACATACTGAGATACTGTGTATTGCTATATCTATATAGAGACATACTGAGATACTGTGTATTGCTATATCTATATAGAGACATACTGAGATACTGTGTATTGCTATATCTATATAGAGACATACTGAGATACTGTGTATTGCTATATCTATATAGAGACATACTGAGATACTGTGTATTACTATATCTATATAGAGACATACTGAGATACTGTGTATTACTATATCTATATAGAGACATACTGAGATACTGTGTATTACTATATCTATATAGAGACATACTGAGATACTGTGTATTACTATATCTATATAGAGACATACTGAGATACTGTGTATTGCTATATCTATATAGAGACATACTGAGATACTGTGTATTGCTATATCTATATAGAGACATACTGAGATACTGTGTATTACTATATCTATATAGAGACATACTGAGATACTGTGTATTACTATATCTATATAGAGGCATACTTAGATACTGTGTATTACTATATCTATATAGAGACATACTGAGATACTGTGTATTACTATATCTATATAGAGACATACTGAGATACTGTGTATTACTATATCTATATAGAGACATACTGAGATACTGTGTATTACTATATTTATATAGAGACATACTGAGAACCGTAAACAGAACTGGGAAGAAAACTGTTGAAATAGAACACCTGACTTACGACGGTTTCTCTGTGCAACCAGTGAGCTTGTTGGTAAGATATTTCGAATTAAATTTTTGACGACTTCATACCCCCCCCCTCTCTCTCTCTCTCTCTCTCTCTCTCTCTCTCTCTCGGTTCTTTAATGTGCCAACGCCTCGGCATCTGAGGCCTCATCAGGGAGATCAGTAACTTTCACTTCTGTATGTTGAGCATTCGGCGAAGGTGGAGTCACTACAAGCAGCTCCTGAAAAGACATGGGGAACCATGCTTGTATTTTAATTAATCTTTGTAAGTGCAAAGAACAACCGAGCCAAATAGGATGAAGATAACTATAAAGATATTTATTCCAAAGCGCATATACATGCATTAATACGTCACAGATTTACCTACGTGAAGAATAAATTGAAATATTTCCGTAAGTGTTATAACTCTTGTAGAAGTGGGTTAATTGATTTATTGTTGTTAATTGATGAGCTAAACAACAAATATCTAGTCTATACTGAAAACCAGAACAAAATGTATGCTTCTGCCCTTGATATCTTTACATAATGATCACCGTTTCCTCGTGAATGCGTCGCAGTTGTGAACAGTACGCGTATGAATCTTAACAAATATAGTGCATCTATTTTCACGGCTAGGAATCCCTACAGAAATGAATGTAGAATGTAAATGTGAAAAAATCATATTCTAGAATACATGTGGGTATTAACTTTACGCCGTCATATCTGGTTGTGTTCACATACAATTGTTGTGTGTTTACACTGACACAAAGACAACACACGGTTATTACACGTTTACACTAACACAAAGACAACACACAGTTGTAAGTTTAAATTAATACAAAGAAAACCTACAGTTGTAAGTTTAAAATAAATTGCAGAGTTTGCGAAAGACGCCGGAGTACCGTGAATTTCTGGTAAATTTTCAAATAGTCCGGTAAAACTTAGAATCTGATCTGACAAACTGTCCGATAGATATTAGCAGGCAAAAAGATCATATCTACAAAGACAACATACAGTTGTTGTAAGTTTGAATTAACAGAAAGACAACATACAGTTATTACACGTTTACACTGACATAAAGACAACACACAGTTATTACACGTTTACACTGACATAAAGACAACATACAGTTATTACACGTTTACACTGACACAAAGACAACACACAGTTATTACACGTTTACACTGACACAAAGACAACACACAGTTATTACACGTTTACACTGACACAAAGACAACACACAGTTATTACACGTTTACACTGACACGAAGACAACACACTGTTATTACACGTTTACACTGACACAAAGACAACATACAGTTATTACACGTTTACACTGACACAAAGACAACACACAGTTATTACACGTTTACACTGACACAAAGACAACACACAGTTATTACACGTTTACACTGACACAAAGACAACACACAGTTATTAAACGTTTACACTGACACAAAGACAACATACAGTTATTACACGTTTACACTGACACAAAGACAACATACAGTTATTACACGTTTACACTGACACAAAGACAACACACAGTTATTACACGTTTACACTGACACAAAGACAACACACAGTTATTACACGTTTACACTGACACAAAGACAACATACAGTTATTACACGTTTACACGGACACAAAGACAACACACAGTTGTTGTAAGTTTCGTATTAACACAAACATAAGATAGCCGCCCGCGTGGCGCAGTGGTTAGAGCGTCGGGCTCAAAGATCTGATGATCCTTGAGTTGGGGGTTCGAATCCCACTGTGGGACGTGGGTGCCGGTCTTTCGGATGAGACCGTATAAACCGAGGCCCCGTGTCGCAGTAGGTGTGGCACGATAAAGATCCCTCCCTGCTCAAAGGCCCTGAGTGCCGAGCATAGGCCTAAATTTGCAGCCCTGTCACCGGTAATGGTGACAGCCGCCGGATAGCTGAAAAATTGCTCAGGCGGCTATAAACAAACAAAACAAACAAACAAACATAAGATAGAGTAGTTTTATTATAGCGTAAAGAGAATGTAGAGTTGCATTTTCATACCAAAGCAAGACAATATGGATTGCTGTAAATTCTTATAAATAGGAAGTCAACATAGAGTTGTTTTACGTTCATACAAATTAAAAGATAACACAGAGTTGTTATAAGTTTATACTAACACAAAGACAACACAGAGTTGTTATAAGTTTATACTAACACAAAGACAACACAGAGTTGTTATAAGTTTATACTAACACAAATACCATAATAGAGTTGTACTTGGTTCTCAACAAATACAATACAGAGTTGTTGAAATTCATGCAAAATCCAATTGAAGACATCGTAGTTGTTGTGAATTGATACTCAAGCAAATGCAACATAGAGTAGTTGAATGTTTAGATTAACACAAAGACAACAATAAGTTGTTGTAAGGTCCTGGTAACACGAACACAAAATAGAATTGTTTATGCCGTTACTAAAACAAAGACAAGAAAGAATTGTTAAAAGCTTTTATTAACACGAAGACAGCGTTGTGAAGATGGTGTATGGCTAAACTAACACAAACTAACACAGAATTGTAAGTACAAATTAATACCAAGAGGAGAGCAGTTTGTGTTATGCTTATACTAATACGAAGTCAACAGAGTTGATGCATGCTTATACTAACAAAAAGTCAACAGAGTTGTAAGTTTATCCCAATACGAACAGAACATATAGAGTTGTCGTTAGGTCATACGAACACAAAGATAACATAGGATCGTTGTATGAGAACACAGTTATTGGTTTGCTCTAGTTGATATAATGAGAACACAGTTATTGGTTTGCTCTAGTTGATATAATGAGAACACAGTTATTGGTTTGCTCTAGTTGATATAATGAGAACACAGTTATTGGTTTGCTCTAGTTGATATAATGAGGACAAGTTATTGCAAGTTCAAACAAAGCTGAGTTCGGATGTACCTCACTAACGCGGGTTTTCTCGGGATTCTGAGGATTGAACTGGAAGTGTCTATATTTTACTCACTCCAGGCATCTTATATATAACAAGGCTTAACCATCCTTCAAAAATAAACATAAAAGAAATCAAAAATCAAATAATGTTTCTGCCTACATGATTAATAGAATTATCAATTTTTACAGGCAAAATAAAAGATCGAAAATGTTAACTGTTTTCGATTTTCTTTGATTGCTCTGAACCAGCGTAATAAATGTTCTAGAATTATGCATAAACAAATTGATTTTATGGAGAAACCTGATAAATAATATCCTCTCCTCCGCTGATGTTTACATCTTAGTCTGTGGTAACCCTATCGTCAGCGCAGTGAAGGGGGGCTTCATTAAAAGGTGGAAGTGGGATGCGGTTCATAAGCCATGTCACGCCGATATAAGCAGACGAGACGAGGAACGCGCTCTATATCGCGTGCTCACGCCGATGACGATGTATTGTCTTCATCCAATGTGTTCTCTAATACTGCTCTTTAATTCAACGACATTTGTTAAAAGTCATTCGAGTTTTTCTTAGAAACATATACTGCAGTGCATATTTCATCCAAACTTTCAACAAGAGGGGTGTTTTAATGGAATAATTAACGTGATCGTCAAAGTATTACAAGATGTGATGAAACTGCAAGCATTCGGTTCATCAGTGAATCTAGCGAGTTTGAACTGAAACAGAGAGGATACCTCAGTAATAATATAAGAATGCCGGATGCCTTTTCCGAATTATTTGGATAAGGACCCAAAACCCGCCATGGATGACTCCAGGCTGCCGAGGGGAGGTCACCATAATGGGAAAGATATAAATATTTTAGTGGTCGGGATCAAAGGAGTAGGAAAATCCGGTAAGTCTACTTTTAGAATGAAATAGGAATTTGACAGCTCGTTCTCTCCGAATTACATAGGTAATTAGAGTGTATTTCTCACGGACATACTGTAATTTCAATCGTCTACCAGAAAGGACAGGAAATATTAAAGATAGCAAATATTAAAAATAGTAAATATTAAGGATAGTAAATATTAGAGATTGATTGATTGATTGTTGTTTTCCGCCACACTCAACAATATTTTCTGTTATCTGGTGGCGTCCAGTTTTTATTGGTGGAGGAGAGAAGCCAGATACAATGTACCCTGGAAGAGACCACCGACCTTCCGAAAGTAAACTGGCAAATTTTCTCACATATATCGGCGCGAGCGAGATTCGAACCCGCGCCGACTAGAGGTGAGAGGCCTTGTGATTTTTAGCGCAGTGCTCTAACCACTCAGCCACGGAGGCCCCAAGAGATAGTAAATATTAGGGATAGCAAATATTAGAAATATTAAATATTAGGAATATTAAATATTAGGAGGAATTAGGGATAATAAATATTAGGAGAAATTAGGAATAGGAAATATCAGGAATTAGGAATAGTAAATATTAGGAGGAATTAGGAATAGGAAATATCAGGAATTAGGGATAGTAAATATTAGGAGGAATTAGGAATAGGAAATATCAGGAACTAGGGATAGTAAATATTAGGACTAGTAATGTAAGGTGGCGCTCCTCCAGTAACAGCGACGGTATGTGCTCAGATTGCTTTGGTTAATTAATTTAAGAAACTTTAATTGCCGTACTAATATCGGTAGCTCATTTACGGAAACTGACTTGTGGGTCAATTCCTTGTAACCGAGTCAGACAGAAATCTGCAAATGAAACAATTATTAAATTTACCGACATCATGCTTCAAAGTGGGCTATCTGACCATCTCTCGCTCTCCACAATACTCATCAGACGAGAGGAAGGCGTTTTTATATACTCTGAGATTGATCAGATTGCAGACATTTCTGATAATTTCTTGGGTTCCATATTTAACATTATATCATGTATATTTCTTTTAAATGTTCATTAATACTCCTGCCAATTAATTGATTAAGTGAGTATAATTCTAGGAGTGTGTTTGGCTGGCTTTATCGGTCACGCTCTGGGTCACATGGTGTTCGCCTCAGCTGTTCATGTATTGGTATTCTGATTTGCTTTCCTGGCAGGTGGTCTCCAAACCTTGTGTAATTGTCCATCACAGCAATGTTATCTTCCATTTCAAAAAAAAGTTGTCCTAAATGTTCAAGCACTTTGTAAAGATAAACAAAAACATCCCAGCCATTAACCACCTCGACTTGCTCGTCTGAATTTGAAAGCCTTTGAAGTGTGCGTGTATACTGCTAGTTCTGATTGTGTAAGGCTGAATTTGATATTAATTACCCCATTTCTCTCACATCATACGCAAGGCAACTTATTCGCCAGCGTAATGTTTGTAATTTCAATAGTTTAACTGCTATGACATAAATTGGAGAGTATTTATTGTAACTTGAAATACATAAACGGATGCTTAAGATGAAAATAATTCAGTTTACATCACTAATGATAAATTTAGAAAGTACGAGAGGTAGATGTAGAAGCGGCGAGGGGCGTTATTGCATTTGTGGTAAAATTTGTTTCCCCGGAATCAATGTGCACAGTTCGACCTATTTTTACTTAGTTGGAGTAGAATGTCTCCATTTCTCGGATTAGGCGGGGGCATAATTTTGAGTACATGATAAGGTCATTCATAATCGTCTGACCTTCGAAAAGATTGTCTGTGAACCTAGAATTTCACGGACCAGTATATTCGCCCCTATAGTTTTTCCCCCGTTCATAGTGACCTACATATCATATCAGGGTCATGCTGCAGCGGTTCTAATAATGCCCCACGCTGTCAGGAGGATAATTTTCGTGTCAGTTTGCTAAACATTTGTCGTACATCTATGTTACTCAAGTGATAAAGAATGAGGATATGTCAGCTGGTAAGAAATTAGTATTAATCACACCTTGTTCATCGACCTTATCATGACCAGCCAGGGGAAAAAATTAGAAGGGTTCGTCGGTCAGTGCCATTTTATGTTAAATTAATCCTTCAATCAGAAAAGAGCTACTGTGATAAAGTCGTTCAGTTTTGATATACAAACTTTTTTATCATTTCGAGGAATATCACGAATATGTTCATACAAAATGAACAGTTCACCGTCTAGAAGTACCCTACTTCTATATTTCATTACTTATCTAAAACTTTAAATGCCACTTTCACGATGAGATTTTTTACACGGTAATGTAAAAAGAGCAATTGCTCTGCCAGCTCGGATATAGACATAAGTAGTTAGTATGTAAGGGAAGCTATGTCGTAAGATTCAGCTGCAACCATTTGTCAGGAAACCCCCACTGAATGTCTCTTAACATTACGACAAAGAAAATGAAGAAGCGGTAATCCGGACGGATTACGAAGTAAAAATTCTAAATACCAGACAGATCGGATTCTCGCCATTCCTCGTGTGATCCTTTTCTTAATATAACACGGTAGTTGTTGTAGATAACTGAGATATAAACCTCCCGTACAATGTCCTCACTGACACAGTTCTATATTTAGTTACAAAATTTCAAATTGACCACTCGATGTCATACGGTTTCCTAACATTGTCATAATTTATTATTTTCCCAATTAAAGGAAAAAATTACAAACATTTTCAAAGTATATTGACACTTTACAGAATCCAAGAACCAGTCAACGTCTAAAAGCAGGAATTGAATGGTGTAACTATTTCACTAAACTCGTGATCAGCCTTGTTCGATTTCAAGGTCACAATGCCCACATGGTGTGTTCATTCATAACATGTTTACTTCTAGAAACAACTTGATTTCGAACGTTACGTTGGAGATAAAAAGAGTTTCTTTATTCTATAAGATGTCACTTTTTTAAATGGCAGTTTTATATATTATCACGCAAGTGAACTCCAAGCACCGACGAACATAAACTAAAGCGACGGATGAAGAAATCCCATACATATGCTTTTGAAATCTGCAAAATCAACGAAAATTTCGTCTCATTGAATAAACATCAAGACATGTTATGATGTAGGGTATATATAATCAATTTTGTGTAATTGGCACATACACGCGGAAAACAATTTGCGTATTTAATATTAATAAGTTCCTGTTAATGAATTCGATGGACTTTCTAATCACAGTTTGGCAGAAAAAGTTTTCAGCAGGAGTATGATGCTAGTTAATCAGGAAGCTGCTAGTTTGCATTCATGATTTTCAAACAACGATAACGTGAAGAAATATAACTATAATTAAACAATTAAATCTGCATAATTGTTTGAATAGCACGTGCCGTTTTGCAGCTGTGATCAATTTCTCTACAACCTTGAGCACATCTTGCACACTTCGGAAATAATTCTAGTCTTTTAAGTCAAGTTAAGATGCTGTGATAATCCTTTGTTTTATCAACACACTTCTGATTAGTAAGGGAAAGAAGCTGAAATAATAAACTAAAAATAGATGTATACGAGAGTCTGAGAAAATTACAGATAATCTGTGGTGATTGCACACGGAATACTTCTTCGCGTTTCACTTTACATCTTAAAATTCTAGGTGATATTGATTATTGAAATGAGTCATGTTTCCCGACATTTTACTTTTGATTTGATTCTTTTCTAGAATATTTCACTGCCTTTCCGGTGTTTTTACTCATGGCAATAAGTGCAATGAATGATTCACAGGGATATCCACTAGACGTAAATAACACACTCTGTACCAGTAACTGTCCAGATTCTTCTAAGTCAAATACATAATTTGGTTATCGATATTAATAATTAAAAAACAAAACTGTTAATGCCCTCCATTCTTATGTATTCCAAACGGGAACGCTTGGATTAAACTTAAATTTTAATTCCTTAAAAATACAGCCCCAAATATAATTGATAAATAAATGGATAAATCAATCAATTAATCAATCAATCAATAAAATATGACTAGTAGCTTCTGTTGTCTGTAAAAGTTATAATCACTGAACATTTTCCTTTTATTAGTATACGTAAATTTTAAAATGTGTGTGTGTGTGTCTGTCTGTGTGTGTCTGTCTGTCTGTCTCTGTCTGTGTGTGTGTGTGTGTGTGTGTGTGCGTGCGTGTGACATAATATATATCACTCACCTTAAAACATCTCCATTTTTATGTGAACACTTGCTGCATGATAATTTTGTCATTATATTAATGGCGAGGACGTTTATAAGTTTATAATCTGCTGGCCACTTATTTTTTGTTTTAAATAAAATATTTATCAACAAATACTTGACTTTCATTACCGGTATACATTATATTTTGTTACAATAAAAATAAATCGCCCTATCTTCGGCAATAGCAACTAGTGTCCATAAAGATTGATAATGCATCATCGTACTTCACATATGTACAGTGTACAACAGCAATTCCGATCTCAGTCATTGAACTCTTGATTTTTAATGACGAGTTGCTCTAATAGACAAACGCGAAGACGAACCATCGTAACAAGTATTCAATGATTATGATGCATCTGCGGAATTTATTACTTCGGTAATAAAAATGATATAAAACTCCTCGTCATTGCACTGCTCTCCAACATAAACTGACAGGAAAAATATTACAAATTATGCTCATCCGACTCATCGTCAGCCAAACAGCAGTCTTCTACGTCAGCTTCAGTTTGTAAAACTGTCTCTCAAACGGAAATCATGGCCGTAAAAATTAGGCTTTGGTCGCAGCAGAAAATTTGTAGACGTTATTTTTATGCTTATTTGTGTTAGAATGAGTACAAAAATACATTATACTTAAACCGAAGCTCTGCTAGCTTTATTGTAGGTTCTTTATTTACTTTAAATCTAGATCATATTTAGCATAAAATTATAAAATTTTGGTAATTACAGTATATATTTATTTTCGCTGCACTTTAATTTACGTAATTTTCGCTATAATCCGAATACTGTGTACTACAATTAATAGAACTTAACAGTAATGATCATATACAAGAAAACTGTGAGAAAAAACAAGAACGCTTTGGAAAAGAAGAATATATATATATAATTGGTAAATACTATGGATTCCGTAAACCACGCAGCAACTATTCTTTCAATTAAACCATCTAGCGATAAGTAACACGTCATCAATTCTTAAGCGTGACGCATCAAGTGTCATCATTTCTTCAGATAATCTACAGATCGATCATTTGACCGTCATGGATGGAGGTTTAAATTATTTCAAATAATTCATTATTTCAAGTAATCGTATTTACATTAAAATTAAATGGCACTTTAAATTTTCACAACATATATATACATATTATAGTTTTCTGACATTATGAATGGATATGATATTCATCCTTAATGGATTCTGCTAATGACCTCGCCTCTCCTCTTTTGTAGCTCTGACGGTACGGTTCCTGACAAAGCGCTTTATAGGAGACTATGATTCTCAAATTGGTAAGTTATTTTTGTTGTTTTTTGTTTGTCTGTTTTGGTTTTTTGTGTGTTTTTTTTACTGTATTTGTTTGCTTTTTTTTTGTTTTGTTTTTTTTTGTTTTTGGTTTTTTTGTTTGTTTGTGTGTTTTTTTGTTTTTTGTTTGTTTTTTTTTTTTTGTTTTTTTTTTGTTGTTTTTTTTGTTTTTGTTGTTTTTGCTTGGTAATTCTTTTTAAATCTACATTCTCTACATCCGCACAACTCCGGGGCCATGGAAATCTGGGCTAGAATAGATCCTCAATACCCCTTGCTAGTCGTAAAAGGCAACTAAATGGGGCGGTCCATCGGATGAGACCGTAAAAACCGAGGTCCCGCGTCACAGCAGGTGTGGCACGATAAAGATCCATCCCTACTCAAAGGATATAAGCGCCGAGCATAGGCCTAAATTTTGCAGTCCTTTACCGGCAATGGTGACGTCTCCATATGAGAGAAAGATTCTCAAACGGGACGTTAAACAATATATAATCAATCAATCAACTGTACAATTCTAGATAGAGAGAATGATTCCGACAAACTTGGAAGGCATACTGTACATACTAGTTTGTTTCATTTTGATTTTTGCTTCAATCAATATTTCATTATGAAAAAGATTCAAATTCGCATGTATGTAAGCTTGCGCGGAAGTTCGTCGTCATCATAAAAATCACTTTTGTCATTTTGTGCTATATAATTCCCGATTTCATATTAAACATATGCGGTGGGGTGGGGTGGGGGCGTAGCATGGTTTTGCTGTATTCAGATTCTAAAGTTTACATATGAATATTACTCTAAATGAGCTCTATTATTGGTATAAAAAGTATGATAAAAATCGTGAAAAACGATCTGTTGGGGGAGATTTATTTCAATTGGTCGGACGAGGGCACTGATAAAGTTTAATTTTAATTTAGTGTAATCATCTTTATCGAGTAAGAACTACAAAACTCTACATCGTTACATGGTTTTCCCCTGTCTTACACTGTGCTACTTGTGACTTTATTTGATGAGAAAGAGTGTTTGTATACGAAATACTGGGAGTTTGAGGGTTTAAACAGAGAAGAGAAATACTGTTGTTGTAGTGTTGTTAAAATCAATCCATGTTGAATCGAAGAACACATCACACGGTGAAGTCAACAAACTCTGATACTGGCGGAGCTTTACATAAATTGTTAGTGTAAAAAGGAGATGATTCAAACACGAGAACGGAGTACTTTATATTTATTAAGTGGCTTGTTAGTGTCAAGCTAAATCAAAAAAGCAGAGGAAATAAATCTCATTAAAACTAATCCGTTCCTTCACACAGCGTACGAAAATCAACTCTGCCCTCCAAAGTTTAGGCTATTAAATTTGAAAAATATATTTACTGTGGATTAAATTACGTGTGAAGCAGACGATAGTCAAGTTACCAAGGCTTCTAGATTTTTTTATAGATGACGTAAGCGGCGGACAACTGTTTGGTCCTAAGTGATTCAGCTTGTATATATTGGTGTATAGAATTATAGAAAAACAGTGAATTCAGTAATTCAGATTGCATCTGATAAAAATAATACTGCTTAATTAATCGTTTTATTTATATGATCTGAAGAATACTGCTTCGTTAATTTATTTCATTTAGACAATTTCGGTATATGATGATGGTTGGTATCTATTTTTGTATGACACTTACTGAAACTTTACAGATATTACGAAAACACATTTATGTTGCCATAACAGCATCTGCTAACGACTTAAATAAACTCTGTGTTACCGACAAAACACGGCGGATATAACGGGACATTCTGTCCGTCTATCTGTCTGTATCGATGCAGACGCATTCTGTCTGACGGTCTGTGTGTATGGATGTAGACACATTCTGTCCGTCCGTCTGTCTGTATTGATGCAGACGCATTCTGTCTGATCGTCTGTATGTATGGATGTAGACACATTCTGTCCGTCTGTCTTGATGTAGACGTATTCTGTCTGACCGTCTGTATGTATGGATGTAGACACATCCTGTCCGTCTGTCTGTCTGTATTGATGTAGACGCATTCTGTCTGACCGTCTGTATGTATGGATGTAGACACATTCTGTCCGTCTGTCTGTCTGGATGTAGACGCATTCTGTCTGACCGTCTGTATGTATGGATGTAGACACATTCTGTCCGTCTGTCTGTCTGGATGTAGACGCATTCTGTCTGACCGTCTGTGTGTATGGATGTAGACACATTCTGTCCATCTGTCTGTCTGTATGGATGTAGACGCATTCTGTCCGTCCATCTGTCTGTATGGATGTAAATGCATTCTGTCTGACCGTTTGTGTGTATGGTTTTAGACACATTCTTCTGTCCGTCTATCTGTCCGTATGGATGTAGACGCATTCTGTCTGACTGTCTGTGTGTATGGATGTAGACGCATTCTGTCTGACTGTCTGTGTGTATGGATGTAGACGCATTCTGTCTGACCGTCTGTGTGTATGGATGTAGACGCAATATGTCCGTCTGTCTGTGTGTATGGATGTAAGCACATTCTGTCCGTTTGTCTGTATGTATGGACGTGGACGCATTTTGTCCGTCCATCTGTCTTTATGGACGTAAAAATACTCTGTCCGTCCGTCTGTCTGTGTGGATGCAGACGTAGTTCCTGCAGGCAAAACGTGTTGCCTTAAACAATTTTTCCGAACATTCTACCCACTTTCAAAAATTTATTTGCGCATGTATTAAGAAGATGCATATCAAATAAGAGGCAATAAAACATACATTCCACCCCAGCAGCTAAATTTTCCCAAATCTTGAGTACGGCCGTACGCTAATCGAGGTCATGATGTACATTTGTAGGTAAAATTGAACCTGCACGAACAAGATTGTAAGATTGCACACTAATTCAATAAAACCTTTAGAATTCTTGAGAAGAATGATATAACCCCCCCCCCCCCCCTTCTCGCCTCGAGGATCCATGGTGTGAAGATACACGAACTATTCAACATTGTGATACTTTGATTCCAAGTTTGTGGTTTGTGAGAAGCATTTCCATATACAATTATATGTACGAATATAGCTATCAATTCCTCATACCCTAAGATGACCCCATAACCCAAAGTAAAACGTCTTCATACCCCAAGACGACCCCATAACCCAAAGTAAAACGTCTTCATACCCCAAGATGACCCAATACAACAATGTAAAACGTCGTCATACCCCAAGATGACCCCATACCCCAAAGTAAAACGTCTTCATACCCCAAGATGACCCCAATACAACAATGTAAAACGTCGTCATACCCCAAGATGACCCAATACTCTAAGAGCAATACTCTGAATACAATGGAATCCATGCGAAGTCTTGTTGAACTACAATAAAATGCTTGCACATTAATTGTACAGGTACTCTTGTGATTTTTTAATATACACCTTTTAAATAGATTGGTAAAACTCTACCATCCTCGGTAATCGCCCCTTCCAGGAATCCTAATGGGAATAAACATTATCTACACAACGTGATGGTGCTTGAATTGTAGTACTGCACTTCTGTTGTTATTGGAGATAATATTGTAAGAACGTTTTCCTACAGTTTGTCTCTATGTCATAAAATAAATCTGTCATTTGTAACCCCTCCTTTTTAAAACTTTCAATTTGAATCCGCGTTGTATACTTCCATATTGATTTGGCAAAATTCAGGGCTTATGATTCGTGAGGGGAAAAAATTGAAGGAAGTCTTGAATACTCTGATGTTAAATTTTAAACCTCTCTTTGGGATCCGCCTTTGCCTTGAACTCAGGTGATTTGAATTATGTCGTAAATTTATTCAGTAAATTATTTTAGCGTATCTGTTAAATAACACGGACTTGCATGATTTTGTGAGTTGAAGTGTATTCATGTGTCATATAGATCTCACACTAGACACAATATCTTTGGCTGCCCCAAGTGAATAAAATGCATCCCTATTCTGAGACTAAAGGAGGAGTACCGTTAACATGGGTGTTTTGCCTTTTTCTGTACCCGAATATGACCGGGTATAAGCATCATTTGAATTGATAAATATCATTACTACTGAGTGTGCTCTTCAATCTACTGGTTCAATAGCTTTTGGATGTCCGTCATTTCATTGAAAAATGTATTTTGGATGATTGGGGAGTGGCAGCAAGCGCTCACTTAATTCAGCCTACTGTTATATTTAACATTGATTGTTTTTTTACGCCACACTCAACAATTTTTCAGTTATCTGGTGGCGTCCAGTTTTTGTAGGTGGAGGAGAGAATCCAGATACAATGTACCCGAGAAGAGACCACCGACCTTCCGAGAGTAAAAGGGCAAACTTTCTCACATATATCTAGATTCGAACCCGCGCCGACTAGAGGTGAGAGGCCTTGTAATTTTGAGCGCGATGCTCTAACCACTCGGCCACGGAGGCTCCCCTTCCCTTTGTAAGACCGTAACTGTCAGCATATCAAAATTTGATAGTTCTAACATTTTATTCAGTAATATACAATATCAAGTCCAAATAGTGAAGGCCAAAGATGTACTTGTAAATCAATAATACATAGTTTTCAATAAAATGGATATGACACTTTGAAATCAAGGCGTTGCTTAAATGATCTCATCTCCTCACAAAATTCGTTTAATCAAACCTTACCATGTCTGCTATCAAATTCTCCGTGAAATCATGATTCGGAAAATTTGTTGCTATTATGATAAAAATGAAAATAGTTCATTTCGTCACGATTTCACAAAAAGTGTCTCTTTTTATTCGTTTAAGTTACTTTTATAGTCTTTTTTTTCGAATAAATTACTGTTGTAGTTTTTCTCTTCCTTTTTTTTCAGAAGCAGTGTATGCACAACAATGCACATTAGATGGGAAGACTATCACCGTCCACATTCTGGACACTGCCTGGCAGGTGCGCGTCAATCCTATTCCTATAAACATTTCATTCATAGTAAGATGTTTATGTTCTAATGCATCAGAGGGAGAGTAAGCATATAAATTCTATGATAGATAATTTGGCAAAGAAGTCACTAAATCCACAGCGTACTCAGTTGACGGAGTTTTGACAAGGAACTTTTCGATTGGAGTTGTAAGGTTTTTGCTGATCCTAAGTTTAAGGGCGATCTTCGGGTAAACGTTCTCAGTCAGTAGAGTTAACGATATATAAACAGAGGGACTGAGGGTTTATAAAGGTTATTTCCCAGTCGCAAAACACATCACGTTAACTCGTGATGATCAACACCTCATCTATTTTACTTACTGGAACTTATCCCAGCTTGTAATATAGGCATATAGAAATGATAAATCTCGAATTCATATATGCATTACTTGTATATTTTCTGGGATATTTCTTTGTTGTATTTTAAAAGTTTTACGAAGTTATAATTAAACATAACACTTGTTAATGTTTGTTGATTTTGACGATCGCTATGATAACTTTCTACAACGATATTGTAGAGATCAAAGAAATGCCGCGTCCATTATTCTCCAATATATATAACGATAATTCAATAGATTATCAAAACAGTGAAAAATATTAAACTTTCACGAGAAAAATAAATTTGCATGGGTTTAAAATATAATATTTATTGAGGCCATATCAACTTCATGTCCTTGACCCGGTTAGAAGTTGTGAATTGTCTTAAAATTACTCTTCCGCGACCCTATCTTCTGTTTTTACTCATCGTGTTTAACTATAGGTACAACAACAAAAATAGAAAACTAATCATTTTATTTCAGTATCCTAAAAATTAATCAATGTATGTTACAAACAAATTTATAAATGTCTGAAGGATATTTGATATTTAACAAAGAAACAATTGTCTGGCCTCTAGATACACATGTAAACAAATTGCTATGCTCAGATAAGATGACCGCCTTCCACGTGTTTCTAGTTTTGTTGGACTGTGTATTCAAGCAGAGAAGATAATTACAATACATTGAAGTAATTCGTCAATATAGAACCTAATATCTGAAATATCTTTCTTAAAAGCATACCCTGCACTCTCATCTTGTCCGTCAAGGAATAACAAAACATAAATGTACATTCCGTTTCAAAAGCTGCCTTGGCGTCACGAAGTGACCTAATCCTAGGCTGTAAAGGGAAACGAATGGTGGTAAATTTCCGATCCGTAATAGAATAGAAATGAAGTTAACGTTTTCGTGAATGATTCAGGATATACATTTTTTCTGCTAAATTTTTAAATTGGGCATTTTTCGACCTCGGAGATTATCCTGCAATGTTTACAAAACACACGTACTTTCGTAAATAAAAGATATACAATGATTATATTATTGCAGATAATAATTATATTATAGGAGATACTAATTTTACATATTCTACGCTCATGACAAGTGTGTATACTAATACAACCCCACTGAATACGGAATTTCTTCACGCGGTTTGGACACATTATCATTTAAATCATTCCAAGTAATTGATTAATTAATACGGCGGATTATTTTTAGAATATTTCTTGTCATTTTTAATAAATGCTTATCACCTGTAGCTATTCAATCGGGTTTTCAAAGAAAAGGTGCATAGCTAATAAATATTAGTAAATCAAATAAAATTTGCACGCTGTTTATTTCAAGCTAGAGTTCGGAAGAATCTTTATATTAGAAATTAACAGGGGGAATTCAGGGCACGGGATGTCTCAGAATACGCATACGCACTCTGCTGCCATAAAGTACATAGATTTAGAAAACCGAGGCATCCCACCGATTATAAGCATCTTTATTTGAAAAGCTTTTTATTTATCTGCAATCACGGAAAGTGTATTTAGATAACAGCACTGCCAAGTTCTCAGCTGGGAAGAGCTAGATTTTAGGTGCTAATATCGTAAGAATGCTATCTATCAGAAACACGAGGATCTACATCTTAGATGTTAATATCATGGAAATATTAGTCTCAAAGGACATGGGAAAAGGCTACGTATGTCACACGGAAAACATCGGTTTTCTCATGGGCCAAAATCGGTTCAACTTCACCCCCCAAAATCCCATTTATCGGCAAAATTTAGTTTCTATCAGAAAAATCTAGAAATTCAATCCCAGTGATTTCCCAGTACCAGGGATATTTTATTAATATTTTATCAGAGATAATCTTCGAAATTCTCACTAAATAGTCCCGATATTTTGCAACAAATAAACTACCGCTATTGTGCTACACTTAGGCTCCCGATATTGTGCTATACTTAGACTCCCGATATTGTGCTTCAGATACATTCCGGATATTGTGCTACACGTAGACTTCGGATATTGTGCTACACGTAGACTCTGGATATTGTGCTACACCTAAAGCCTAAAACCCGATACTCTACGACAGCCTAAAACCCGATACTCTACGATAACCTAAAACCCGATACTCTACGATAACCTAAAACCCGATACTCTACGATAACCTGAAACCCGATACTCCACGATAACCTAAAATCCGATACTCCACGATAACCTAAAACCCGAAACTCCACGATAACCTAAAACCCGATACTCTACGATAACCTAAAACCCGATACTCCACGATAACCTAAAACCCGATACTCCACGATAACCTAAAACCCGATACTCTACGATAACCTAAAACCCGATACTCCACGATAACCTAAAACCCGATACTCCACGATAACCTAAATCCCGATACTCCACGATAACCTAAAACCCGATACTCCACGATAACCTAAAACCCGATACTCCACGATAACCTAAATCCCGATACTCCACGATAACCTAAAACCCGATACTCCACGATAACCTAAAACACGATACTCCCGATACTCCACGATAACCTAAAACCCGATACTCCACGATACCCTAAAACCCGATACTCCACGATAACCTAAAACTCGATACTCCACGATAACCTAAAACCCGATACTCTACGATAACTTAAAACCCGATACTCTACGATAACCTAAAACCCGATACTCTATGATAACCTAAAACCCGATACTCTACGATAGCCTAAAAGCCGATACTCTATAATAGCCTAAAACCCGATACTCCACGATAGCCTAAAACCCGATACTCAACGATAGCCTAAAACCCGATACTCCACGATAGCCTAAAACCCGATACTCTACGATACCCTAAAACCCGATACTCCACGATAACCTAAAACCCGATACTCTACGATAACCTAAAACCCGACACTCCACGATAACCTAAAACCCGATACTCTACGATAACCTAAAACCCGATACTCTACGATAACCTAAAACCCGATACTCTATGATAACCTAAAACCAGATACTCTACGACAGCCTAAAACCCGATACTCCACGATAACCTAAAACCCGATACTCTACGATAGCTTAAAAGCCGATATTCTACAATAGCCTAAAACCCGATACTCCACGATAGCCTAAAACCCGATACTCAACGATAGCCTAAAACCCGATACTCCACGATAGCCTAAAACCCGATACTCTACGATACCCTAAAACCCGATACTCCACGATAACCTAAAACCGGATACTCTACGATAGCCTAAAACCCGATACTCCACGATAACCTAAAACCCGATACTCCACGATAGCCTAAAACCCGATACTCCACGATAGCCTAAACCCCAATACTCCACGATAGCCTAAAACCCGATACTCTACGATAGCCTAAAACCTGACACTCCACGATAGCCTAAAACCCGATACTCCACGATAGCCTAAAACCCGATACTTTACGATAACCTAAAACCCGATACTCCACGATAACCTAAAACCCGATACTCTACGATATCCTAAAACCCGATACTCCACGATAACCTATAACCCGATATTCTACGATAACCTAAAACCCGATACTCTACGATAGCCTAAAACCTGATACTCCACGATAGCTTAAAATCCGATACTCCACGATAGCCTAAACCCCGATACTCCACGATAACCTAAAACCCGATACTCTACGATAGCCTAAAACCCGATACTCCACGATAACCTAAAACCCGATACTCTACGATAGCCTAAAACCCGATACTCCACGATAACCTATAACCCGATATTCTACGATAACCTAAAACCCGATACTCTACGATAGCCTAAAACCTGATACTCCACGATAGCCTAAAATCCGATACTCCACGATAGCCTAAACCCCGATACTCCACGATAACCTAAAACCCGATACTCTACGATAGCCTAAAACCCGATACTCCACGATAGCCTAAACCCCAATACTCCACGATATCCTAAAACTCGATACTCCACGATAGCCTAAAACCCGATACTTTACGATAACCTAAAACCCGATACTCCACGATAACCTAAAACCCGATACTCTACGATAGCCTAAAACCCGATACTCCACGATAGCCTAAAACCCGATGCTCCACGATAGCCTAAAACTCGATGCTCCACGATAGCCTAAACCCCAATACTCCACGATAGCCATAAACCCCGGTAGTCAACGAGAGCCTAAAACCCGATACTCTACGATAGCCATAAATCCCGATACTTGTTAAGTCCCGATATTCTGCGGTAGTCGTGCGCCATCAGTAATACTCATGATATACAATAATCATATTTTTCTCAATGTTAATGCAATACAAACATTGAACTTTGAAGTTTCATTTGTGGGTTAATCTTTCTAGATTTTTATTCACATATTTATAATCATCTGTATAAAACATACAGTATCGCGTGTTCGACATCATAAAGAAGAAAACATTTAAACCTTCAGATCTCCTCTTGAGGAGTTAAATCAATCTATTCCTATCCTCGTATTTCTACGCCGTGCCAGATCGGTTTGAAATCGCACGATGAAAGGATGCAGTGGCGTCCAATGATCGCACAGTGTATTATCCCCATGTTTGTGTTTTGTAAACTTGTTGACGAGGAAGCATAATACTTTATTTACATCTGTAGAATAAGCAGCAATTTACGTAGTTCTGTTTGTTGTGGAACTTTTAAATCTAAAGCTTCAAATAAATAAATAAAGTAAAAACAATCTTGAATAATTATCTTTTTAACTGTCTATCTACCTATTTATCTGTCTGTCTCTATTTCTATTGTTCATGTAGATGTCGCTTTGTGTAAAATTGATTGATTGTTGTAAATATTAGGAATTAGATATAGTATTGATTGATTCATTGATTGATTGTTGTTTTCCGCTACACTCAACAGTTTTTCAGTAATCTGGTGGCGTCCAGTTTTTATTGGTGGAGGAGAGAACCCAGATACAATGTACCCGGGAAGAAACCACCGACCTTCCGAAAGTAAACTGGCAAATTTTCTCACATATATCAGCGCGAGCGAGATTCGAATCCACGCCGACTAGAAGTGAGAGGCCTTGTGATTTTGAGCGCGATGCTCTAACCACTCGGCCACGGAGGCCCCCTTGTGTAAAACTATATTATATAAATAACATATGAATTGACGGTAACCTTAACATTGACAAAATATCTAAGGATGTCCCCTACGGGTGTTCTTTTATTTTAATGGTGAGGTCGTGTGACGTAAATGAAAGTGTATTGACCTTTATGACGATAGACCTATTACGAAAACTAATTATAATAAGTATAGCTTTTTAAGTTTCGAAATTTCAAGCCGTGACTTTGAATTCACACTGCTTGACGTTATATACACAATAAAAGAATACCATTGCTTGCAGTTCCATTATGTATTTGTTTTCGACTTCATAATGGATGAAAAGCGTCATTGATTACGTCACAAATTTAGTTTTGACGTCACTGCTTACTTTTGCCCAAATCTTTCTGTTTTGGGAATAAATTTTCTGGTACAAATGTTGTAAGAAATTTCTGATAATGTAAATTGATGAAAAGATTGTCGTTTTATACTGAATCATGGAGAGTGCAAATGTTATCTGACAATCATCATCGCTCAAAGTGATTTGGATTTCATTAATTTTATTGCAGGCCAATGGCTTCACTATCAAAGATGACCAAATTCTTTGGGCGGATGCCATTATGATGGTTTATTCCATAACGGAGAGGAAAAGTTTCGAAAAGTTGAAAGAATTTGCAGAATACGTGATTTCCAAGAAGACTGTGGGTAAAACTGTCATGGCGTTGGTGGCAAATAAAAGCGACCTTGTTCATATGAGCAGTGTGTCGAACGTTGAAGCCACACAGTTTTGTGCCGAGTACAACTGCTTGTTTTTTGAGACCTCAGCTAGTGAAAGCTATACTTCTGTGACAAATGCGTACATGTCTGTATGTAAACAAGTGAAAGTGACTCATAAAAAGAGAGAAAAAATATCCAAGTTTATGCAGAACCCCGCCATTAAAGCCAAACTCCAGATCCGAAATCCAATAAGAGGCTTAGAAATGAAATGGAGGTCACGTGCACCGACCATGTGAAACACGTTTCGAATTCGGATGTTGAAATTCGTATATTTTGTGAAAAATTGGATTTACTATTAATCACATATTGGCGGAATGTTTGACAGACATTTACCTGTGATATCATCCAATAGGACGTTAACATTTTGGTCATTCTATTCATGTGTTATTGACATGTTCATATCCATGTGTTGTTAATACGTTTTTATTCATTTCGCGTCATTTTCCTTCTTGATTCATTACATAAAGAAATTTGAAATTTACTAATTTGACATCTATATTTGTGTTGTTGGTCATATCATGAAATTAAAAATATGAAAATTGATGATTTATTTAAATTAACCCATAAGCTGTAGTTTAGAAATCACGATGGACTGGAAAGCATGTGAATAGAGTTATAGGTGAATCATTTCTTTTTTATAAGTGGTCTATTCATTATGTCCTTGTAACAGAGTTGTGGGAGAGAGAGAGAGAGAGAGAGAGAGAGAGAGAGAGAGAGAGAGAGAGAGTATAGACTCCTCATTTTACACGAGCACTTCATTCGGCAAAATTTGTAATCCATGTTTCCAAGCGAAAGATTTGAATCTTGAGAAATAAATAATAATTATGTAGAAGAGGGATTTTCACATCGCAAGGGGAAAAAAGGAAATTAACACAGGTGTCAATACAGTACTCCTGTATACCGTCGATAAGGTATACCGGTGATAAGGTATACCGGTAATAAGGAATCAATAAACTTGCATGTACTTTCCAGCTCGTTCAGCTTTGTGTTAAAGATTAATCGAACTTGCAGTAATGATACACATTTAACTGTGCCTAACTTTCATTTAACTGGGCATATAAATTTATCCAACTTTGAAAAATTAATGTCAATCCACTTAAGGAATGAATTTAAGTTTGTGGCATATTATGCACTATCCTGGTTTGGGTAAGTTTATGTTTTACAATCCGCGAAGCGTCAATTGATCCAGACTGGGTTATATAGTATAATATGCTCCAAAATTAAATTCTTTTCTTAATTTGTTTAATGCAAAAGGACAAAAGTACAAGTATTCGTTTATTTAAATGTACATCAACACTGTTAGATATAAAACATTTGCACCGCTGTGGGATTCACTTAACAACCACCAACGAAGCGTCAAGCTGTGAAGGCAGCCATCTTGGTTCTTCGAAGTATGTAATGTAGGCCTATTTATCAAATTTTAAAACGTAGTTATTGTACATAAAGTTTGCTACGAACTTCAAAACAGCAAATGTGTGTAGGCTACGCGTGCAATGCATACTTTACTGCCTTTAAAGATCGACTTTGAAGTCGGTCCGACAGCACACAAAACAAGTCTTCAAATATCAGAAATTGCAATAATTCGCAGCTTTTGCTTTTTTACTACATGAAAACGTAGTCTTGCGTGCAACATTTTCGCCATTATCAAATCCGACATAGTAACGTTGGCCTGTAACCTCATTCTCCTAGTAATTGTGGCAGACGTCATCTGATATGTGACGCATATATATTTAAGGAATGACTTTAATTACGAGCCATACTATACGCATATAACGGGGTTTAGATTAGTATCATCTATCTATTGCACAGTAGTGTCTTATTGTTTACATGGACGGTCTACTTCTTGGAAGGTCCACAACAGTACTGCGATGTAAATTTTAAAAAAAAGAAAGTAGTTCCGGATGCTGGTTGTCAGTAGGTGTACCCATACCAAACCATAACATACAAAGTAAATTGCATATCCTAGTTTGTGTTTGACTAAGTCATAGAATAGAATTAAATAAGAAATTAGTCCCCAGCTTTTAAACACAACTGCGCAGGATGCTATAATGTGTAGGTATTGGTTCAATACTGATTCCACTGGCCCAAACATATGATACATATATTCCGTAACACTACTCAGTTCAAAATTTGCCTTTCCATTCAAATTTTGAAAAGGACTATGTTTGTGGATTTTTGTTTATTAAAGCGTTCTTAATCTTCACGATTTTACAGTTTGTTTTATCGTCAATATTTATACCCCTATAGTAGCTGTTGCATTTCTGTTCTTTCATTTATGATACAAGTAGTAGAGACTTGGAAACTAAATTCGAATGTTGCAATTCATTCATTTTGTTGACATGTTTTTGCAAACCGAACGCCGATTCTTACACGAAATGTTTAATACAATTTCAGTAGTTTGGTCAATAATTCAAAGTTCGATTTATAACCCCACCTTTTTAACACACGTTGTAGATTTTAAGGCAAGACTTTATAATTTAGGTGCAATTTTTAAAATTGATAATACTCCTAATGTTTACTTAAACTCTCAAAATTGTCCGCATATTGAATGCAAAAAGGCCATTATTTTTTTTTAAATCTTCTAGTATTAATCTTTTTAATATCGGTATTGTTAGAAAACATGATTCTTTATATTTTTGATGTAGTGATTGATATATCGACGACGCTTTATTAATTAACAATGATTATTTTCATTCATATGTCGATTCGATATATCCCAGAGAACATGAAATAAAAGACACCATACAGTCTTTCACTTCTGCTTCATACTTAGATATTTTACTGAAAATAGATGCTGGCGGCAAACTAACAACTCAGCTTTAGAACAAACGGGTGATTTCAATTTCTTCATCGTCAACTTCCTTTATCTAATTGGCAATATTCCAGCAACGTCTGCACATGGTGTTTATATCTCCCAACTGATTCGATACGCCAGAGCTTGTTCTGCATATGATCAGTTTTTATATCGAGGCAGGCTACTGACAAAAAAAAGTTGATGAAACAGGGGTTTGTACAATCTCGTCTAAAGTCAACATTTCGCAAATGTTATGGTCGTTATAACGATGTAGTTTTCCAGTATAACTTTCCATAAGGCCAAATGCTGTCTGACGTGTTTTATACCAATTGTTAGGCCGTTCTTGGCACACTGATCTTGACTACGGATTGCTCCGTTTACCTGATCGGTATATAGGTCTCACGGCGGGTGTGACCGGTCAACAGGGGACGCTTGCTCCTCCTGGGCACCTGATCCCACCTTTGGCATGCCCAGGGGCCCGTGTTTGCCCACCTCTTTGATTTGTATTTTCTATAGGAATTACGAGATTGAATATTGTTAGTTATCTTAGCCTTTTCATTTGTGTTGCTTGCGTTGAATCAACAAACAAATCATGTTTAAGTGCAAAAAGATCATGTTTAACACCCTGTAACTAAATATCAAGCATTATAACCCACGATTTATCTTTTTGATTTCCTAATTCTTTTTCAATGTAGAAATTAAAAATAAACTTCCCAAAAATTTGACAATGCTACAAAATTTTGGTGCAACCCTCTTTGAATTAACGTTAATTTCATATAAATTAGCATTGACGCTAAATTAACGTTAACTTTAAAACACATATCCAACATCAAAACTTTGACGTTGAATTAAACAATTTAATTGTATTCTAGTCTCTGATTGGTCAAGTCCAAACTAGGATATTCAGTTGTTTTTGTATAATTTGGTTTGGTATGGGGGCACAGCCCCCTGATAACCAGCATCCGGAACTACTTTTCTTTCCTTTTAATTTACATCGCAGCTCTGTTGTTGGCCTTCTATGAAATAGAAGTTAAGTGAACGTTGGCAGTAAGATTCTTTTGTTTGATACAGATTGTTTACTCGATGTCAAGCAACACGTACAGAACTACTTGTACTCGAATCACTGTTGTAGAAAAATACATTTTCTGTAAGATACTTGAATAACAGATCGAAACAAAGACAATATTTAAGGAATGACTTTAATTATGGACTATATTATGCGAGTATAACCTAGTGTGGGTCAGTTTACGCAAATATGAAACGGATTATAAAAAATCTCAAACTGATCCAAACGAGGATATATTCCTATATATATATGGCTCAAAATCAATGCCGTTCCTCACAATTTAATGCAAAAAGACAAAGTACTAAATTTTGTGTGTCAGAATGTACATCAATACTGAAAAATACATATCATTTTGAACCCTGCTGTGATTCACTTAGCAACCACGACAACGTGTCTAGCTGTGGAAGCAGGCGTCTTAGGTCTACAAAGCCTATTTATCAAAATTGTAAACATAGTTATTGAAGGTGAATTTTACTACGAACTTCATAACAGAAAATATGTGTAGGCTATGCATATAAAAGTCGCCCAGCTCCGACAGATTGAGAAAATACGGGGAATTGCACTGTTGAAGGCCTACCTAAAGTAAGTCGTCAATAATCAGAAAATGCGATAATTTGCGGCTTTTAAACATATATATGTTTCTACAACATGGATACTTACCCTTGCATGCAACATTGTCGCTAACATTAAATCATCTAACAGAGGAAAAGACGTAGGCATGTCACTAATCGCGATCCACATGTCCATGTGAGATGACGTCATGTGATAAATTTGTTTTGTTTTGTTTGCTTTGTTGAGAGGCGGAACAAGCAATGAAGTAATCCCCTTCCTTTCGCTTGTGAGAAATATATTTCAAAATGAACAGCGCAGTATTTTCACATTCTTGATAAATCATTAATTCGAATATGATATCTTTGTATCAATCCATGTTATTGATGTTTTATAACAGTGATCTGCAGACTAAGCAGATCTATACGTCTTTCTTGACGAGAAAACAATTTGTATATTACACCGAAATATGTTATTACAAACGTGGACTTTCCATTTCATGGAAGGCCCAAAATAGTACTGCAATGTAAATTAAGAGGGGGGGGGGGAGAGAAAAGTAGTTCCGACAGCTGGTTGTCAAGGAGGTGTGTCCCCATACTAAACCAGGTGATACAAAAGTAGCCTGCGTTCGTCACTTTGAATCTGACCAATCAGAGACTAGAATACAATAAGAATTAAATTATAATGGTATACCAAGTATTTGTTTTTTAAAAAAAATGTCAAATTTTATCAGGTGACGTCACTTCACATTGATTTGTAGATCGCTTATACATTGCTTATATATTTTCTAGTGTCGAATTAATTTAATCTTGGTGAGGGTGAGTTTTGACCTTGTAAAGAAAATTTCCACAAAATTGAAAAATCGCAAATTAACGCTTTTCTGATGTTTGAAGGTGTTTTGTGTGCTGTCAAACAATTTCCCGTATTTTCTCTGCCGGAGAGACTTGAAAGTCGATCTGAAAACAGCAGTAAAATATGCATTGCATGCACAGCCTACAATTTGTTTTCTGTTATGACGTTAGTAGCAAACTTACCTCCAATAACTACGATGGCGAGTCAATAAGTAACCAGCCTATTCCATTTCCGATTGAACAAGACGGTCACGATTTTCATGCCTTGTTCAAATACGTTTTATACCTGGGCACAAAATTGGACGTATATCGAATCATTCTTTAATAAGATACTGAATGTCAAATAATGGCTAGTGATACAAAGGCATGCTTTTCATCTAAAATTGAGTACCGTGCTGCAAATCAGTACTTGTATTTAAAAGGTAAAACAGGAAATACATGGCGAGTTAGCCGATATCTATGTCTTCTGCATCATGTTATGCTCCTGTTAAATTCTGGGTACTGAAGTGAAACGTGGTAGAACATCTTCAGAAGATGAAGCCAGGTCTGGACTCCCACTGGATGCCACCAACGAAAAAATATGTAACAAAGTTCGTGATCTGGTATACTCTGATAGACGAATTCATGTGGACGAAATAGCGCAGGCATTAGGCATTTCACATGGTAGCGTTTCAACAATCTTGCATAATCGTTTAGGTGTGCAGAAGCTCACAGCCCGTTGGGTCCACAAATCTCTTAGCGATGAGCAAATGGCAACCAGAGTATCAGTATGCAAGGCCTTGTTGAAGCGTACTAGATCAAAAGATGATTTCCGTTTTCGTCTGTTAACTGTAGATAAGCCCTGGGTTCATTATTATGAGCACGATGATGCCACAATATTTTGGGACGCAAAATGGGTCATTATGTTGGATGTTTTACCCAAGGGAAGTTCAATAACTGGAGTGTACTATACACACTTTCTAGATCAGCTGAAAACTGCCATTCGTGAAAAATGCTTAGGTAAACTCTCTAAAGGTGTTTTGCTGCAACAGGAAAATACGAGAGTCCACACTTGCAAAGTTGCTATTGATTATATATTGTTTAACGTCCCGCTCGAGAAGCCTTTACTCATATGGAGACGGCACCATTGCCGGTGAAGGGCTGCAAATTTAGGCCTATGCTCGGCACTTATGGCCTTTGAGCAGGGAGGGATCTTTAACGTGCCACACCTGCTGTGACACGGGGCCTCGGTTTTTGCGGTCTCATCCGAAGGACCGCCCCATTTAGTCGCCTCTTACGACAAGCAAGGGGTACTGAGGATTTATTCTATCAACCCGGATCCCCACGGGGCTTAAAGTTGCTATGGATGCTGTAGAGGGAAATGAGTATGAATTAATACCACATCCTGCCTATTCGCCTGACCTTAGCTCCTAGCGGCTTCTTCCTATTCCCAAACTTCAAAAAGTATATGCGCGGACGTCACTTCCCGTCTGACGAAGACGTCGTGAACGGCAATTTAGGAGTGCATCAATGGAAAGTACTCCGACATTTTCAGTTCAGGGCTGATGGCACTTGAACACCGTTAGTCTAAGTGCATCACACTAGAGAGCAATTACATCGGAAAAGAAGAGATGGATCTCATCCGAATATAAGTTAGGCTGGTTACTTATTGACTCGCCTTCGTACGTTTAAAATTTTGATAAATTGACTCCGTAGGACAAAGATGACTGACTCCACACATCGACGCCATTTGGAACTCCTCCTATGTTTCGCACACTCGAAAAACATGTATATGTCGAGTGTGTGAGACATCCGAAGAGTTCCGATTTGGATCGACGCTTCGACATGACTGCTAAGTGAATTATTGCATGCCACAAGTGATTTGTATTTTTCGGTATTTATGTTCATTTTAATAAATGAAGATTAGCACTTTCTTACTTTTGCATCAGACCGGTCGCGGTAGCTCAGTGGTTAGAGCGTTCGCTTCGTAACCGGGAGGTCGTGAGTTCGAGCCTCGCTCGTGCCATGGCCACGTGAAACCTAAGACGAAAATTAGGTAGTGATTGATCCTTCGCCAAACGCTCGGCATTTAGAAGTGAGGATCACGGGTCTTTCGGATATGACCTTAAAAACGAAGGTCCCGTGTCACGGTAGGCGTTGGCACGTTAAAGAACTCTCACTGCTACGGCCCTGAGCACTAAGCATTGGTCTAAATTTGTGGTACTTCACCTACAGCTGGTGACGTCTCCATATGAGTGAAAAATTCTCGACGGGACGTAAAACAAACACACAAACACACTTTTGTATCAAAAGTCCTATATCTTGATCAGGTAGACGTAGTAATCTGTAGCAAAAATCAGTATGTAAAGAACGGCCTAACAATTGTTTAGAAACACCTCAGATAGTAGTTGGACCAATGACAGGTTGTATTTGCAAATTAAATCATTGTAACCACCACAGAGTTTGGGAAATGCTGACGTTAAATGAGACTGTCGAATCCTGTGTAACACCAACGTATTCGTAAGTAGCCTGCCTCAATTTAAAACTTGATTTAATGACTTATATCATTGGAATGAAACTTCCAAAATTAGATGTCTAGTTACTTCTATGGCAAATTCAGTGATGGTGTCTTACAGTTTAACATGTTGCGCGCGTGTGTGTATGTGTGTGGATTGCCGGGAGGAGAATGGGGGTAATTTATCTGTACGTTGAGGGACTTTCCTCCTAATCTCATCTGCTCATTATAAAGGTTATCTGGATGACATTCTGCTCATTATAAAGGTTATCTGGATGACATCCTGGTAAATTACACTTATTCTTTAAATATTGTATTCTGTATAGATATTTCGATATTACATTTCTTCTGAGAAATATTCAATCTCCGTTCCCAAAAAGAAAATCTTGGATAAAATTCTTTTACGTGTATATTGGCTTAAACGTAGTGAACATAAATGATAAAATAAATATTGCTTGCATAAAATAGACAACTTTTGTTCTGAAGGTCACAGTGTGTTTTTTCTATCAAATTAGCCTTGGCAACACTGTTTCGTTATCGTAAAATATGTTTGATGGACGTTATATACTTTTTAGCTACATTAATTCCAGCTCTTATCCTGCTGTGTCAAACACGAATTAAGTCAATTTCAAAGACGTTTGATCCCAAAGAGACATGCTATAAACTAATTTCATTTGTAACATTTTCTGATATGCGAGGAAAAGATGGGATAAAGGTTATCAAAAGGACAGTAATTACTAAATTTAAAGAAAAATAAACCTGTAAGTCGTTTTCTTGCAACATAACAAACATGTATTCAATAAATTGAGGTTTCCTCACGCAACATGTCTTGTCGTAAAATGATATGACATACTACGTTGCACGATTGCAAATCGCATATGACCAATTGTAGAAAACGAACATTGGTCGATGAAAACGCTAAGATAACTAACAGTACTCAATCTCGCAATTCCTGTAGAAAATATAAATCAAAGAGATGGGCAACACGGACGCCTGGACATATCAGAGGTGGGATCAGGTGCTTAGGAGGAGTAAGCATCCTCTGTTGACCGGTCACACCCACCGTGAGCCCTATATCTTGATCAGGTAAACGAAGTGATCGGCCGAATAGTTCATATGTAACACGTTAGACAGCATTCGACCCATTGATAGATTGTATTTGAAAATTAGAACATTATAACGACCATAGAATTTGCGAAATGCTGTCTTTAGACTTTACTGTTGATACGTTTGTAAAATCAATTTATTTGTCAGTAGCCTGTTTCGATTTAGAAATTGATCACATGCAAACCATGCTCATTCTGATCGAATCAATTTATTTGTCACTTTGATTGATATGTCGATTCTAGGCATCCCAGAGAGAAAACCAGAAATTAAAAACACTACAGAGTCTTCCACATTTGTTTCATATTTAGATATTTTAATTAACATAGACGTTAGATGCACATTAATAACTCAACTTCATGACAAACGAGATGACTTCAGCTTCTCCTTTATCTACCCATATTTATATGTGCCAATATTGTATTATCACCAGCATATCTCCTTCATTTCTCTCAGCTAATGCAATAAGCATGTTCTGATCATTTCTTATATCGAGGAGGATTACTAACAAACAACCTGATGGAACAAATTCCAGGGTCGTTATAATGCTCTTATCTGCAGATACAACCTATCATTAAGTTGAATATAGTCTGACTTATTTCATGCCAATAGCTATGCCATTCATTACATAATGATTTTGACTACGGATTACTCCATTTAAGGTATAGGTATAGGGCTCACGGCGAGTGTGACCAATCAACAGAGGAGAGGATGCTTGCTAATTCTAGGTACCTGATTTTATCTCTGGTGTTTCCAGGGGGTCCATGTTTACCCTGATCTCGATTCTGTATTCTGTATAGGAATGATTACTGTGATTAATATCTAAAGACCAATAAAGGCATTAGACACACTTCATAGGAGCGGCGATCACGTGACTTCAGTGAAATACAGATTGATTGACGGATAATGGCAATAAACAACAGCTACATCAAATGCCTGATTCAATCGAAAATAAATTATAAACATGCAATTTGAATAGCAGCAAATGCACTTGGATTTCCGTCAAAAATAAAATCACACATGCTGTTTGCATCCGCTGAGCGTTTGAAAGATGAACTTCCTCCAAATTACGTGTTTTAAAGGCCATTATAATGCATGCATCACCGTTACTTGATCTAATGTCATCGTTTGGCGTATAAGGTGCTCTAATCATCCACAGCGTGTTGCTGTGGCTTTCTGATAAGAGTAGAAAATTGATGGAATCGCCGAACATATCATGATATGTACATTGCTTTTTGTGTTTATTTTGCATGAGTGTCTAATAGCTGTTCTGTTATATTAACATTTTGCCCTGAAAGAGGTTTTAAACTAATACTAAAGGAACAATTGACATTGTTTAGATATTTTCATTCCGTGGAATTCTCAAATCAACCACAATCGTACGAAAACTGTCTTGTCCATTAAAAATTCTCAAAATGCCTTTGGTTACTAACCAGTAAATAACCTTTCACATTGGTGTCTGACGTGTTTCATACCAACTGTTAGGCCGTTCTTGGCACACTGATTCTGACTACGGATTGCTCCGTTTACCTGATCGGGATGTAGGGCTCACGGCGGGTGTGACCGGTCGACAGAGGATGCTTACTCCTCCTAGGCACCTGATCGTACCTCTGGTATGTCCAGGGGCCTGTGCTTGCCAATCTCTCTTATTTGTATTTTTCTATAGAATTTACAAGATTGAATACTGTTAGTTATTGTAGCCTTTTCAATGGACAATAGTTTCTCATCCTAACAACCTCATTTAGTACATGAGCAATCCATCCCCCTAATTTGCGGTTCGTAGATTAATAATTCTCTCTACTTTATTCTGTTGCCTTAGAATTCAAGAACAAAACCATTAGGATGTTTTTCCAATGAAAAGTGAAGATAACGAACAGTGGTCAATTTCAAAAACCCTAAAAAATACAAAATAAAGAGTAGGGCAAGCACGGGCTGCTGGACACACGAGGGGTGAGATAAGGTGCCTAGTAGGAGTGAGTATCCCCTATTGTACGATCACACCCGCCGATCGCCCTCTATCTTTATCACGTAAACGGAGTAATTCGTAGGCAAAATCGGTTTGTAAAGAATGGCGTAACAATATGGAACACGTCAGACAGCATTCGACCCAATGACAGGTTTTATTTGCAAATAAGATTATTACAACGTTCATATAATTTACGAAATACTGACTTCAAACGAGGTTGTTAAAACCCCTGTAATATCAACTCATTTGTCAGTAACTTGCCTCAATTTAAAAATTAATCATACACAGAACATGCGTTCACATGTCGACTCAACTGAGGCATAAACACTATACGCAAGTGATACTGTGATATTACTACAGAGTATGGGGTATGGCCGGGAATGCGTTGTGGATCAGATTTCCTGGGGGATCCAATTTTCATGGATTGTGTGGGTACCCCTATTTCACAAATTTCAAACAAAACGAAATACGCAGTTTATATAGCGTTTAAAAATCATATCCATAAAATGACAACATTGACAATCCACAAAAAATACCACCCCCCAGAATTTATATTCCACAGTACTGCTGTTAGTATTTGTCGACAGAAGTATTGGTTGACAGGGCTTTTAGACGTTTCTCCCTTTTATTATTAGTCTCGTCGGTTATCGGTTTCCCAGGGTTTTTTTTCAAGTCCCCAGCTTCTTCTCGCCAATTATATGTTTCCCCCGAGTTTTCCCGTTGGTGATTGGTTCCCCAGCTTTTTCTCACCGGTTGTCGGTTTTCAGTTCCCCAGTTTACCTCGCTGATTATCGGTTTCTTACCTTTGTTTTGTCGGTTATCGGTCTCGTCGGTTATCGGTTTTCCAGCTATTTCTCACCGGTTATCGGTTCCCCCAGATTTTCCTCGTTAATTATCAGTTTTGTCCAACTTCAGTTCGTTAGTTTTTTCAAGTCTTGGCTTCATGCATTTTGAAATTAAATCAACAATGTAGCAGTGAAAATTCAACTTATATTCAGTATCAAGTTTCCGATCTATTTATCTATCTTCAGTATAAAGTTTACACATTATCTATCTTCAGTATCAAGTTTACACATTAATTATCGTCAGTATCAAGTTTACACATTATCTATCTTCAGTATCAAGTTTACACATTATCTATCTTCGACATAAAGTTTACACATTATCTATCTTCAGTATGACGTTTACACTTTATTTATCTTCGGTATCAAGTTTCCGCTTTATTTATCGACTGTGAATTACATAACTGTATAAGTCACTTTAAATAACAAGCTGGGAAGACAATGAAAGAACGTTTTTGCTGTGAATTTTATTCGGGCAGATATTGCACCTTTAATGGTGATCGAATTCCGTGCAAATGAATTCAGTATTTCCGATCTGCCCTCAATGTGACGTCAGAAGAATTTTGAAGCGTGAGTAACATTCATATGAAAGTTGCAAATAAAGAATTTCAGAGTGGCAAGGTTTCCTGATTTTGCAGATGTGCAGCGAAATGTGCAATCTAAAAGATGAAACGTACAATGCCTCTTTGTAAACGTCTCTGTAACAGTGGAACTCATTATTGAATCCCATGTGAAAATACATGAGTGATTACAAACAAGCACATTGAGTGAACACAATTCAATCTGAACTTCGTGAATCATGTAGACTTTTATATGGTAAATATGCAATGATATTTCTTTTCACATTAATAAAAATATACAGTAAGAGTTGTCCAGCCCGCGTCATTTCTTCACAGTAATAAGACTTGCTATAGGACTAAATGCCCAATATCGGAATTTGTTCTTTACATTCTGCTTGATGACCAGTAGTAAAACAAATAGTAAATTCTCTAACACTGCAGATCACTTATTTATACATCAACACATTTTGTATGTTTTGGTCCTGAATTTGGATTCACTGGTCTTATAGTCCCAATTCTATAATAGATGGTCCTTTTTAATGACTTTTTAACGGTTTGGCGTAGCAAATGAATTGGCCGAATAACACATATCGCCAAAAACGTTGATTGAATAATAATTGCTTTGTTTTAAAGGGAGATGAAAGAAAATATTAATTTAAAACAAATACAAATCCCGCATTTGCGGGTTGTGTTTTTCTGCAATGTTTACAACCACCGTTTTCCTTCTCAAGGGTACACAACTTTCAATGGTGCACAATTTTTCTTGACTTCACAGGTACAATTCACTTGAATCCCATCTTCTTTCTACAAAACACTTGCGACATATTACCAGCTTCGGATTAAGAGTTAGCATATTTTGAAGGTTCCTGGCTGTGACAGGTAATCAAATCAAATTGTGTATTACAGAAGGCTGTATATACAGATATGAAGTTACTGTAGCAAAATAGAGATGAAAACATATCCATCATTCCAAACAGAGACAGAACCTGGGACATTACTACATAAGGTGATTCAACGGATAAGCTAACCAGGTCGATTGATTGATTGATTGTATGTTGTTTAACGTCCCACTCGAGAATCTTTCACTCACATGGAGACGTTACCATTGCCTATGAAGGGCTGCAAATTTAGGCCTATGCTCTGCACTTACGGCCTTTGGGCAGGGAGTGATCTTTTACGTGCCACACCTGCTGAGACACGGGCCCTCAATGTTAGCGGTCTCATCCGAAGGACCGCCCTATTTACCCGCCTCTTACGACAAGCAAGGGGTACTGAGGATCTATTCTAACCCGGATCCTCACGGGGTGCTAACAATGCCGATATACGTGTATTGTAATACTACAGTATGTAAAATCTAAATATATGCAATAACATCCGGTACCTAAGAGTGTCGGATCCACAAAGAAGGTCCAATACAGAACTATATAAAGCATCAAAATAGTCCACTGACGCGAACAATCACGTTGTCAAATTTTCAGGACGTCTTGTTCCTTCGTCAGGACAAGCAAAAAAATTTTTACATGAGAAAAAGATGCACAAAAAGTTAGCTTTAAATGTATTGCAAATTACATGGGTTTTTCCTCCGGGGGTGGGGGGGGGGTGTCTGGTTTTTGTTTGTTTGTTGTTGTTGTTCTTGTTACTTGGCAATCAACATGTTTTCTACAGAGCGAATTATGACGTCCAATGGGCTGATCCACAATGCGTGAAGTGATATTGAATGACGTAATTATTCTCAAAGGAAGACGAGTTAATAATGATAATCAGTGCAAAATTTCACTCGCACTCCTTGTAATTCCTTATTAAGCTCTGTAAAAACTGCTTAGAGTCAAAAGGACAAAAGAACGTAAAGAAAGTGAACTAGATCATTAAACAAAGGATCGGCAGCCTTACAAGTGGACTAGTCATCAGACATCTCCCCGCAATAAGCCTGTCCGGGGAAGATGGCTATATAGAGTCACGGAAATTTGAAACTGATCAAAGAGATCAGGTTATTGTCTGATCAGGGATGGATTATTATGTAATGAAGAGTGCGTGCACAGCTTAGGAAAATAGGACTGAGGCGCAGTTTAGTATGCAATCTAGTAAATTTGCATGTAAAACTAGCAAACGGTTTTTTTTTAAAAGTTGAAAATTAAAATGAAAAATGGGGCTAGCATGTGGACTTGATCAAACGAGTGAGTAGAACTCAGAATCTGCTAGAGGTTCAGCCTATATTCACCCTGGTGAAGTCATTTCCTTTGTTAAGACCTTAAGGGTCGAATGATTTCAGTCTGTGTATCTTAATTTTTTTTACTTTTGCTTTCTTTGGTATCTGACCAATCTGGGTCATGATCAATAACCATCAGTGATTAAGCCAAAATAAATTATATGTATGTTTCCTATTCAATCCCCAAAACATTAGGTAGGGTGGGTAGGTAAAACATTTTATTTTATCACAGCATTCTATTCAAAATCTTACTTTTTGATATGTTTTGAATACAGCTCTATGTACATTACAAATACCTTTCAAGCATTTTGAAGATCCATACTACTCCAAATGTAAATCCAGAGATTTTATTTCCTTTTAAACTACTACCTCTTCCTTTGAACCCCGTGAGGATCCGGGTTAGAAAAGGTCCTCGGTATCCCTTGCTTGTCTTAAGAGGCGACTAAATGGGGCGGTCCATCGGAAGAGACCGCAAAAACCGAGGTCCCGTGTCACAGCAGGTGTGGCACGATAAAGATCCCTCCCTGCTCAAAGACCATAAGCGCCGAGCATAAGCCTTAATTTTGCAGCCCTTCACCGGCAATGGTGACGTCTCCATATGAGTGAAAGATTCTCGACCGGGACGTAAAACAATATACAATCAATCTTCCTTTTCAATTGGGAAAATTAGCGACATTTTCCTCAAATTGGGAAAAATCATTTATAGTAAATCATAGATAGATAGATAGATAGATAGATAGATAGATAGATAGATAGATAGATATAATAATAATAATAAAATAATAATAACATAAGGACCCAGAAATGTTTTTGTTGCAGATTTATTGCAGATCTGATTTAAAGTCATGAAATAAATCACTTTTTTTAACATTAAAATGGAAATGGAAAGTTACAGTTTGTATTATTTTTATTTATTTCCGTAGCATTACTTATTATCTATTTTCATATAAAAATAATTTAGCACCATTTTTGGAGTCGTAATCTAGTAAACTGCTAAATTGCCTCATAAGTTTATTGAAGATCTCTTTGTATTTGTGGGTTTTTTTTTATTTTAATGAAACCCTAAATGTTAACAATTCCCTGTTATTAGCCTGACCCTATATTTATTATATTGAGTATATATTGTTTAACGTCCCGCTCGTGAATCTGTCACTCATATGGAGACGTCACCATTGCCTGTGAAGGACTGCAAAATTTAGGCCTATGCTCGGCGCTCAGGGCCTTTGAGCAGGGAGGGATCTTAATCGTGCCACACCTGCTGTCTCATCCGAAGAACCGTCCCATTTAGTCGCCCCTTACGACAAGCTAGGGGGTACTGAGGTCCCTATATTTAATAATGGCGGTCAAACAAAAAATATTAACAACAAGACTTGTATCTGATTAGTACGCTACATTTCTGGTTGTAGATATCTCCATTGTTTTTCACATTCATCGCAAGATCTTTTGTATGTGCAGTGCTTTGGATGATGAAACTGAAGTAAAAAAAAACAAACAAAAACAAACTATTTACTTTTAGTCAACAATATTCGGCAAATTTGTTTAAAATTTCAACATATAATTTCCTAACATTTGAAATTGGGAAAAACATTTATAATTGGAAAAAATAGCTGATTTGTGGGGAAAACTGCCGAATATCGGTGGCATTTTGGTCCCAGAAAATCACTGAATCTCAAACACGAAAAGAACAAATTTCCTGTTTGAAAAATTCACTAGTTTTATTTTTATATATTTCATCAATATAAAATTTAGAGTCGGCAGCAAAAATATAGGTAGGGTCGGAAAACCGGAAACACAAATATATTTTATTTTAGCCTACTGTCATTGAAATGTGTACCTACTAGTAAATCGTCCTTGGTTTTCACAGAGGTCCTCTGGTTGTTGACCCGGAGGTCTTCTGTTTGTCCTACGTACTGTTTCTGGCAGACATTGCAACTAATGAGATAAGTGCCGTTATTAGATTGCGGGAACAGTTTCTTATACAGTTTATTATATAACTGCAACCTATGACAGGACTGTTAGAGCTCTCTGAATGTTTTGTTTTGTGTTTCCTTGTTTTTATTTGTTTCATATATCATTTCCTTTATACCATGTACTGTTATATTTACAATTGTTTGTCGGAATACAAGCTCTTCAGAGCTTATGTTTGTATTTGAAAATATTCGACTCAAAATAAAGATTCTGCATCTGTATCTCTGACCTATACTTGTATAATTGACATCTGAGGTCCGAGAATGTTTTGAAACCTTTATAAGGTGAAGTGGTATCCTGTTTAGTCCTTATTATCGTGTCCGTCAGGTTTCTAGGGCATCAGGGATTCTTTGAAAACATCAGCCATTGGGTTATTGGCATTCAGAATGGACAGATGTTTTCTCAGAATACTATTGAGCGCCTTCTGCCCAAAACATGATCAATACGGGTACGCCTGACGATCAATTGATTTTCTAGGCTTCTAATCCTTTGTTTCACGAGCAAGTCCACTCCGTTTACGTTCTGTTGTCTTTTTGACTCGATACATTTGTCACAGTTCTTAACAAGGATTCTTACCAGGTACGAGTTGATCTTTGCACCTATTACCATCATTAATTAACTCGTCCTTCTATGAGGGAGAAACAAACTAAGTCGCCCGTTATCATTTCACGCTTTGTGGATCTGCCCATTGGATGACTACGTATAGGTCGTGTCGTGATTCGCTCCCAAGAAATACTGTTTACCAAGCCTGAAACGAGAAACATGTAATTTGCAGTATATGTAGAGTTAGTGCTAGCGTGTTGTACATCTTTTACTAATGTGTATGTCCTGAGGAAGGGATGGTCGTCCCGAAAATTTTAGAGTCTAATGGTTCGTTTCGTTGACAATTTTCGTTCTCTCTCTGTATTTCTTCTCTCTCTCTCTCTCTCTCTCTCTCTCTCTCTCTCTCTCTCTCTCTGTGTGTGTGTGTGTGTGTGTGTGTGTTTCTCTCAGTGATTGAGTGAAAGAGAGAGTGTGTGTATAATATCAAGTTTAAAGGTTTGTGCTTTTATTGAGAAACAAAATGGATTGTTATCACTGACACGCCATTGATAAGTATAAATATTTATGCTAAATGTCATAACCTCACGTGAAGAAAATATTGAATACATAGAGTATTACACAGTGTATCATAAAATCAAGACTAGTGACGTGTATTTTTTTTCCCGGAAATCATAATCGTGCATGCATGTCAGCTAGGAAATACGAATTCGTGATGAATTCAGAGAGAGAGGTGTTCGTGTTAAGTGGGCGTTATTTCAGTTGTGTATATGTAATTTTTTTGTCTGTCTGTCACGTCTAATCAGTGTCGTAGATTTCTTGGTTTTTTGATTCACGTCAGTTAGTCTTTGCTGTTTCTAAGTTAACACTATCAACTTCTTGAAAATCGACAAAAATAACGACATTAAGAGTATCTGGTATACGCAGTGCATGTCGCGTTAGATTAGGATTTAACTGTATGTTGTCTGTAAACAAATATAATAATCATAATCTTCAATAGTAAGCTAAGACTTAAAAAAAAATACCAAAAACAAAATAAAAAAAAAAAGTTAGCATCTTATACACATGAGTAGAAAATGAATCTAAAATTAGAAATCAGTGAAATTTTGATCTCTTGTCCATCCTCAATTAATATAAAATTGTGTCTCTGTGAGTGTTGTAACGATGATAAACGAGTAAAAGAACAAGATAGGAAAGACTGAAAACACTGCCACTGAAATACTTATCACCAACCAACACATGCATCGCAGTCGTCCCACCATCGACGTAGATAGAACGCTGTTCATTGCCAAAGGTTTCGCCACATTTCCAAACATTAAACAGACTTTTTTCCACTTGCGCGTTTGTAGGTTTATTAATTCATTTCTTTCGATTTGTTCACCTGTTCGTTACAGTGGGCTGTAAATAAAATGATATGTTTATCCAAAAATGACACAAATTTTGTTTACCAGAGCTATTATAAGTTTGTGTTGGCCTTCGTGTATTTAATGAAACAAAAAGTAAAAATAATGGCACTTACCAATAATAGTCTATTTCTGGAGGGCAAACAAATGCATACAATTTTTGTCTTCTGATTACTTCAAATACTACTGCAAGGACTCGCATGTTTTTCATACGCATTTTGTCTATCATCTTTCAACATTTTGCGGCAAAGAGAGAGAGAGAGAGAGAGAGAGAGAGAGAGAGAGAGAGTTTGAGAGTTTATCTAATTAAGAATAATATTAAATTCAAATATGATTATAAATCATCACTCTAAATTGAAACAAGATCTAAGTTGGGTTTTTTTTTTCTGTCTGTATGGAAAACTATTTCTGAACAAGAGATCACCCATAGTATATCAGAGAATACTGCAATCCAACAAATTCTGGATAAAATTGAAACGGATTTAAATTTATAATTTCCCCTGACTTTGAAGTCTTTGTCTTTAAAATTACCATGAACAGGATTCTCGGTCTCGGTACCATGAACAGGATTCTCGGTCTCGGTACCATGAACAGGATTCTCGGTCTCGGATATGCAATCGCGCTAGTGTCATATTGCTAACGAGAGTGATACAGAATATTCCTAAAAAAGAGGAATTTTGCCCCCCCCCCTTTCTTGTACCTTTGATCTCCAATAAATTACCTTAACATTATAGGGTGCATTTTCATGACAGATATTTTGCAAGTTATATAATGTCCAAATATGAAAATGCTAGAGATTTACGCATTGTACGGAAACTGAATAATTCAAACATATTTTGAAATGTGAAATGGCAATAAAGCACGATCCAGGGGGTTGGGGGGGTGTGTGTTTGTAGCAATTTCACACACGCACCTCTGTTACAAGGGGTTACTATCCGCAGCTGTTGTTCTTGATGAGGAAATGTGTCGTCACTTGATTTGACCTTGACCTTAGTTATAACAAATGGACCCCCCCCCCCTTTCATCTTTCAATGACTACTGGCAAATTTTCAATTGTAGTAAACATGTCAAAAAATCGTGAATACATCGACAGCAAACAACCACAAAGTTACAAATCACTACATAATCCGTCAAAAGAAACATGCTACGGTGCTCATTATAACGATCTCGTGACACGTGTTTACAAATTTATTTTCTAGGAGTCAGAGGTTTTGCTAAATAAAGACTCGGCTTCAAAAATATCGTCTCCTCCAAACAAAGGAGGGGGCATATCGAGATTAACTTATCCGTTCTTCAATCAACCTTTTACTCAAATATCCATAAGATTTTACATAATGTTTATGAGTCCATGCATTTGCGCCTTTCTTGATTGATCAAAATTTAAGACAGATTTTTTTAACATTGTCTATCTTCAGTAAACTTGCAAGAATGATATAAGATATTGTCATTTTCAAGGTTAAAGACAATCTAATAAGTATAAGCTGTATCGTAGAAAAGCAAGAGGTATGAAATGATTCTCCTTCTCCTCCCTCTCCTTCTCTCTCTCCTCTCTCTCTCTCTCATACTTGCAGAAATGCTACCTTAAATAAGAATCCGAATTCCTGTTGATAATCGCACATGAGACTGTTAAAGATGGCCTTTGGGAATATGGTAAGCTGCAGATTTGATGCAGATGTCTTCCAATGAAGAGCTCTTATTGGTAATGAAAGTGACATTGCAAAGAAGGCAAATCCTGCGTTAGGAGATACATTTGATTCTTTACACCTGTGAATTTCATATTGTATGCTCGGGCCACTTCCTGAAGCAAAATCAAATTAATAGAACAATCAAATGTAATTAGCTTTCATGATAATAATTTACTGTGACGTTGTCAAGTGTAAACATAATTATAGTCTATATACAGAATGCAATCTACTCTTAATGTGATTGTGTTTCGTTAGTCTTAAATAGTATTTGAAGAAAGACGACGCATTTACGCATTTACATGACAAAAGGCCTCTTTTCTTACCTGATCAATATTTCTTTTTTTAAAATAGTCTTCAACGAATGCTACACTTTGTGCAATGCCTCGCCTGCACTTAAGAGATCTCTGATTATATTAATAGTGAATCTTTAGTGAAGAAGAAGAATCATTAATGAATCACTTAAAAATAATCTTTTTATAGTAATAGTGAATTATTAGTGAACAAAGAAGAATCATTAAAGTTGTATGGTCCGAATTTCGAAAAATTTTGTCCACGTTGTAAAAACACTGTTAAATTATCACAGGTACGTATTTATGAGGCTGTATGATATTGACATACATTATTTCACCTGTTTTAACCAGAATTATTTGGTTTTAAATCAGTGCTTACAAACAGTCATGACTCGGCCATTTGTAATGCAAATCCGGTGACTGCCACTTTCCACCCCCCCCCCCCCCCAAAAAAAAACAACACACACACACGAGAGATTAAACAAAGTTAGAGCAGGTGTTGGCTGAAACAGACAGGTACTGTAAACCGGTGATTCAAAAAAAAAGTACATTTTATAAAATCTATACCAATTAAATTTGATTTTTATTTTAAAGCATCAACATTCCCAATATTTTTCTATAAATGGTAATGATAGCCATTTCCTCATGAACGCGTTGCAGATATTAGATCTACAATACAGAAATAAACTTTATTTTTGAAAATACAGGGGGGCATGAATTGCAATGCTTCACGCCGGTATAATTTTCATGGTGTATGCAACGTTGAAAATTGACCCAGATAGTTACTGTTCTCCCAAGCATGGATTTTGACCTTTGTTAAAAATGACCCTTCGAGATCGTTTATTGTGGGGTCAAATTTCAACATTGAAAATGATCGACCCTAAATGCATAAAGTGTTCTGTCTTCAGTCCGTATCTTGGAAAAGAGTTAAGATCATATTTCAACATGGAAAATTGACCCCAGATATACAAAAGGTCAGCTGTACAGTCCATGATTCGATTAAGTAGTAGGGCCAAATTTCAAAATTGAAAAATGATCCCAAATCTGTGTAATCCACATATCAGTCAGGCAGTTGGTGTCAACTTTGAAAAAAGGCCCTAATGGACGACAGGTTTTATCTACAGCCACGTGGTCGGCCCTAATGGACCACAGGTTTTATCTACAGCCACGTGGTAGGCCCTAATGGACCACAGGTTTTATCTACAGCCTATATCTCAGCCACGTGGTCGGCCCTAATGGACCACAGGTTTTATCTACAGCCTATATCTCAGCCACGTGGTAGGCCCTAATGGACCACAGGTTTTATCTACAGCCACGTGGTAGGCCCTAATGGACCACAGGTTTTATCTACAGCCTATATCTCAGCCACGTGGTAGGCCCTAATGGACCACAGGTTTTATCTACAGCCACGTGGTAGGCCCTAATGGACCACAGGTTTTATCTACAGCCTATATCTCAGCCACGTGGTAGGCGCTAATGGACCACAGGTTTTATCTACAGCCTATATCTCAGCCACGTGGTCGGCCCTAATGGACCACAGGTTTTATCTACAGCCTATATCTCAGCCACGTGGTCGGCCCTAATGGACCACAGGTTTTATCTACAGCCACGTGGTAGGGTCATATTTCAACACTGAAAAATGACCCCACATATTTTTTTTTAAAAATATGGCCCCTGGGGTCGTTTTTCAACGGGGTCACTATTTAACGTTACACCAGAATAGGTAAACGATTGAAATTGACATGTTCAAATGCAGATTGCACACGTCTTAATAAACCGTGTTCCGTGATGGTGCCGTTAATAAAGTGACAACTAAAATATACGATGTACTGTACCAAAACACAGCATTGATGTATGCATTATCGATATTACTGAGAAATAATTTCTCTTTACACATACTATAATATAGATATCATCAAAACCATATCTAGGGAATAAATGTCTAGTTTGCTTGCTTTTCGTGGGAGGAGAACGGGTTATTCTAAACATCAGCGAATCTGAAATCCATGTGTATATTTCGTTGTATACTGACGGACTTTAAAACGCAACACTTGATAATGTTATATATTATAAATTTCTTCATATATCTAATAAACAAATTCATAGTGGTATATTATAAACCATGTTAACTGAACACTAGTCTTTGATTTTGAACATCATTTTATTCACAAAGAGGCTACAATTGAAATGAATATCAATGAGGGGGTGTGTCAAAAATGTAGTTTTGTTCACTAGTATCGTGTATGAACTTCCATTAGCAGTGATGACGACGCGAAGGCGACCTGACATTGACTGACAAACATTTCAGATGGTCTTCTGAGGAATATTCTGCCATTCTTCCAACAAAGCTTTCTCTAATACTTGCGAATTCTGAGGCTGAGGTTGGCGGCTGCACACACGTCTCCCCAGCTTGTCCAACAAATGCTCGATTGGATTCAAGTCTGGGGACATAGCGGACCAATCAAGGACGTCAATGGCGTTCTTTTGAAAAACGTGTCAATCTTGCCGTATGTGCGCGCCCATTGTCCTGTTGGAAAATTAACCCATTTCCTTGCCTATGTTGCTGCATTAATGGTGCTAAAACAGGCTGCAGAATTTCGTCCACATACCTCCTAGCAGTGAGGGTTCCCTTTAAAACGACCAGTTGTGGTCGAAAATTGTGGTTAATCGCACCCCAGACCATGACGCCTCCCCCTCCAAACCTGTCGCGCTCGATGACACAATTGTCTGCAAAACGTTCATGCAAACGACGGTAAAATCGACAGCTGCCGTCTGTGTTGCCAACGTTAAATCTGGACTCATTTGAAAACACAACATGTGACCAATTTTGACGTTGAGTCAGATGCAGTTTAAGCTGTAGCCCCTTATAAGGTCTTCTGCAGCGGATCCCATGGCGCTTCAAAATTCTGGAAACGGTTCTACGATGAATAGACCTTCCATGACGTCCAGTGATTTCTCTCGCCGTGGTCGCAGCGGCCGTAAATCTATTGCGCCGATGACGTTGTCGTATGAACGCTTGTTGACGTGGTGTTGTCACAAACGGTTGACCGGGTCTTGAGCGATCATTTAGGAGTCCTGTCTGATGAAATCTTGACAACAACCGGCTAATTGTATAAGGATGGACATTAAAACGCCTTGCAACCTCACGCTGACTAACGCCTGCTTGCAGCATACCAAGTCCCTGATTGCCCAATTCAATGCTTAAGCGCGGCATATTCTTGGTTTTGAATATTTTCTGTTAGTGGTGTCTATGCTTTCACCAACAAAGTTGTTTATCGCGAAAAACTCCTCTATTACCTTTCCACGTGTTTGAAAAAACAAGCCCTGAAAATTTAGTGCGATGCTACTCACAACGCGCAAACAATGAACATATGTAAATCGAGGGATGGGTTTTAAAAATCAATATGATGTATGGTGGGTAAATTTTGCAATAAAAGTTTTATATGTAATGTTTTCAATGAATGAATTAAAAAAAAAAACCCGTGTGTTGCGTTTTTAAAATCTGTCAGTATATATTCTGTTTGTATGCAAAATTGAAAGGTCGGCGTTTTTGTTGAGAAATATTTACATTCACTGAATCTTTTCTCTTATATTTCTTTTGAAATTGTCATTGCTTTCACCATAGACAAGATATTGCTTTCAGCTTCGACAACAATGGTAGTTGCAAACTAGTTCGAACCGGTTTTTAGTACCACCTGTCCGCGTAAGCGCATTCAAATATGGAGCCATGTTCAAAAGGTGTGCTGGCTGTTCCGTGTAAAGAAACGAAATTATCTAAGATGAAAAGGCGTTGATAAAGAACAGTGATTAATTTCATAACTCCTATGTGGAATACAAATCCCAGATCCCTGGATATACCAGAGGTGGGATCAGGTGCCTAGGAGGAGTAAGCATCCCCTGTCTAAGATATGATATTGTAGGACATAAATCTAGTTTATAGTTCTAAATAATATATGAAAGTATCAATATGAACAATAAAATGTCTTTCTTTGTTATTCTATCGGGTGATTAAGATAACAATTATTGCAGAAAAATTTGCATAATCCGCCAGCGCGGGTTATGACGTCACAAACCACGGCTGAAACGTCCGTTCCTTTCGCTTTGATGAGTGTCAGCCGTGGCCTGCGACGATATAGGGTTATGATTTTTTTCCCCCTGCAATACCAGATACCGTTATCACCCAATAAAAAAACCAAAGCAAGTATCTCATTGCTTAAATGAAATATAATTGGAATAAAATTCTTGAAACAGCATACTGTAGATTTATCACTTATTAACCACTGATGATAAAACATATATAGAAACAAATTCCGTCACAAGATCGTAGTTAAGGTTAATAGAGACAAATATATCATGAGGGACAAATTCAAAAGAGGGTTTCACCAAAGCCAAACAGACCAGACTTTTATGATTTATTGGTGTTCTGAAATGAAATGAACTGATAAGGCATTTTCGTTGACTGGAGAATAAATCTTATTTAAACTGAGTTTCAAAGGGTTAAAAAGGACTGCTAACCCCTCCCTTGGGTGAGTCAGATTTGAACTTGGGTTTGAATGGGGATCTACAAATATCGTGCTATCGTTCTGTTTTTGATTCAAAGTCAGATTAATTCAACATTAATTCATTCATGAACAGAACCTTGATCAGTTTAGCTGGCACACAAAGCATGCGTTTCAAAAAGCTTCCGTGTTTCTAAATCTGAACTTGTAACAAGTACTTTGTAGGGTTGAGTTCCAATGGCAGGTGGCTGTTTTTAAAAAAAATAAGATACAGTACATTTTGTTTATGTTTTTATAATTTGTTTTTAAAACAGATGACTAGCCCTCTTTTTTTTTCTTTTTTTTTTGTTATTGTTTTATTGTTTTCGGTCTTGGTTGTCAGTGAGGATAACCGTGCAGATTGGTTCATTACTTATAATGAGGTTTTTATTTTGTACATAGTGAATGCACAATCAAGAACTAAATAAAGTTGTATGCTTAAAAATAAAGGTGTTTAGACATCCTAAATGAAAAAGCTATGGTTTACAAAAATACTGTATTTATTAGAAAGAATTCTAGGAAAATGAAACAGGTGTTTAAAACTTACGGCAACCAAAACTATCCTGCACATTAAAACATTTCTTTTCATCTTGTATCTCTCTCTCTCTCTCTCTCTCTCTCTCTCATATATATATATATATATATATATATACATATATATATATATATATATATATAAAATCCTGTGGGGATCCGGGTTAAAATAGATCCTCAGTACCTTGCTTGTCATAAGAGGCGACTAAATGGGACGGTCCTTCGGACGAGACCGCAAAAGCGAGGCCCAGTGTCACAATAAGTGAGGCACGTTACAGATCCCTCCCTGCTCATAGGCCATAGGCGCCGAGCATAGGCCTAGATTTTACAGCCCTTCACCGGCAATGGCGACGTCTCCATATGAGTGAAAAATTCTCGAGCGGGACGTTAATCAATATACAATCAATCAATCAATTATATATATATATATATATATATATGTGTGTGTGTGTGTGTGTGTGTGTGTGTGTGTGAAAATTTTGTAATGCAAAACATACAATACTTAGACAGTCGATTCTATTACTTACCTTTCATTTTCACGCAGCGGGTACAATTGTATATTTCTAACGATAATTATTAATTGTGTACTCCATCTATACATAGTTCGTTATGTGAGCTTAAATTCAGTTGACATATCAGAACGAAGGCGGGGGGGGGGGGGGGGGGGGGGTTGTTGTTGTTGTTCTATGATAAACATTTGAGCTGAGAAGCTGCTCTCTGTTATACACATACCTGTTTTGTTTGATTGACAGGAAAACCACCCACGTGCTCAGAGATTGCTTCCAGATCCTACAATGGGAAAATGACCAACTTTTATACGAACAGTTGATAGTTAATCACGCCCCCTTCAAAGAAGAGGAGATATTGCTTTGCATCTGTCGGTCTGTCGGTCGGTAACACATGTCCGCTCAATATCCTGAGAACCATTCACTTAATCATATTGATATTTCATATATGAGTCGGTTATGAGTAGAAGATGACCCCTATTGATTTCAAGTCAAAAGGTCAAAGGTTAGCGGGTGCCGTACAGGGCTGAATCCAAGGTCGTAGCGGATAGCCCAGCTGCTAGGTTAGATATTTAGGTCTATTGAACGCACTGTGTGAATTAACGCTTGTTATCCCTAAATAAGGTTAGCCTAGACGTTCCCTCCATTACGAAGCACAATCCAGCACAGCGTAGCCGCTACGATCTTGAACGCAGACCAGTACTCTGTAAAATTTGTGTCCGCCCAATATCGCGAGAACCCTTTGTTTGATAGTGATGATATTCCATACCGGCGTTGGTAATTGGTAGTTGATGACCCCAAAAGGTCAAACATCACTAGGTGAAGAGTAGTACTCTATACATTTAGTGTCCTCCCAATATCTTTCTTGAAAAAAAAAAACTTTTGTTGTGACATTTTATATGTGGGTTGGTTATGAGTAGTAAATGACCTCTGATGATTTTTAAGTCAAAGGATAGCAGGTGTAATGCAGTACAATAAACAATTAGTATCCGCCCAGTGTCTTGGGAAGCCTTTTCTCTATAGTGATGATACCCCATGGTTTGGTCACTGGTATTAGAGGTTTCTGGGGATTTTCAGTTCAAAAGATCACCAAGTGTAGTTATATACTGCGTGCCTTTGATGTCAGCTAGAAGGGTACACTGTGCAATTCATGTTTGTTCGACCTTCAGAGAAGAAGGGGAATTTTCCAGCTTTAACCATTCACCATAACGTGACGAAATATAGTAAAGAAGCAACACATTGACGTGTTACTAGTGTCCTTAATGCCCCCCGGATTTTCCTTTGACTGTGATAGCAAACATATTTTCACAAGTACATATCGCACAGCTCAGGGGGATGTATGTGATTAGAAACATTTCTTCTTTATATTTTAATTCATGAGATTTTATTTTACTAACTATATTAAATTTACCCTAGCTATAATATCCACTTTTAATTGCTAGAAAGAATTCACCCTAGCTACAATGTCCAGTTTTACTAACATAAAGAATTCACCCTAGCTACAATGTCCAGTTTTACTAACATAAATAATTCACCCTAGCTACAATGTTCAGTTTTAATAGCTATAAGGAATTCGCCCTAACTACAATGTTCAGCTTGACTAGCATAAATAATTCACCCTAGCTACAATGTTCACAGTTTTAATAGCTATAAGGAATTCGCCCTAGCTACTATGTTCAGCTTTAATAGCTATAAGGAATTCGCCCTAGCTACTATGTTCAGCTTTAATAGCTATAAGGAATTCGCCCTAGCTACAATTTTCAGTTTTAATAGCTATAAAGAATCCACCCTAGCTGCAATGTTCACAGTTATCTTTACGAAATCAGCAGTGCATGTGGACTACCTACCAAATCAGTGACATCTAAAACGTCATCACTTTTTGACATCCGCTGAATACAGCTACTGTCCCTTACCTTAATGATATTCGCATTTTCTAAAGAAACTTGGAGTATATTGCCGTTACCCTGGTCCCACGTGCTTCTTCCCAAACTCCTCTTTTATTTTAAGCAGTAATCAATCTAGGCTATAGATTTGCAGCAAGGTTTCGGAATCTTCAATTTTACCCGCGGGGGGGGGGGGGGGGGGGGGGGGATTGGGAGTCAAAAAACATTTTTTTTTTCTAAAAAGAAAAATTAAAGAAAGAAAGAAGAAAAAAGAGAAAAAAATAAATCTTGGATTCTAGAACGAGTCTTAGAATTTACCCAGTAGCCAAATCATCTTTTGGGAGATGATTTGTGGTGGCCTGTAGATGTGTATTAATTTTCTAAATTTTCATTTTCATCTTGGTGGCCAAATGGGTGTAAAAAAAATATAAGATATTTTTTGGGAAAGAAAAAAGAAAAACCCTGGTTCCCAGTACTCTTTTTACATTAAAGCAGTACCCAAATCATCTCTTTATAGGCAGTTAATGGTGTCCTATATATGTGTTGTAAGGTTTCAGAATTTTATTTTTGATCTTGGGGGGGTGGGGGGGGGGGGGGCAATTATGCGTTAAAAACGACTTTTTCGAAAGGAAAAAAAGGTTCCTAGAACTCCCCTTATATTGTATGCAGAAGTCAGTAGAACTATATTTTCTGCGAATCAATGGCTGAGTAGAATATAAAATAGCTTAGTAGAATATATATTGAAAAAAAAAAATTGGAAGTACTGACTTTGTCTCCAGAAGATTAAAATCTAAAGCAAACTGAGATTTTCCAAACTTTGGAAACAAGTAGTGATTGACAACAGTAACTGTGTAGACCTGCAGGATAACCTGAACTAGCTGCTTCTCTGTGGGCCATTCTAAATGCCCTACTCCAAGCTATGGAGGAAAAAAAAATTGAGAAAATCATTTTCTCTTTCGTATACATGATCCGATACCTCTGCTTAATTCTATGTGATTACGTGTCTTATTTCCTCCAGTGTTATTATCTAAAAACTTACAAAAAATCTAAGTAGTGGAGACATGTCAGAAATAACGATAATTGTGGAAAAAATTCAAAGCATCACAGGGAATTTGATCCACCATGTATCTTAGTGCGTTACTGGTGTTTATTAATTCTGCAATGCAAGTTTATACTTACGCTGCAAATGAAGACAGACTCACAAGAATACACAATTTATTTCAGCTCTGGTGGAATTCTAGGTTTATTTTAAAAGACCTTGACAAAGTTGTAGCAGACAAAGTATAAAATCCTAACACGTCCAACGAGTGTGAGAAAAATCCATGCTTAAGAGAAGAAACCCATGCGTGATAATTCTAAATTCCATCTGCACTGCACTTCACTGTAAAGGCAGTTGAATGTTGAGGATTTGTATACATATTGCAGCAAATATAATTCTAAATGAGCTGTAGAGATTTAAACTCGTGAAAACAATAAAAAAAAATTATACCCATTTGATGGCGATTTACAAATTTCTGTTCTGGGAGTCATCGAATTTGCGATAACCATGAATTGACCGGCGAGGTAATTGAATACAGAAGTATTCTCCAAAAGAAGAGACACATACCAGCGACACAACTTTTATCCTGGGCATTTATTTTCAAAACTTTTCATCGAAGACTACGTTTCAATTCACTGCACTTCAACGACTGCATGTGTTCTGTCATGAGAAGAATTGCCAATTCTATGTGAGACAATCATCACACGAAAAATAAATTAAACTAATCCATTTAATGATGTTATTCATTGAAAAAACTGATTAAAGTATTACCCTTCTTAAAATATTCTCTGACTAGAATTTATACTTCCTTATCAATGCCACTAGTTAATTAAGTTTCTCCGAATATTTTGCCCATGCTCTGTTTTGAGGTCAAGATTTCAATTCGACATTACACTCTTGGGCAGTGCTTGGAGTTAAACAGACACACAATGAGCGCGGTGCAAAACACTTTAGCGTTTCATTATCAAAATTTCAACAAGCGTTTCTTTATCGGAACTCAAGTTACTCAACACAAGCGATTCTTTTTATCAGAACTCTCAATAAGCGTTTTTCTTTATTGGAATTCTTTTTATCGGAATTCAAAACAAGCGGTTCTCTTTATCGGAATTCAAAACAAGCGGTTTTCTCTATCGGAATTCTCTTTATCGGAACTCTAAATAAGCGTTTTTCTGTAACGGAGTTCTAGACAAGCGTTTCTCTTCTTCAAAATTCTAAACAAGCGTTTGTCTTTTTTTTATTTATTTATTTTTTATTTTTATTTTTATAGGAATTCTAAACAAGCGCGGCTTTTTTTTTTTTAAAATCGGAATTCTACACAAGCGCCTCTTTATCCAAGCTCAAAACAAGCGTTTCTTTATTGGAAATCAAAACAAGCGTTACCCTATCGTAACTCAAAACAAGCGTTTCCCTATCGTAACTCAAAACAAGCGTTTCCCTATCGTAACTCAAAACAAGCGTTTCTTTATTGGAAATCTAAACAAGCGTTTCTTTATTGTAACTCAAAACAAGCGTTTCTTTATTGGAAATCTAAACAAGCGTTTCCCTATCGTAACTCAAAACAAGCGTTTCTTTATTGGAAATCTAAACAAGCGTTTCTTTATTGGAAATCTAAACAAGCGTTTCCCTATCGTAACTCAAAACAAGCGTTTCTTTATTGGAAATCTAAACAAGCGTTTCTCTATCGTAACTCAAAACAAGCGTTTCTTTATTGGAAATCTAAACAAGCGTTTCCCTATCGTAACTCAAAACAAGCGTTTCTTTATTGGAAATCTAAACAAGCGTTTCTTTATTGGAAATCTAAACAAGCGTTTCCCTATCGTAACTCAAAACAAGCGTTTCTTTATTGGAAATCTAAACAAGCGTTTCTCTATCGTAACTCAAAACAAGCGTTTCTTTATTGGAAATCTAAACAAGCGTTTCCCTATCGTAACTCAAAACAAGCGTTTCTTTATTGGAAATCTAAACAAGCGTTTCTCTATCGTAACTCAAAACAAGCGCTTCTTTATTGGAAATCTAAACAAGCGTTTCTCTATCGTAACTCAAAACAAGCGTTTCTTTATTGGAAATCTAAACAAGCGTTTCTCTATCGTAACTCAAAACAAGCGTTTCTTTATTGGAAATCTAAACAAGCGTTTCCCTATCGTAACTCAAAACAAGCGTTTCTTTATTGGAAATCTAAACAAGCGTTTCCCTATCGTAACTCAAAACAAGCGTTTCTTTATTGGAAATCTAAACAAGCGTTTCCCTATCGTAACTCAAAACAAGCGCTTCTTTATTGGAAATCTAAACAAGCGTTTCCCTATCGTAACTCAAAACAAGCGTTTCTTTATTGGAAATCTAAATAAGCGTTTCCCTATCGTAACTCAAAACAAGCGTTTCTTTATTGGAAATCTAAACAAGCGTTTCCCTATCGTAACTCAAAACAAGCGTTTCTTTATTGGAAATCTAAACAAGCGTTTCCCTATCGTAACTCAAAACAAGCGCTTCTTCAACAGATTTAGAAACAAGTGCAACGTTTATCTGCTTACAGTGAGAGTTGGGTATTTTGATAATGGATATAGCGATATTTTCGTTTTACAGAACCTGTTTACTATTGTGTTGCTTTAAACTGAAGTCAGCAGAAAAGAGGGCCCCCTGTATCAGTAACAATGTAATTCAGAAATCCGCCATTCCACCAAAACTCCACAACCTCTGTCTCCTATCTCATTATCCCACCCTCCATCAAAGACTCCACCTACCTCATCCTAAACCAAAACTCCACAATATCTGTCACCTATCTCATTATCCCACCCTCAACCAAAACTCAACAATATCTGCCACCTATCTCATTATCCCACCCTCAACAATATCTGTCACCTATCTCATTATCCCATCCTCCATCAAAGACTCCACCTATCTCATCCTAAACCAAATCTCCACAATCTCTGCCACCTATCTCATTATCCCACCCTAAACCAAAACCTCTGTCACCTATCTCATTATCTCACCCTCAACCAAAACTCCACAATATCTGTCACCTATCTCATTATCCCACTCTAAACCAAAACTCCACAATATCTGCCACCTATCTCATTATCCCACCCTCAACCAAAACGCCACAATATATGCCACCTATCTCATCCTAAACCAAATCTCCACAATCTCTGCCACCTATCTCATTATCCCACCCTAAACCAAAACTCAACAATACCTGTCACCTATCTCATTCTCCCATCCTCAACCAAAACTCCACAATATCTGTCACCTATCTCATTATCCCACCCTCAACCAAAACTTCACAATACCTGCCACAAATCTCATTATCACACCTTCCACCAATACTTCACAATCTCTCCCACCTATCTCAGTGACAATACCATTTAGAGATCCCACCCTACACAATCTCTCTTCCCATCCACATATCAAATAATGAACTTTTGCCACTCATTAAACCTTAGTGAAACATGGCAACGACTGCAAGGTACAAGTTTTGTTCATTGGGAACAACATATAAACACAAGCTCAAATTAACCACACAAGAAACCTTTGGTGACACGGATGTTGGACAGTCTGGTGTGGTTTAGCTTTGATACATTCTGCTGTGTATATTGCTGTTTGAGCAATTTATGAATGTCTGTTATAGTACACAAAGAATCAGTGTTTTATGCATTTCATCATAAAAGTGAGCACTGACAGTAATACTTTGCATGGTGCTCACCAAAAAAACCCTCAGCAATGTTGTACTTAAACTGACGCCTGTATCATAATCCCAAATTTATTGCAGTTTCCACTGTTCTTGCAATTTGTTGTTCTCTGCATTCCAAGAAGTACAGAAAATGTGTAAATTTCTTTTGTCACATGTTTTATTGGATCATAAAACTCCTGGTTTTTTTTATGTATGCAAACAACTCCATGAAAAATGATAAAAGAATGCCAGGAACCAACACAGTGATTCTAACTATGATAATGAAATTGTGTCAATGTTTCCTAAAAAAAAAGTGTGAGAAATATGGACGTACCATTGTATACATAGTAAATCAAACAGTGAACACACAACAGAGAAATCTAATGAATTGATGCCACCCACTGAACGCAATGATTGATGTTTATTGCTGCCATTTTTCTGATGCATTTGGCTCTTGCAGTAAGGGTACCCTATATCTGCATTCATACACGTCAGCCATTGACATGTTGGTACATCTTTAAAATGTTAATGACTTTCAATGACAGGTGGATCTGTTACGTCTTCACGCCCTCGCTTTTGTGAGTTGGTAGGGCATACGGAGCTCCAAGGAATTGGTCTGCTATGCGCCCCGCCTCACGGAGGCCACTCAGCAAAGCTCCGTGGACGGTGGCTGGATAGTTTCTGATGGTGTGTTCCCCCGCAAAGAAGAGACGCGGCAGACTGCCTGAGGAATTAGACACTGGTGTCGCCATCAGATCGTAATCATTGCCTGTAAAAAGAAAACTCCTACAAATAAAATAATCCATCCCCCAGTTTGCTTTTCTTTATCATGCTTTGCATGTAAAATCAGAACCAATTATAATATGTATACTCATGCATAGAATGATATGATTTTGCAAAACTTAAGTAAATGTAAACCATCTTAAATACACAGCTGAACTTTTTTTAAGTAAAGAACTATACATGATAAGGGCTTATATTTGCCCAGCAAAATCACAATTTGTGGTTTTGTGTCTAAATTAAGAAAATTTTGTGCAAGAAGTCTGGTGGAACTCATACTCTATTTTCCATTTGATCAAAATGGCATGAAACCAATTACGACCTCATAAACGTGATGTTTTGCTGCCATTTTGACAAAACTTGGAAATAAGTGACAAAAAATTTATTTATTCCAGAACTGCTCTATTTTATGGAAAAAAAACTATAAAAAATTAACATTTTTGCTGAATTTGATTAAAACTGAGAAATTACATAACTTTGGACACAGTATATATAGCCAAAAATTGTGAGTACATGAGGCAAATTGTGTGATGCGTATTGGACATCAGTGCTCCTATACAGTGGGAGGGAATACCATCCTTCTTTACAGCTTTTAAATTTTGATATTTACGATGTCCTGACAGTCTTCCACCATCCATACTACTTTTATGACACTGTTTCTTTCAATATAATTAGGCACTGTATGGAACTTTTCATAATGCTTGTGTAAGTAATTCAGTATTACTGTAAATAGTTTAACTTTACTTGTAATATGCAATTTGATTGGCTGAGCTCACTGAATAAAATCTAGTTTATATTGTATAATGTATCTTGGTATGGGGAGATGCCCCCTTGACAACAAAGATGGCACTACTTTTTACAATTAGCTCTGTTAAGTTGTAAGGCTTTTATGAATTGAAATCAAATGAATTAACATACACAATAAATACATTTCATTTATATACATTTTTTTCATGATTTCAAACAAGATGTACATTTTCTTACAACTAAAAATACACAAAACAATAGACCTAATAACAATTCTTCGCGGAAAGTGTAATCTGCACCAAGTTAGATTATATTGTACAACATAGGTCTAAATTAGCTTCATTCCTAAGTAATTCAGTCTCACTGTAAGTAATTCAGTATCACTGTAAATAATTCAGTCTCACTGTAAGTAATTCAGTATCATTGTAAATAATTCAGTATCATTGTAAATAATTCAGTCTCACTGTAAATAATTCAGTCTCACTGTAAATAATTCAGTCTCACTGTAAGTAATTCAGTATCACTGTAAATAATTCAGTCTCACTGTAAATAATTCAGTCTCACTGTAAGTAATTCAGTATCATTGTAAATAATTCAGTCTCATTGTAAATAATTCAGTCTCACTGTAAATAATTCAGTCTCACTGTAAATAATTCAGTCTCACTGTAAGTAATTCAGTATCACTGTAAATAATTCAGTCTCACTGTAAATAATTCAGTCTCACTGTAAGTAATTCAGTATCATTGTAAATAATTCAGTATCATTGTAAATAATTCAGTCTCACTGTAAATAATTCAGTCTCACTGTAAGTAATTCAGTATCATTGTAAATAATTCAGTATCATTGTAAATAATTCAGTCTCACTGTAAATAATTCAGTCTCACTGTAAGTAATTCAGTATCATTGTAAATAATTCAGTATCATTGTAAATAATTCAGTCTCACTGTAAATAATTCAGTCTCACTGTAAGTAATTCAGTATCATTGTAAATAATTCAGTATCATTGTAAATAATTCAGTATTACTGTAAATAATTCAGTATTACTGTAAATAATTCAGTCTCACTGTACATAACTCAGTATCACTGTTAATAATTCAGTATTACTGTAAATAATTCAGTAAAATTATGTATTAGTTTTACTCTGAAATTAATATTATCTTGATAAATTGTCTGTGTGATGAATTTAAAATACGTTTGGCAAATTTGAAATTATCAATACGGTGAAAATATGTTGACATCAATACGGAATTTTCATCTCAGCATAAAATCTACAAAATAACCCTTGAACAAAAGTAACATTGCAATTTGATTCAAATCAAAGGATTGTGGTCAGCAATAATTAAAGTGATTGTACAATCTATAATAATTAAAGTGTTTGTTTGTTTGTAGGTGAAGGACCACAAATTTAGACCTATTGTCAGGGTTCTTTAACATCTCAGCGCCTACCGAGACACAGGACCTCCGTTTTTAAGGTAATATCCGAAAGATCCGTGATTCTCACTTCTAAATGCCAAGCATTTGGCGAAGGAGCAATCACTACCTATTAGGTGTGCCACGGCCATGGCACGAGCAGGTCTCGAATTCACGGCCTCCAGGTTATGAAGCGAATAATTAAAGTGTTTGTACATCTCTAATAATTAAAGTTTTTGTACATCTCTTATAATTAGTGTTTGTACAGTCTGTAATAATTAGTGTTTGTACATCTGTAATAATTAAAGTGTTTGTACATCTGTAATAATAAATATGTTTATACATCTGTAGTAATTAAATTGTTTGTACAGTCTGAAATAATTAGTGTCTGTACCGTTTGTAATAATTAGTGTTTGTACAGTGTATAATAATTAGTTTTTGTACATCTGTAATAATTAGTGTCTGTACAGTCTGTAATAATTAGTGTTTGTACATCTGTAATAATTAGTGTTTGTACATCTGTAATAATTAGTGTCTGTACAGTCTGTAATAATTAGTGTTTGTACATCTGTAATAATTAGTGTCTGTACCATCTGTAATAATTAGTGTTTGTACAGTGTATAATAATTAGTGTTTGTACAGTCTGTAATAATTAGTTTTTGTACATCTGTAATAATTAGTGTCTGTACTGTCTGCAATAATTAGTTTTTGTACATCTGTAATAATTAGTGTTTGTACATCTGTAATAATTAGTGTTTGTACATTCTGTAATAATTAGTGTTTGTACATCTGTAATAATTAGTGTCTGTACAGTCTGTAATAATTAGTGTTTGTACATCTGTAATAATTAGTGTTTGTACATCTGTAATAATTAGTGTCTGTACAGTCTGTAATAATTAGTGTTTGTACATCTGTAATAATTAGTGTCTGTACAGTCTGTAATAATTAGTGTTTGTACAGTCTGTAATAATTAGTGTTTGTACATCTGTAATAATTAGTGTCTGTACATCTGTAATAATTAGTGTTTGTACATCTGTAATAATTAGTGTCTGTACAGTCTGTAATAATTAAAGTGTTTAAGATGAACTTCACCTAATACAATGGAATGCTCAAAATTTGTAAAGACAGACAGCTGGGTTGTTTTTTTTAATATATTGTTGCACACCACATGTTATTATATCTATTGAGCTTGATCGCGTCTTTAACAAATGTACATTATCCAAAACACTGTCTAGATTCGTTACCAAGACTCTTCCGTCAGTTGCCTGTTCTTCCTAACAATTTTCTTTATGAATATTCAGGTTAACAATTTCACCTGCACTGATCCTTCTGTATTATGTCAATAGCTTTTCGTATCTAGTGTTCCAATATTTTTGTTTGAGTGAACATCTTTTACACTTTATCATCTGATTAATCATTGAACTGATCATAGAAATGATACCACTGATGAATGAAGTTGTTTGATTTATAACAACTGAGATTTCCCTTTGAACTCTTTATGGTTTATACTCTGCAGATTTCTTACAGAACAAAAATATTTACAAACTTACCGCAAGATGAAATGAAACGGAGGATATACAAGTTTGTTTGCCTGCTATCATTATTACTGATTTTTTTTTTGGGGGGGGGAGGGGGAGGGGGGTGTCATTTGCTACACTGGCTAGTAATTGTGTCAGTAAAGAGATCAAAAGCTTCTATAGAAAAAAATACATTGAAAAGTTCTGCATTTTTTGCCAGTTTTTTCAATTTCTTTTTCTGTAAATGTTAAAATGTGAGAACTTGAATCTTGCCCAACAGCAACTGTGTGTCTTCGTGTTTTGACAATATATCTGTCAATAAAGCCTTTTCCTATATCTTGTGATGTTCAACTTTATAGTTGTTTATGATGCAGTTTTCATCTAAGTGATGAATATATTTTACATTCATCTTAAATTCAGTGATAATGCAAACAAAAAATTTGAATCACATGAATGTTGTTTATAAACAACAAGATAAAGTGCATTAAGCTGCACAACTTCAGATATGGCTGTCTTTGTTTTATGAATTTGTTTGAATGGAGCAGTCTTGTTACGTCTCATTATGATAAACTACAGGAGCAACCATTGTGAACACTCTCCCTCTAACGGTTAATCCAAAATTCAATTAGTCCACAAACATGAAATGATAAATAAATGTTTAATATTCAAGGAATATATGAAATGGAAATAAAAAAAATCACTGTTGTTTTACATTGTTGGAAGATTTACACAGGACATTAAGTACTTGTAATTTTTTTTCTGTTTGTGCTGTAATACTGATTGGGTGTGAATGCTCCACAATCGCATCTGTGAGATATCACATTCTGCATACGAGTATTGCACTTTTTCAGCCCATCTCGCAGTGCTAGGAGCAAATAATAAATTCTTATGCTTTCTAAGATTTTCATAAAAATATATAAATAAAAATAATAAAACTTAAAACTAACAAACAACCAATAAAAACATTGCCCCTATTCCCATAAAAAAAAAATACCCCCCACTAACGGCAGTAACTGAGTATCTTTAAAAGCTGTTGTGTCTCGGATAAATTAAACATAACAGTAAGAAAGCATAGACAGGTGCTTGTCTTCCACAGGTCTGCTTACACAGTGGTGTTATCAATGATCAGTTTTATGAGAAGTTTGGTCATGAGACATCTGTATGTGAAATATCAAAGCCCTATCCCTCTTGGTAATAGCCCAAGTCAAAGTGTGTTGCTGACACCAGGGTCATATCAATAGCTCTCCAAAGATATGTCCCGACGAGCAGAAAAAAGGAAATAATTTTATTTTTGTATTTACATGAAATCGTTGAAATGTATTCTTGTAGACTTAGACTTGCTACCAATTTCCATGCTTTTCAGTACTGTGATGTCAATGTTATGTGTGTGTCAGCATTGTGATGTCAATGTTATGTGTGTGTCAGCATTGTGATGTCAATGATGTGTGTGTCAGCATTGTGATGTCAATGTGATGTATATGTCAGGATTGTGATGTTAATGTGATATATGTGTGTCAGCATTGTGATGTCAACGTGATATGTGTGTCAGCATTGTGATGTAAATGTGATGTATGTGTCAGCATTGTGATGTCAATGTGATATATGTGTGTCAGCATTGTGATGTCAATGTGATATATATGGTGTTGTGCTGTCAATGTGATGTATGTGTCAGCATTGTGATGTCAATGTGATATGTGTGTCAGTATTGTGATGTTAATGTGATATGTGTGTACCAGCATTGTGATGTCAATGTGATGTATATGTCAGCATTGTGATGTTAATGTGATATATGTGTGTCAGCATTGTGATGTCAACGTGATATGTGTGTCAGTATTGTGATGTCAATGTGATGTATGTGTCAGCATTGTGATGTCAATGTGATATATGTGTGTCAGCATTGTGATGTCAATGTGATATATATGTCAGTGTTGTGATGTCAATGTGATGTATGTACCACCATTGTGATGTCAATGATGTGTGTGCTAGCACTGTGATGTCAATGTGATATGTTTGTCAGCATTGTGATGTCAATGTGATATGTGAGTCAGCATTGTGATGTCAATGTGATATGTTTCAGCATTGTGATGTCAATGTTATGTGTGTATCAGCATTGCGATGTCAATGTGATAAGATTTTTCAGTATTGTGATGTCAATGACATAGGTGTATCAGCATGGTGATGTCAATGTGATGTATGTTTCAACACTGTGAAGTCATTATGATAAGATATTTAAGCATTTTGATGTCAATGTGATAGATACCTCAGCATTGGTATGTTAAGCCATTTTGTTGTATGATAACATCATTGATTCTGAAGAGTTTCAACAGAAAACCATGTTCAACTTCAAATGTACATAACTGAAATAAGTTTAATTCTGTCAAGTTTCACATTGATCATATAGTCTCACAGTCCCTGTCTGGAATGGGGATAAGCAACCAGATCATATAGTCTCACAGTCCCTGTCTGGAATGGGGATAAGCAACCAGATCATATAGTCTCACAGCCCCTGTCTCGAATGGGGATAAGCAACCAAAAACAAAAGGTCCTCCAACAAGAGATCATTCCTATAATGTTGGGAATATTCTGTCCACTTAATTACCGTGGAATCATTAGATCCCAGGTGTGTGTGTGTGTGTGTGTGGGGGGGGGGGGGGGGGGGGGGGGGTGTTGTTCAATTTTTGTGGTTTTTGTGTTTGTAGATTTCAAACTACAATGAAATATAGAATTTATGTGATGTTTGAATGTATAGAAAATGTGTCCATGAAATTACATCCCAAAGAAACTGTAAAAAAAAATCTAACAATCCACGAAAATTTGCCCCCAAGAATTTAATTGATTCTACAATATATACCAAGGTGCACTACACACTTATAAACCTACCAAACATACTGTATCTGGATTTGAGAGAGAAATTTTGTTTTGGTCCAATTTCCCTTCATGTTTAGCCACTTTGGATAAATTAAGAGCCTAGATTATCTTTAATGATGAATCAGTCTTACCCGAGGATCCTGCTGCTACAAAAGAGTACGAACCCCGGGCCCAGGGGTCTGCCCTCCACCGTGTCACCAGGGTCTCTTTAGGCTGCGTACAGAAAGAAGAAACAAATTCTCACTTTTAACACTTGCTTACAAATATCTACTTAAAAATAAAATTTCATTTTTGAAAATACAGGAAGGTTCATGGTTGATGTTTTATGCCAACAAGCTTCATCAAAAGTATGCTAGCTTGAAATGTTCTGTTCATATCCTGAAGTATTTTCAAAAAATGAGATTTATTTTTTATATTTGAATTTAAATTTCATTTCTGGCAGAATATTCCCAGTCATTTAAACAGTCACTCTATATTTACTGAGGTTCATACACATATTGTTCACATTCATGAGGAAATGGCTATCATTTCAATTGGTAAAGATATTGAATATAAAAACACCGGAAACATAAATATACAATCATGAATTAAAACAACCCAAACTTCTCTCAAACACCCCTTAAAGCTTTAATTCAAACCAGTTTCCACGGCATTGTAAATTTTGAAGGAAAGGTTCCCATTCACACAAAACTACCTAAAAACTGATTTAGACCCTGTATTTATTTTGCACTACATGAAATCTGGTTGTTTATATACAAAAAATACTCTTTTTAAAAGACAAAATCTGCAAAAACCATTGATAAACATTAAAGCATTTCAAATTGAGAGTCAGAGAAATTGTCATTTATGTGGAAAGTTAATACTCTTCCTCATATTAGTTTTTAAGATGTCATGATTTTTTCCCATTAAAAATAAAATGTTTCTGTTACTTTACGCAAGAAAAATCCCCTCATAAAACAGAAAAACGTACACTTTTTATTAACAAAAGATACCAGTACAGTAAATATCCCAGAGCAGGGTTAATAAAAACTAGGTCATTTCTACACAAATTTGTACTTGGAAACGAGTATAATTTACAGCAGACGAGAAGTTAATTACGTGCAGCTGAGGAAATAGTCTGAATACAACATAAACGCTTTCTTTTATTTCTTAAATATTTTACCACCAAACATGCAGCAGTTGTGCTACAGAACTGTGTTCAACACCTGATCAAACGAAACTAAGAAAAACAACAAAAAATAAAACCCATTTGCTTTGCTTTTCCCATATACATGCAGTTGTGTTTTTTTCAGTATTCAATTTCCCCTTTAATCTGATTACTACAATGAAAGGTTCTTTTAAGAAAAAAAAAGCTTTTTAAAATGTTATAGAATACCTGCCTGTGTGATTCATTTCTCAGACGAAAAATGTGTTGAATAAACATTTGTTCTTTCACAGATAATATAATTTTATGAATCAGCAGAAACATAATTTCTCAGGTGTTTCACAAATTCTCGAACGAGGAAAGGTCAAGTTGTTACACAGAATTTGCTCCATCATTGAGAAACCATTGTCAAAAAATCACAACTGTTTAATTGCATGTACACATCTCTCAATGAAAGCACACTGACCACAAAAAAGAAAACCAAAACATTTTCTAGAATGGACAACACAAAATAATCTTTATCTTTGATTTAGACGTAGGAGACTGGTGAACAGACTACTCACAATTTGATAGAGATCACTAGGTTACATGTGTGTAATTTACCACTAACATAACAAAAGACATAAATTTGACTCAGAAACGTGTTTATGTAGATTATGAATGAAAATTCATGAATGGCATGAACTTTTATCAATACAGAATGTTTGAAATGTGATAACAACACCAAAAGGCATTTCATTACAAAAATTTAACAGCAAACCAGAGAAAGAATTACAGTTTTTGGGGATAGTTCATCATTACACTTAGTCGATGAAGTGTCAATACCGGGTATGGCCTCCTCTTGCATCAATGACGGCTTGACAACGTCGAGCCATGCTGTCAATAAGCACCTGGATGTTTCCAATGGGATGGTTGCTCCACTCTTCCATGAGGGCGTTTCCGAGCTCTGCCAAAGTCGTGGGTTGTGCTCTACGTTGTGAAAGGGCAACCTGCAGCATGTTCCGTACATGGTCAATCGGGTTCAAGTCCAGCGAGCCAGTCCATACGGACAATTGTCTCCTGCTGAAGGTATTGCTTCACCACCCTGGCATGGTGAGAACGGGCATCATCATCCATCAGGATGAACTCAGGGCCAACAACACCAGCATAGGGTCTGATGTAAACATCGAGGATCTCATCCCTGTACTGCATCCCCGTCATTGTTCCTCTCTCCAGGACATGAAGATCTGTTCTTCCATCCCTTCTGATTCCACCCCAGACCATGATGGAACCACCACCATAACGGTCATGTTCACACTGATGTTGGTATCATGGAAACGTTGTCGTCGCCACACTCAGTGACTCCTGTCTGTAAAGTCCAAACAATACCTGGACTCATCAGTGAACAGAACTGGAACCAATCGTTCTGTGTCCAAGTGACATGATCTTCAGCCTAGTCTGATCGCTTCTGTCGGTGTCGAACAGTTAGAGGGACTCGAACACATGCCCTTCTCGAGTTGAGACCTGCATCGTGAAGCCGATTCCATATCGTCTGAGTGGACAGTCATTACGTAGGCTGGTTGCTGTTCAGAAGGGATGGCATTGTGCCTGAAGAGCCACAAAATGATCTTGGCATTGGGTTATCGACCTCTAACGACCACCCCCATGTCGGTGTGTTGCTGTACCAAAAGTTTGCTGTCGGTTCCAGGCCCTGTTTACAACACTCTGGCTGATGTTTAGTGCATTTGCAACATCACATTGTGAATAGCCAGCGTCAAGCATTCCAATACATCTGCCCAGTTGTTCTGTCGTCAGGCAACGCCTTACACATTGAGTAGGCATTGTGTTGATAAACGTAGTGTAAACACTCAAGTGAGTTTGAAATTTCAGAAAGAATCAGACATCAATGCCTGAGTGAAAATCGTGCAATGGTAGCAAAAGCATAAACTGTGATGAGAAACACATTTCCCTTGGCATGAAATGCATGAGCAAATTTGTTGAAAACATTTTTGATTTCACTTGAACACAATATTGTCACTTATGAAGTTATTATTTTTTTAAACAGAAAAGTATCTATGATCCTTTTCAAATTTTGAGTAGTATATTTTGTTAAATTATCATTAGAATTACCATTTCTATAACTAAAGCATGTACAAATGTACAATGATGTTTTATTAATATGACATTTAATTATTCATAGGAAAACAAAGAATTATCTAAAAAGAATGTAACCTTAGATAAAACTTTTCTATCAAATTACCATAACACAAGTGACAAATTACCATAACTCAAGTGACAAATTACCATAACACAAGTGACAAATTACCTTAACTCAAGTGACAAATTACCATAACTCAAGTGACAAATTACCATAACTCAAGTGACAAATTACCATAACTCAAGTGACAAATTACCATAACTCAAGTGACAAATTACCATAACTCATGTGACAAATTACCCTAACACATGCGACAAATTACCATAACACAAGTGACAAATTACCATAACACAAGTGACAAATTACCATAACACAAGTGACAAATTACCATAACACAAGTGACAAATTACCATAACACAAGTGACAAATTACCATAACACAAGTGAAAAATTACCATAACTCAAGTGACAAATTACCATAACTCAAGTGACAAATTACCATAACACAAGCGACAAATTACCATAACACAAGTGACAAATTACCATAACACAAGCGACAAATTACCATAACACATGTGACAAATTACCATAACACATGTGACAAAATTACCAAATTCAAAGTAAAGCTTGTCATGAAAGGTTTCATCATTCATGTATATTATTTCATCTTCAAAAATCTTTCTTACAATGAAAAGTACTTGTATCTTGCGGACAAAGGATTAACCCCCCCCCCCTTCCAAAAATGCATAGAATTTTGTAATGTTTCAAAATTGCTAAAACCCAACGTTACCACAAAATTTTCCTACAAAACCACCTTTACTTTTGTATTATTCACTAATTCAATGGAAAAATATCACCCATCAACTGAAATCCTTCAAAAATATTATTGGTGGTATTTAGACATGTATTAATAACAGATTTACTTTGTTGTCTGATCAAATAACAGAGAATCTCACATAAACACAGCAAAACCCTGCTTCATTTAATGCGTCCAAGTCTTGGGTACCCTATGACCTTAAGAGCAATTTCTGTAATGGTTTAATATGATTGATTGATTGTATATTGTTTAACGTCCCTCTCAAGAATCCTTCACTCACAGAGATGTCACCATTGCTGGTGAAGGGCTGCAAAGTTTAGGCCTATGTTCGGCGTTTACAGCCTTCAAGCAGAAAAATAATAATAATAATAATAATAATAATACCATATTTATTTAGCACCCTTTTCATACATTTGTATGCTCAAAGGTGCTTTACAGTACATAAAACAATTAAATAAAACATTGAAATAAAATGATATAAACATAAGATACAATACATATGCTAAGTAAGTAAAAAACATCAGTTTCAGGGCATATTAAAGTAAAGATGATGAGATAATGTTGATGAGTGGTTTTTTTTGTTTGTTTTTTTTTTTTTTTTTTGGTTTTTTTTTTGTGGATGAATTAAAACTATATATATATAAAAAAAAAATCATCTCAACTTGATGGAGGCTAGTTACTGAAAAAATGGGTTTTCAATGACTTCTTGAAGGCGCACAGTGATTTACAATCCCTCACCTCACAGGTTCTGGAAGGGCATTCCACAGTTTCGGAGCTGTTGACATGAAGTACCGATCCCCTTACGTAACAGTTCGAATTTTAGGAACTACTAGAGTGACTGATCGTTGTATAGAACTTAGATTTCGGGTAGGTTTATATACCTCTAGTAATTGTTTGATATGAATTGGGCACTCATCATGTAAAGCCTTGTAAGTATCTTAAACTGTGCCCTATGCTGCACAGGCAACCAGTGTAGTTCTCGTGGTATTGGAGTGATGTGGTCGTAACGAGAGGTCCTGGATATGAGACGTGCGGCAGTGTTCTGAACTTGTTGGAGATTGCTCAGAACTGTCTTTGGTATACCAATCAGGAGAGCATTACAGTAATCTAACCTTGATGTAACTCGGGAGTTCACAAGTGATATAGCTGCTTCTGTTGTTAATATTTCCTGATGTGGCCTATTTGCCACAACTGTGCATAGCAAGATCTACTAATAGAGTTCACTTGTAGCTCCATATTCATCTTGCAGTCAAACATGACACCAAGATTTCGAACGCAGGTTGAAGGATTAATTTGTGAGTTACCCACTGCATGTAGTTATGCCCGTAGGCTTAAAAGACAGGTCAAGTTGAGAGTCATCCGCATAAAAATGGTGATCAAGTCCATGATATCTACAGATGGAACCAATTGGTTTTGTGTACATTGTGTAGAATTTGGGACCCAGCACTGATCCTTGAGGCACACTAAAAGTCATTTCCACTGGCTTTGACTTGGCAACATCTATGCAAATCGTTTGGTGACAGTTATTGAGATAAGATGATAGCCAGCCTAGTGATTTGCCTGTTACTCCGAAAAGATGTTCTAGAGATCCAGCATCACAAGGATAGTCACATCATTTTGGTCTAAAGATTGTAGTATATCTGTTTGTACCTTCAGTAGTGGAAATTCCGTGGAATGAATATTTTTATTGTGCCACACCTGCCGTGACACGGGGCCACAGTTTTTGTGATCTTATTCAAAGGACCACTCCATTTAGTCACCTCTTACCACAAGCAAAGGGGCACTGGGGACCTATTCTAACCCGGATCCACACGAGTTGCAAATGTTTGAAAAGGAAAACTGACCCTTACATTTGCTAATGATCCTCTTAAGCATAGGCAGTATTTCCCTCAGTACTTATCAGTAAATATCTGAACTCTCCGTATAAATGACAGTAAATATCGCTATTTATCAGTACCAACAGAACTCATCAGTACTACCAGTAAAAATATCAGTCATTATGACAACTCATCTGTAACAACAGCACATTATCAGTAACTATCAGTATTTATCAGTTCCCTGTCTGTCCAGTAGTATTGAAATCATAATCTAAAAGATGATACCTGTTATCATCAAGTAATTAAAAAAAGCATAAGTTTATCTCTCCTGAACTTGGAGAAGGAGGAAAGGTCATGACAGCTTTATGCAATAACTGACTTTGAATGTTTATATAATAACCAATATCAAAACTTTATACAATAACCGATATAAAATCTCTATACAATTACCGATATAAAATCTCTATATAATAACAGATAGATAAATGTATTTCTGATTGATACAGTATAAACCTTAAAAATGACTCTATACTTAAAGTTACATTAGGTCTCATTTTGGTGTTGAAAGTTTTTGTTGTGAAATTGTAATTTACTGTTTCAATGACAGAAAAAAGTAAAGTTTGAAAAATTTTTCTATTAGTATTTGTGTTGAAAACAAAATCAGAGGCTGTGAATGAAGCAAAATTACATTACTGTCTTCACATACAAATATTGATTTCTATATCATGCTATGTAATCATTAGATTTGAAATATTTTGATAAAATTTCAAACTTCGTTTTAATTTTACTCATGATTTTGCGTAAAGTTACATACAAAACTATTATAATAACACATTTTTACAACAAAATAAAAATAAAATTTTCAGATGTCGAGCTAATATTCCTTTAATGTCCCTTTCCAAACACTTTTTTTTTTGTTCTTTTGGTTTTGATTTTTTGCTGGAGACCTTGATGTTGGTCAAATGGGCTTAGGTTCAATGTCATAACACATTATGTGGCCATAACTAACATTGTAACAAATAAACGCTTCTAATTTTTCTTTGTAACAGAATTGCTGTATGGACTAACATTTCAAACTTTTTTTCCTCGGTGACCTTCGTTCTGATTACTGCTCACAACACTTTACCTGGCAAAAAGTTATTTTTTCATTTTGTGCGAGCTACTAATGCCTCTTTATTGCAAAGCGATGACACAGAGAAAGTGGACAGACAGACGGACAAATGGATATGGTGATTTTTATACCCCCCCCCCAAACTTTATTCCGAGAAAAAGATACTTATATTTTCTAACATAAACAGGTGGCCTCCGTGGCCAAGTGGTTAGAGCATCGGACTCAAAATCACAAAGCCTCTCACCTCTGTCGGCGAGTGTTCGAATCTTGGCCACGGCATTATGTGAGCAAGTTTGCAAGTTTACTTGTGGAAGGTCGGTGGTCTCTTCCCAGGTAAATTGTATCTGGGTTCTCTCCTCCACCAACAAAAACTGGACGCCACCAGATAACTGAAAAATTGTTGAGTGTGGCGGAAAAGCAATAAATAATCAATCAATCAATCAATCTAACATAAACCCTACCTGGGGTACTGCATTGTTTCCAAATATCCCCTTGAGGACAACGAGTGACCGTCCTACAATGACATCATCACTGACATTCTCCATGATAGCTGCTGCCTCCCCGGCAACAAGCGCCAACAACACAGGAGCCTTGTAGAGATTCCAGAAAAGGAACAGTTCTCCGCGGCTCGCAGTGGTACTGCCAACATGTCCAAACAGGTTAGCATTGGGGTCCCAGAACACTCTGTCAAAACACAGCACTACCTGCAAAGACAATTATGTAACAGAAGAGTATGAATTCACTATACAGAAAAAATGAAAAGTATTAAAATACTTTCGCACAACAGGCCCAGGGGGTCATAAATGTTCACCTAAGTCACCTTGTCATTTATAATTTGGGTAAATAAAATTTAAAAACTATAAACTCCTACAGTAGCCCCAGGGAAGTTACGATGTAAACAAATTAAATAAAAATCAATTGATGATCCTCACATATCAATCTGACAAATTGTACCCTTGTCATTTTTGAGAAGATTCTGATATCTTCCTATGTAGGGAAGCATTGACTATTTGAAATGGAAAGAAGTTTTATGGAAAATAATGTACCCTTATTTAAAATTAGATAATGAAAATAATTAGGAAAATCACTAAATGCTTAAATCTAATGGGTGTACTATTCATTACGATATTCTGTGTAGGATTTATTACGATATTCTGTGTAGGATTCATTACGATATTCTGTGTCAGATTCATTACGATATTCTGTGTAGGATTCATTACGATATTCTGTGTAGGATTTATTACGATATTCTGTGTAGGATTTATTATGATATTCTGTGTAGGATTCATTACGATATTCTGTGTAGGATTCATTACGATATTCTGTGTAGGATTCATTACGATATTCTGTGTAGGATTTATTACAATATTTACCTTGTTAAGGTTTCCGAATCCCATCCTCTGAATGGCTGATGATTTCCACTCTGGTAATGGAGGATTGAAGTGAACACAGTTCAGGCCGTTTCCTTTAATGCACTCCTTGAGCACGCCCAGTGGCAGGGTACACAGGACAGCGTCCGCTTTCAGGGTCTGCTGGTTGGTATTATTTTTAGCATTGCTGACCACTAGCTCCACCCCCGTGGCCGAGTGATTGCACTTTCTGACCGCTGTGTTGAGTTTAATGTCTAGTCCCTCTGCTAAAGCCACCGGCACACAAGAATAGCCATTACGAACTGTGAAGAAAAGTTACAAGATTTCTTTTTAAAAAAAAAAATAAATAAATATAAATCCCTTACTTTTTAATCATGATCATTTTCCACTGTTTTAGTTTAATGAGATATCCCTTCCATATTCCACTTTCCTATGTACACATCACCATTCCCAACAAAAAACTGCTGAAGAAACAAATGTTTCTGTGCAAACATGCCCCTAAGCCTGGCCAAGTTCCATTGTGGAAATTGACCTTTATCAGGCAAATGGATTTGACCGTGGTTTTTCATTTCACAAAGTATGAAGTGAAAATCTTGTGCAGATCAAAATTAATGACAACAGCTAAGGTTGTATACAGACAGACAATACCCCCATTCCAATTTTCAATCTCAGGGCTAAGCAGCACTTGGCAGATATCAACACTGCTAACAACACAGAATGTAGGATTAAATGCCACAAAAAAGTAGAATAATAATTTAATAAAACACACACGTTATAATATGTACCTAGTAAAACTATCTATTCTTCAAAACTTGCTTTTCTTTCTAATTCAGTAATGAAAAAAAAAATATGAATGTTGACTCAGAAAAATATGCTGCCTTTCCAAGAAAAGCATGTTGATGATGGTTCTTTATAAAATAGAAATAAAAAAACGTAAGTGATGATAAACCTGAGAATGATAATTCTTTTCTGATTTTAGAAAACAAATGTCATGTTTACAAATGGAACATGAAATGAATTTGCACAGATTTCTATCAAGCTACTTATTCTTGACTTCAGATTATGTAATCAAGACAGAGAGAAAGAAATCAATTTCCCACTCAGAATAAACAAACAGCTCCACTGCTTTCCAAAAAACCTTGAAAACAAAGGGAGATTATCAACAAAGCTAAGGGTATTGTGTCTTCCACAGAATGAAAAAAACAACTGAGTATGCAGGTTATGTCTTCATAATGAGGCAGTGTTCTTAAACTCCACTAAGCAGACACTTGGTTTAATTGTCAGAATTTATTATCACACACTCAGAATTAAACACAGTTGTCCTTTTATACAAGCAGTCTGGAACCAGCTGCACAATCCTATCTACACTTTCTTTAATTTTTCATCATGGCTACCTGTCATAAAATTACATGACATTTGGAATGTGTTGACACATTTTCAATACTGGAAAATTAACAGTGCTGATTTCTGATGTTCCAAGATAACTTTATTCTATACCCATACACAATACTTTCTGTTTTGTTAGCACATAACTATCCTCTGTACAGAAGTGGGCCTAACTTGCATCCACTTCTCTTCGCAAACCTTCATGGTTCGATTCTTTGAAGCTTTCTGACATTTCAATTTTATTCAGACATGTTTTTCTACTGATATCAACAAGAATAATTTTTTTAACTATAAAGAAACTTTTTCAAGAACCAAAATGCATGCTTACTAATTTTTCTAAATTATCCGACTTTGGATTTTCAAATTTTTTCTACTGCCAATAGAGATAAACAAATAATTCAAACCCGGGAAGGGTTCCCAGGAACATGTGAAAGTGGATTAACAGCCAGTACCGCTTTTGACAGACGCATTCACTAGTGTTAAAGTCGTGCTACATAAATCGAGCCACATTTGAGTCGAAATGTTGGGTGAAGTGCAAACCATCACCAGTTCTGGCATTTACACATTTTTCAGAATCAAAACATAAAGATTTGTGAAGAGAAATGGATATAAGCTATGCCTGTCCACTTCTCTAAAGAAAATACATATTATATAACCATTGTTATAGTATGCAATGTTGTAATCAACTTGTAATGAAAATACATAGTACCTGTAAGATGACTCCCAGAAAACTCAAAGTCGTCGTCCTGATCCCAGTGTTTCAGAGACAGAAGGGAGAGGGGCGTGGCATTAGCGAATTCCAGGTTGGCAAAGTGCCAGTCGAGGATTTGTCTGTCACGCGATGAAAGGTACACATCACTGCAACCAAATCTACAGAGAATTAGCAGAGTATTCACTGCAGCACACAACGACAAAACACCAAGATTAAGAAGCAAAATCAACAAAGACACAGAGGGTGGAGGCACCCAGGGTCAATTGCCAGCGGTAAAAAAGGTGGTAGAGCACCTAACTAGAGATTCAGAGAGCTGGGTTCGAATCTCTGTCAGCTTTGTTGTATTTTCTCCCTTTTTGTTGCACAACATTTAACAAGAGTACAAACGGATACGATAGATTGCTCATGTCAGTGTGTGGCTACAAGAGTACAAACGGATACGATAGATTGCTCATGTCAGTGTGTGGCTACAAGAGTACAAACGGATACGATAGATTGCTCATGTCAGTGTAGAGCTACAAGAGTACAAACGGATACGATAGATTGCTCATGTCAGTGTGTGGCTACAAGAGTACAAACGGATACGATAGATTGCTCATGTCAGTGTGTGGCTACAAGAGTACAAACGGATACGATAGATTGCTCATGTCAGTGTGTGGCTACAAGAGTACAAACGGATACGATAGATTGCTCATGTCAGTGTGTTGCTACAAGAGTACAAACGGATACGATAGATTGCTCATGTCAGTGTGTGGCTACAAGAGTACAAACAGATTGCTCATGTCAGTGTAGAGCTACAAGAGTACAAACGGATACGATAGATTGCTCATGTCAGTGTGTAGCTACAAGAGTACAAACGGATACGATAGATTGCTCATGTCAGTGTAGAGCTACAAGAGTACAAACGGATATGATAGATTGCTCATGTCAGTGTGTAGCTACAAGAGTACAAACGGATACGATAGATTGCTCATGTCAGTGTGTGGCTACAAGAGTACAAACGGATACGATAGATTGCTCATGTCAGTGTGTGGCTACAAGAGTACAAACGGATACGATAGATTGCTCATGTCAGTGTGTAGCTACAGGAGTACAAACGGATACGATAGATTGCTCATGTCAGTGTGTAGCTACAGGAGTACAAACGGATACGATAGATTGCTCATGTCAGTGTGTGTAGCTACAAGAGTACAAACGGATACGATAGATTGCTCATGTCAGTGTGTGGCTACAAGAGTACAAACAGATACGATAGATTGCTCATGTCAGTGTGTAGCTACAGGAGTACAAATGGATACGATAGATTGCTCATGTCAGTGTGTAGCTACAGGAGTACAAACAGATACGATAGATTGCTCATGTCAGTGTGTGTAGCTACAAGAGTACAAACGGATACGATAGATTGCTCATGTCAGTGTGTGTAGCTACAAGAGTACAAACGGATACGATAGATTGCTCATGTCAGTGTGTGGCTACAAGAGTACAAACGGATACGATAGATTGCTCATGTCAGTGTGTGGCTACAAGAGTACAAACGGATACGATAGATTGCTCATGTCAGTGTGTGGCTACAAGAGTACAAACGGATACGATAGATTGCTCATGTCAGTGTGTGGCTACAAGAGTACAAACGGATACGATAGATTGCTCATGTCAGTGTGTGGCTACAAGAGTACAAACGGATACGATAGATTGCTCATGTCAGTGTAGAGCTACAAGAGTACAAACGGATACGATAGATTGCTCATGTCAGTGTGTGGCTAAAAAAGTACAAACGGATACAATAGATTGCTCATGTCAGTGTGTGGCTACAAGAGTACAAACGGATACGATAGATTGCTCATGTCAGTGTGTAGCTACAAGAGTACAAACAGATACGATAGATTGCTCATGTCAGTGTAGAGCTACAAGAGTACAAACGGATACGATAGATTGCTCATGTCAGTGTGTAGCTACAAGAGTACAAACGGATACGATAGATTGCTCATGTCAGTGTAGAGCTACAAGAGTACAAACGGATACGATAGATTGCTCATGTCAGTGTGTAGCTACAAGAGTACAAACGGATACGATAGATTGCTCATGTCAGTGTGTAGCTACAAGAGTACAAACGGATACGATAGATTGCTCATGTCAGTGTGTGGCTACAAGAGTACAAACGGATACGATAGATTGCTCATGTCAGTGTGTGGCTACAAGATCAGTCATCTGGCAACTGCTTAAATACAGGTAAGTTGATATTACCTGGTTGTGGAAATACAGTGAAATCAGACATTTTCATGGGGTGGAGTGAAGTGGGGGGGGGGTCATTTTTGCTTTGTGGTACGGATATATGCACGATATCTCCAACACGCATACAATATTAATTAACTGAGAGACGATATCTCCAACACGCATACAATATTAATTAACTGAGAGACGATATCTCCAACACGCATACAATATTAATTAACTGACAGACGATATCTCCAACACGCATACAATATTAATCAACTGAAAGACGATATCTTCAACACGCATACAATATTAATTAACTGAGAGACGATATCTCCAACACGCATACAATATTAATGAACTGAGAGACGATATCTCCAACACGCATACAATATTACATTATAGAAAAGATATATACAGCACATGTACAATATCAAATTTACTGGGAGATGATATCTCCAATACACATACAAATCGAATTACCTGGGAGATGATGTCTCCAGCTCTTGAAGTTTGTCTTCAATCTCTTTCTGCTGTGTCTGGAGCTGTTCATACTCCTATAAATAAAAAAAAAGAAACAGTAATGTCTTGGAAACTAAAATCAAATTCACATTTGTTATCTCAACTACACGCATATCTTACATGTAATCTTTTTGTGCATATTACCATACATCTTGTAATTCAAACATTAGAAATGTTTCTGGAATTGTTTTAAAAAAGCAGTTAGCACTATATTTTTTGACATTTTGTCATTTTTTAGCAATTACTATTTAAGAATATGGATGAGAATCTTGGAGTTTATAAATTTAGCAATTTTCCTCCTCTACAAACACATGGATTGCTTCTTACTTTGCAGGCTGTGTTGAGATCTCGAAGTTTGCTCTTGACTAAGAACTCCGCAGTTATGTCCCTTGGTGGCTTGACTTCGGTGGCTTCCTTCCACTGTTTGTGCAGTTCTTCAACCTTATCTTTCAGGGACAACAGCTGTAGTATTACAATTATTTATTAACGTTCATTAATACAGCGATACATTTTTATTTCAGCTGTTAATTTCAAGGGCCGGGAACATTTATTTACATTGAAAAAAACACAGCAACATTTGGATGAAATTGGGGGAAAAAAAATTTTAAGAAACAGAATTTGTGTCCATCGATCTTGGATCTCTTGTTGATTTTCCACCTGGTCACTTGTCAGACTGGTCAGAGGATGCTGATTTCTCACTTCAAGATCAACCTTTCATTTTAAAAATGAAATGTCTACTCATCTACCTTAAGGACAATAGTATTTATAAATACTAGTCAAATTTTTTCACGCTAGTAAATTTTACATTCAATTAACTAGCCCAACCAGACTGGTGGCTTGCTTTTATTTTTTACCTAGATTGAAGAGATGTAAATTATAGAAACAAAGAGATGTAAAATATAGAAACAAAGAATTATAAAAGATGGGGGTTGTATATTTAACATAAATTATAGAAACAAGAGATATCTGGTTCTGTATATTATGGTTCTGTGTTACTTAATGTGGTCTGGTTCTGTACATTATAGGTCTGTATTACCACAGTCTGGTTCTGTAATTACGGGACTACATTACTTACCACAGTCTGGTTCTGTTATTACGGGCCTACATACCACAGTCTGGTTTTGTTATTACGGGCCTACATACCACAGTCTGGTTCTGTTATTACGGGCCTACATTACTTACCACAGTCTGGTTCTGTTATTATGGGTCTACATTACTTACCACAGTCCGGTTCTGTTATTATGGACCTACATTACTTACCACAGTCTGGATCTATAATTACGGGCCCACATTACTTACCACAGTCTGGTTCTGTTATTACGGGTCTACATTACTTACCACGGTCTGGTTCTTCTTCAGCTTCTCCTGTAACTCCATGATGTTTCTCTGATGCTCACACTGCTTCTCCTTCACATGTTTCTCCTGCATTCTGTAAACATAATTTAAGTTTGGGTGAGTTTACAAATTTATTTTTTGTTTGTTTGTTTTCCACCACACTCAACAATTTTTCAGTTATCTGGTTTTTGTAGGTGGGGGAGAGAACCCTGATACAATGTATCCGGGAAAAGACCACCGACCTTCTGAAAGTAAACTGACAAACTTTCTCACATATATTGGTGCGAGCGGGATTCGAACCCGCGCCGACTAGAGGTGAGAGACCTTGTGATTTTGAGTTCAATGCTTTAACCACTCGGCCACGGAGGTCCCTTTACAAATTTATCTTCCAATACAAAGTCCACAATACATTCCATATGTAAACCAAATCTACTCATATTTAAGAGACAAAGAGAGGCAACTCTGTATATTGCAATCAGTGGCCTGGTCAGGAGGCATAACTATGTGTCATGATCAGTGCCGAAGCCAGTAGGCGTGACTATATATCATGTGGCCCTGCTAGGAGGTGTGACTATATATCATGTGGCCCTGTTAGGAGGCGTGACTATATATCATGTGGCCCTGCTAGGAGGTGTGACTATATATCATGTGGCCCTGTTAGGAGGCGTGACTATATATCATGTGGCCCTGCTAGGAGGTGTGACTATATATCATGTGGCCCTGCTAGGAGGGTGGCCCTGCTAGGAGGTGTGACTATATATCATGTGGCCCTGTTGGGAGGTGTGACTATATATCATGTGGCCCTGTTGGGAGGTGTGACTATATATCATGTGGCCCTGTTGGGAGGTGTGACTATATATCATGTGGCCCTGTTGGGAGGTGTGACTATATATCATGTGGCCCTGTTGGGATGCATGACTATATATTTAATCCTTACCATGTTTACTGTATCACAGGCTTTTTGTTAATGTGGTCATGTAATATAATTTTTATCATGTTCAGCGCCTTAGGGTAAATTTATTTTTATATAGGGCGCTATATAAATGCATATATTATTATTATTATTATTATTATATCATGTGGCTCTGTTGGGATGCATGACTATATATCATGTGGCCCTTTTTGCGAGGCGCCACTACATGTATATATCATTTGGTTCTGTCAGGAATCTTTTTTACTGTGCTTAACATTCCTGATCACAAATATGTATTCCCTTAGGAAATAATAAATCCACGGAATTCAAATGATGGCATACTGTCAGGTGCAGCATATTAACTGACGTCTGCATCCAATCAACAAAATCTAAACTACGTCGTATAGCTTACTTCAGATATACCACTTTAGTTCAGGGGACAGTTCTGAATTGTTCATTATATTCCAAGTTCAATATAATGTTGAACTATATACATGTAAATAATATTACTGGAGATATATTTTTACTTCAATATAACAGATAGTTCAGAGTAAAGGACTTCATTGTAAGTAGAGTAGACTGTATTTTGAGCCGTAGAAGAGTGAGTACCTAATGACTGCCTCTAGAGCTTGTCCCAGGGAAGCAGGCTTGTTATTGACAAAGTTAAAATCCATCTGATGAGACAGATATGATGTTGCCTCCAACAGACGATTGAATTCCCTCTCCACCATTTCATCCTTGTCCTTGGGCACCTACAAAACACACAAGCTGGGTAAAATGCAAAAAACTCTCAGATAAGAGTATAGTGTGTAGACTTACAAAGCATGAAGGCAATTCTTTACATGATCATCATCTCCAGGTAGACATATTGTTTCACCCCTATCACTATTAGTCCTTGACAAAAGCCCACAATAAGGTATGTGATGCTGGATATCATGACCTATATCACAGACTATAGCTTTACCTCTATAGAATATCGTGATATATCATGACGTATAGCTGTACACTTAACATCGAATATCGTGATATATCATGACATTATAGCTGTACCCTTCACATCGAATATCGTGATATATCATGACGTATAGCTGTACCCTTCACATCGAATATCGTGATATATCATGACGTATAGCTGTATCCTTAACATCGAATTTCAATGTGGTCTACTCACCGTGCTTCCGCTGGTTTCGTACAGTGGACATTTCTGTTTGATCTTATGCAGCTCCATGTTGATTTGTCTGCTCAGTATCGTCATTGGATTTCCACCTAGTATCACATTATCTTATCAGATAAGTCAACAAATTTTAAGAATACCGTATAAAGGGTATTTTCTGCAGTGGACCAATTTTTGCGGAAATTTGTGGATATGAAAAATTACAACCGCAAAATAAATATAACATGCATATACATACATATATTAGGTATAATGCAATCACAAAATTGGAAACGCAGAATATAATTTGCTACCATTTACTGATCAAATCGCAAAATTTTCCAACTGCAGAAAATACTCTGTTATACGGTATTTCACCAAATTGCATGATGCTTATGAAGACTTCTCGTACCAAAATTTTCATGGAATGTATTATTTTCAAATTAATCTCTACTGAAAGGAATTGCGTTAACAGAGAAATAAAATGTGAAATGCTAACATTACTGTAGCGTGAAGTTCCCACAGTGTAACATGTAGAGAAAAATATGTACCCAGTCCTGTATATCACACCATGTTGCCTTTGTGTAAAGTATAGAGAAAAAAACATACCTAGCCCTGTTACCACCATGGCTCCGAGGTCTGCCACATAATTATTCTTTCTGAAGGTGGCCACTCTACCCCCAACTCTGTCCTGTGATCAACAGATCAGTTAAAACATAAAAACAATAGAAAAAATTACTTTATTAATCAGTTAATTTGTTACAGCCAATGAGACCCACATTAGTTACAGAGACAAAATTGATCAATCCAATCTGTGTTAATATGAAAGGTAAGTTTCAATGTGAAAATTTAGAGATTTGTTTTTGCTCTTCAATTAAAATTGCTTACCCTGGCTTCCAGAATTGTGACATCCATTCCGAAGGCCATCAGTTGTCTGGCTGCCGTCAAACCGGCAATTCCTCCTCCGATAATTATCACTTTACCGTGCTTCTTGACTGCAAGTGAAAACTCCAAAAATCATTCTCACAATAAAACTCCAAAAATCATTCTCACAATAAAACTCAAAAAATCATTCTCACAATAAACTAAAAAAATCGTTCTCACAATAAAACTCCAAAATTCATTCTCACAATAAACTCCAAAAAATTATTCTCACAATAAAACTCATACAATAATTTTCACAATAAAACTCATACAATAATTCTTACAATAAAAATCATACAATAATTCTTACAATAAAAATCATACAATAATTCTCACTATAAAACTCATACAATCATTCTCAAAACAATAAAACTCAATCATATAATAATCCTGATGACAAAAATCACACAACCATTCTAAAATTAAAACACATACCTTCAGCCTCACAATCAGAAAAATGAAACTTATTTTTAAATTGTCATCTGCTTTAACTCTTCATTGAAAAATCAAAGTTCAAATTTCTAGTGCAGATCTTATATCTTATTGGATATCAGAAAATTTTCAGAATAAATCAATCATCTTGGATGTTTTTTTTTTTCAAATCATGAGTACATTAATGAACACTAGATTAAAACAGCCATCATGGAGCAGACTACTGTAACAGTAGATCTGAATTTAGGATAAGAATCTTACCTGGTAGAGGCTTCAATCTCTTGAAGACACCAAAGTTGATGTAACCAAATCGTTCCAGGTAAGCATGAACCCTCATTACAAGAGGCCCGTCACCTAAATACAACGTCAGGCTTTATACACAGAAAATGTCTTATACAGAAATAAATATGTCATCAGTTCTGAGCTGAATTTGAGCTTTGACAATACAAAGTCTGAAGATTTATTTCATTTTCATTTCAAACTCGTTATCCACTGAATTAAAATTTGCCTGACTGTTTGTATGTCAACAATTTTCCACCCACACAGAGGTTACCAGCTTTGGGTGAAGTGTAATAAATGACCTATGTATGTCACTTAAAGTCACAGCAGTGAGGACTCATGACAAGAGATCTCCATTTTCAAAGGTCATATCCAAAAGACCCCTGACTTTCAATTCTGATCAATTCTGATGTTGGGTGCTGGATGAAAGAAAATCCTTCCTCCCTGTTTTTGATTTCCTCAATGTCAAAAAATAGATTACTTTCTCGAACTTAATTCAACTTTCTGACATGGTCTATCAATAAAAATCTGTACTGGGTATTTCTAAACACCCTCTACTACAGGTTTTATTCTATAAGATATATGTGATTACATTAAAGGACTTGTATTCCAGGATTTATTTCTAGATTTATGTCCAAAAGAGACCGGTGACATGATCATAAGTAGTTCACAAAGTAAGTTTGCATGGTTTAGTCAACTCACTCTGATGATTTTCTTATGATATTTACTTACTGTTGTAAGGGGCCTCTATCTGTGGCAGGGCCACCTCAAATGTTAGCTGTTGTTTTGGATTTTCCAGCCACAATTGAAGCTATAAAATAAAGATGTATCTTAACTAGATATGTATAAAATAACTTGTGTACAGGATATGTGAGCTCTAAAATAGACTGCAAATGATATTGGAATCTTGCCATGATTTACACAGTACAGCAATCAGGGGAGTGAAGTAATGAGTGCGGGTTCAATGTACAATAAATCATGTACCCTTTATTTTGGCACCAACAGACAACAGTCATATTAAATGTTAAGTAAACAACAAATGTACATTGATAAATGGATTCAAATGCAGAAATTTATAATCAAATACATGATATGGATGCCCTAGTTTTAAAATTTATCGATCATGTACATCAACAACCTGAAAGACCTTACTAATTCAAACCTGCATGGACGATGATGATCATAAACTCTGTCTAACTTCCAACAACATGAGCTACAGAGTGCCTTAATATTTTATTCCGAAGATGGCGAGATAGAAACACTGACTTACAATTGTTGACTTCATATTTTCTTCTTGATTTTACGATGAATAAATGTTAACTTACAATTCGATTCCTGAGATGTAAGAAGACCTTCTGAGATTGAGGGGGCCCCTGTAAGATATCAGGGAAACAGGCTGCCTCCTGTGATGTCATCTTGTCAAACGGAACCCTGCTCTGAAATGCTGCTCCCTCTAAACCTGTAAATATAAAGATATCGACAGTCGTAGATATAGAGACATCGATAGTCATAGATACAGAGACATAGACAGTCGTAAATATAGAGACATCAACAGTCATAGATATAGAGATATCGACAGTCGTAGATACAAAGACATCGACAGTCGTAGATACAGAGACATCGATAGTCGTAGATACAGAGACATCGACAGTTGTAGATACAGAGATATTGAATTGACAGTCGTAAATATATAGACATCAACAGTCGTAGATACATAGACATCGATAGTCGTAGATATAGAGACATCGATAGTCGTAGATATAGAGACATCGATAGTCGTAGATATAGAGACATCGACAGTCGTAGATATAGAGATATCGACAGTCGTAGATATAGAGACATCGACAGTCGTAGATACGAAGACATCGACAGTCGTAAATATAGAGATATCGACAGTCATAGATACAGAGACATTGACAGTCATAGCTACAGAGATATTGACAGCCACAGATACAGTCATAAATACAGAGACATCGACAGTTGTAGATACAGAGATATTGTCAGTCGTAAATATAGAGACATCAACAGTCATAGATATAGAGATATCGACAGTTGTAGATACAGAGATATTGAATTGACAGTCGTGAATATAGAGACATCAACAGTCATAGATATAGAGACATCGACAGTTGTAGATACAGAGATATCGACAGTTGTAGATATAGAGATATCGACAGTCATAGATATAGAGATATCGACAGTCATAGATATAGAGATATTGACAGTGACAGATATAGAGATATCGACAGTTGTAGATACAGAGATATCGATAGTCGTAGATATAAAGATATCAACACTCGCAGATACAGATATTGATAATTGTAGATGTTTTGTGTAAAGTGTAGAGAAAAATATGTACCTTTCCCTGTAAATTACATCATGTTTCCTTTGCATAATAACATGATAGCCAGCTAGGCCCGTAAAAATCAGATTTCAGGTTGTCCTGGTTAAAAATTGGTTGCTAAGGTGAAAATCGATGAAACAGAAAGTAAACAGCATGTAAAGAATTTATTTATATTTAAATTCTCAGAATTAGCCATTCTTTTATTAAGCTTCCTTGCCCCTGTACATCATTCCATGTATTTATATTTGTTGTCCTTGTCATTTAGGAACTTGAACTATGATCATATATCTGTGTATTAAATCACTGTATGAAAGCGTTTAAATAACCAATTTTCTAAAATGATTGCAAAGCAAAAAAAAAATATACACAACTCAAAAATGGCAATAAAAAATATAAATCACTAATTTGGGGGTCTGAAATACGAATTCAGGTCAAACAATGAAGGTGTAGATTTCAAGCATTCGTCAGAATACAATATGTATTTTAATCATTGCAATTAAAACATGTACATAAAAATAATGGTTTAATAAAACACAGCATCATTTAGCAAGGTTCTATTTTTGTCAGGTTTAGAAAGCACCATTTGTAAAACAAACTCAAAAAAAAAAAAAAAATATCATTATGCTATAAAAGTTTTATATTCAAATGTAAATGCAGAGTTCAATTACATTAACCAGATTTAGATAGTGTGGGTGCAAAAAAATCCATTTAGTTTAATATGCATAATGTTCATTCTGTGCAGTGGAATAATTCTATGTAATGAGATAATTCTGTGCATTGGAATAATTCTGTGTAACGGGATAATTTTGTGTAATAAGATAATTCTTTGTAGTGGGATAATTCTATGCAGAATTATGTTTACCTGTTGGGTCATCGTTTTCGCTGTCGTTTTCTGGTTCTAGCTCTGGGTCTGTCTTGACTGGCTGTAGTGGAGGTGGTTTCTTTTCCTCCTGTTGTTTGTCTTTTTTCTCTTCATCTGATTCCACCGGACCAGTTACCTCCTCATCAGATACAGTCGTTACTTGTTCATCTGCTTCTTTATATTCAACCTACGTGATACAATAACAAGACCTGTATCACCCCACACAATATATGAGACTCATTGTTTTGGATCATGTGCAGTGAGACTCCTTGTTTTGGATCATGTACAGTGAGACTCATTGTTTTGGATCATGTGCAATGAGACTCATTGTTTTGGATCATGTGCAGTGAGACTCATTGTTTTGGATCATGTGCAGTGAGACTCATTGTTTTGGATCAAGTGCAATGAGGCTCATTTTTATCACAGTTCTTTATAAAATGTTTTAAACTTACTGAAATTATGTTTTGAGTTTGATATAGAACCTAGAAATCAAAACATTAAACTGATGTGATGTCACTCTCAGTCACTCTAATTCTGAACACATTCAACTTATGACATCACAATGTGTCAAATGATATCAAAGATATTGTGAATCTGAGAAGAATGAAATGTAAACATATACATAGGACCCCTTATACACCATAATAACCACATAGTGATGGATGACTCTAAAATTATGAGCCATTATACATCAAGATTTGTATTCTAAAGCAACAGTCCAATAGAAAGAGTGATCATCACATTAACGAATATGAAGACAACAACGGTACCCTGAATGCTTGTGATTTACTGAATGCCCCTAGAAATTATTGAAATGCTGCTTAAAAGTACCAAAATTTCCCTTTTTGGGGGTATTTTGACAAATTCTAGGGCATCTTGGTAAATTATTAGCATATCGGTAATTTTGGGTAAAAGACGACAAATTACGAAAAATGTCACCCAATGGGGAAAAAAATTAACTTCACATTTCCAAACCTGATACGCATTTATAAAAGGAAATTAAAGCATCTAACTTACAACGGTGTAGGGAAATGATGCTAGCACACAAAAAATACGTCTACAATTTAGTCAGGACAAAATCATTACCAACTGAGGATATTCGGGACGCACCTTTGATCTCTTCCTTCGGCTAGAACGTCTACCATCCTCATCATTGTCTTCCTCCGTCGGAGATCGCTTCTTCTCTTCCATGTGTACATCAATTTTATAACTGCAAACTTATCTGTTATGTATTTTTACACCTATTTTAATATCTCTATTCTATGTATTCACTTTCCAATCTACACAAAGCAAGACGCTTACCGGAAACAATCCATTTCGTAACCCCGATCCCGATAGAGTTATTAACAGTTGTCTTTCTTTCTTTAGTGCGCCAGGTAAATCAGTAAATACAGTTTTTATTTATTTATCCGTTTTGGTTTTTTTTGGGTTTTTTTTGTTGTTTTTTTTTTATTTTGTTTTTTTTTGGTTTTTTTTGTTGTTTTTTTTTTTTAACTTTCATCGTGAGGCCGATTTATAAAAAAAAAAATAAAAAAAAAAAAAAATAGATAAATAAATAATAATAATAAAAAAGTAAAAAGCGGTCTAGTTGTTTGCCCCAGTCCAACCGCCAAAAATAAATGACAGAGACTATTTAAAAAAAATAATAATAAAAATAAAATATAAAAAATAAATAACTATTTGTGAGTAGAAGATAATGCCCACATACCTATTCACACTTTTATTAGATAGAATCAAGAAATGTTAAACAAGGCTATTTCAAAACGTAATCTGATAATGTGCAATAATTATTATTCATTCGCTACTCATCAAGTCGAGACCCATATTTCCAAGACGATTAATTGTAGCAATGAAATTATTGCTTGAACATTTCGTGTAAGGAAAATTGATACGTCTCCAACTCATTACTTTAAAGCTGACTCAGCGACGGAAGATGAAGGAATTGGATATTGTACTGCAATATACTGTATAAATGGATACATAACCGCGTACATGCATGCCTTAATCCCTGCCGTCCATTATAAGTATTGATTTAACCAGAGACATTTATAACGTATAGGTTATAATTTATATAAAATCAGTATTCATTTTTAACTTGAAATGTAAAAAATAATTGTCAATAAATCATCGACACATTATGACTTCCAGTTGTGTAATGTGAGATTATATATCTATAAAGGTTTAATTAGTATGGCGTTTTATTTGACACAGTGTTACATATCATACTGCAGATTATTACGCTATGTGACGAATCCAAATTATTTTTCAAGAAAAACAAACCCAGTAGGACACTCGAAAATGGTAATTGTATTTCTTACATAACTAGATGTAACCTCTCTCTCTCTCTCTCTCTCTCTCTCTCTCTCTCTCTCTCTCTCTCTCTCTCTCTCCATGAAAACATCATCATAAGATTACAGAGAATTGCAGTTTGCCCATATATAACGTGTACACTGTTAGCAGTCGGACGACGACAAATGCATTTACATCTATTAAAAAAATATATTATAAAATCTCAATTTGTTTTCAAAAGCAGTCAATATTACATGCTTCATCTAAGAAATATAATATGACACCATTGGCTAAATTGCTGTTTGACGATATCATTTTCCCCCCGATTTCTTTATCATGCTGAATCTGCATAAAATTTTTGGGGGTAAATTAAGTCATATTAACCGACCAGTGGTGTCCCGTCTATCATAATCATTTATTTAAACATGCCTCAATGAATATCATTAGATACAGTCACGCTTAAATTGCAAAAATCAATTAAATCTAGCAATTTGTCTGGTCTGATCTCATCAATCACCGATCTGAAAAATCGGAAAATGACAAGAAATTGAAAAACTCAATTAAGCGATTTATAAGGGGGATCAGCGACAAAATTAGGAGGTTTACAAGCATTGGAAAAGCAATTTATACCAAGATCAAATGGAAGACGGTGATATAATTAATAGGAAGGGATTCTACCCAGAAGTACAAGCTTGGGGAAGAAAATTGACCACGTAGTAGGACCAAGAGAGCATTAAATCTAGAGATAATCCGAAAGAAAAGAATGTCAGATCGGAAAGATTTTAGGATTACAGAAAACTGATGTGCGGACTACGAATAAAAGATAATTATCTGCATATTAATCTCGTCAGCCACGCAAAGTTGCTTTTTTGAGCATGCGCACATTACCACTTCGCGCCTCCCTTCGGCAGCTGTTTTATGCACATTGCACCAGATGCACCGGCGTCCACATATAAAGTGCATCACCCCACGCAGACCATTATAACTCATTAACAGCGAGAGCCGTGTAATTAAGTTGGACAAATTTTGCTTCGAGAACTCATCTTGTGGCGGTAATTAGACTCCAACAAGATGCACTGCATCTCCCGATTATTTTCTGCAGTCACAATAATAAACTTATTTTGAGGATCCAAAGTGCAAAGGTCGAGCAGCGGTCAGTCACCGGCAGAAGTATATAGTGCAAAGGTCAAGCAGCGGTCAGTCACCGGCTGAAGTATATAGTGACCTCAGGGTGTAAACTTTAACCTCGAGCTCCCGAAATATATTTCTGATCTGAGTAAGATGGTTCATTATTGTTTTTATTTGTGTGAACCGCAATTTTTAATTCTTTGCAGTTCTTTTTCTTTAATTTTTTTTCTTTTCCTTTTGTGTGTGTGTGTGTGTGTGTGTGTGTGTGTGTGTGTGTGTGTGTTTTAACTTGCTTTAATATTTTTTTAATTATATTTAACTTTTGCTTTGATTTCAATGGCAACTTCTGCTCAAAGTCCCTGAGCACCGAGCATAGGCTTAAATTTTGCAGCCCTTCACCGGCAATGGTGACGTCTCCATATGAGTGAAAAATTCTCGAGCGGGACGTTAAACAACATACAATCAATCAATCAATCATATTTGATGTAGGTATTTTCTATCTACACTAGAAAGCTCAAATACCATATCTTTCAATAATACAGAAAAAAAAATAATAAAATGCTTTCTTTGGTTTTTTAAAAACGAGATGAAAGTCGCAAACATCGCAGAACAAAATGCATTGTGGGATACTAATTTTCTCCTGCAGTGCATGTGACCTTCATCTCCCGTTTAACAAACTAAAATCAGATATTTTATCATTGATAGTTTTCTGTTATTCTTTTTTTTTAAATGTAAATACGTTCAAGTACGTAGGATACAGATATTTTTGACCTGTGAGTTATTCAAACATAACAACTGAAAAAATCACCTGAAAAATCACCTGACCTTGACTCGTCTCCATATTTGGGAATGACTTCCATATTTGAACGAAAGTAAAGGGAAATAATCCAAGATGGGTGAACTCTAAACTTCTAAAATAAACCATCATATGGTATAGGTAAGTGCTATTTAATTTCCTAAAATAAAATAAAAGGTGAAAAACAAATCAGAAAAATATTTTTTCCAACAATTTTAACTATGTCATGAAATAGGTCCTGTAGATCGTGGAATGGGGGGACAGATGGCACTTAAAAAAAAAAAAAAAGAAAAAAAAAAGAAAAAAAAAAAAAGAAAGATCTACTGAAGCAAACGTGTCTTCATAGTTGCAAATAACAAACAATAAATTTCAGTAGAAGCAGAATGCATGCACACAGTAAATGATTTTTTTTTCCTTTTCTGCCACTATCATGATAGCAAAATGCCAACAGAATATGCCCAGTACACTAAAAACGGGATTACGTTACGGTGCTGCCGAACTTATCATATATTTCACTGTGTTTAGACATGGAAAATATGAGTGATAAATGACTTATAAATGTTAATTACAGTTCCTAATCTCAGACACTCTTATAGAAACCTTCCTTTGCATTATCAACACTGCAGAATTTAACTGAATAGCGAGCACCTTCGTTAGTTATATTCTGTATCAATACATTTTATTATTATCCTCCTAGACACCTGATTATACGTCTGGTGTGTCCAGGGGTACGTGTTTGTCTTTCTCTTTTTGTATTTGTGTTTTATCACTGTTTGTTATCTTCACTTTTTGATTATAGAGGACTGTATATATCTTTTATGAGAGTTCCTTGCACCGTCAATAAAGTTGTAGTCACCTGGAATGTCTGATTTACATAATAAACAATATATTTTTATTTCATAAGCCTGTCAGTTTCAAATAACACAGTAAGTAACGATAATTGTAATCTAGAAATACATTTTTTTATGCAGTCACAGTGACCATTTCTGTAAATCATTTCCAAAAATAATATCGACGAAATGTTTGTGTATATACAGCAAGTCGACTCCTATGTTCTATGGAGCATTCAGTTCTAATCAGAACAGTTTATTTCATTAAGTATGATTGTATTTGATGGAATGATGATATATAATTATGTGTCATGAAAACGATACACGCTACAACTACACGTTTTTTTTTAAATAAATAAGTTATTTTTTTATTGATAACAACAGCAAAGATTACGCAGTCATTTTCACCCCCTTCCTTCCCCTTGGTTTTACCTTAAATCGGCATTTACGTTCTCCTTGTAATATGACAAAAGGAGAAAAAAATAATACAAACCCAAAAAATAAAAAAAAATATGTATAAAATGATGATGATGATGATAATGATAAATAAAGGAATGAATAAATAAACAAATAAATAAATAAATAAATAAATAAATAACAATCCCCACAAAAAGAATAAATTTAAGGAAATGAAATTAATAAAAAAAACTATACAGTTGGTTGTATATATATACACCCCCCCACACACACGCACACACACACACACACACACACACACACACACACATAAATGAATAAATAGATAAATAAATAAATAAATAAATAAATAAATAAAACTAGAGATATCGTGGGATAATTGTTTCTATACATTTAAACCCATCCATACATTGGAATATGAGTATGTAGTATTCATATCAAATATATTAACGTTCCCAATGTTTTTTGTCTTTGATATCGTCAGAAATTGTAATGATAGCCATTTCCTCATGAATGTGATGTAGTTGTAAACAATGCGCGTATGAATCTTGATAGAGATAGTACGTCCATTTTAACATAAAGTAGAATGTAATTATAAGAAATGAATTTAATTTTTAAAAGTGCTAGAGGGTATGAACTGCAACGCTTCATCCCGTCACACAGCTAACGCGCTTCGTGACTTCGGCATGTCTGCGAGAAGCGTCACAGTTCATATTCTCCTTTTTAACGCGCTCCGTGAAGTATGCCGGCGTGAAGGTCACAGGTCGTACCCCAATTCATTATTTAATTCCCAAAAATGAAATTTATTTGACCTATTTTGCAACACTAGTGACACTTTGAAAAATGCACATTTAAAGAGATTATTTGGGTCTGTGAAGGGAAAAACGTCTATTTTTTTTTTCTATTTAATCATTTTTTTTAAAAAAATTATTTTCATTCCTTGAACTGCGTTTGTCAAACTATAGAAAACTATTTTATTTTTTGTTGTCACTACATTCCCGGTAAATACATTTGTTTTACTTTTCTTCAATTCGATTCACAGAGTGAGAGAGAGAGAGAGAGAGAGAGAGAGAGAGAGAGAGAGAGAGAGAGAGAGAGAGAGAGAGAGAGAGAGAGAGACAGAGAGAGAGAGACAGAGACAGAGAGGCAGAATATTGATAAAATGCTGAAACAATTTCACGGGAATCTTAATTGAATTATAACACGAAGAAATTTATAACTTTCTTGAAAATATTTTCTCTTAGTTTGTTGGCAATTATCTGAATTGAAATTAGCATTTAAAATTATTTTTAGCTAATTATTGCTACAGATAAACTTTAAACAGAAGTTACTATTACACAAACAAAACAATCAAAAATAAAAAAAAATAAAAAAATAAAATAAAATAATAAAAAAAAAAGGGAAACGAGCCACCGATGACAATAACAAACGCGGACATATTGATGAGGAGGGACATTTGTGAATAATAAAAGCTTTCAATTCGTGTTCTGTCCTTGACCTTCTCGCAATGTTTTATATCGCGGGTGACGGTGCTCCTGATTATGGTATTGACTCCCTGATCTCCTTGAAGGAAACTGGAGGGAGTTACGATTAAATTAGAAAACTGACAAGAAATGAAATTTATTAGATTTTGTCATGGCAAAGGAAATATCATTTGGCGTTTGCAATCACCTCGAGCGGACCCTCTGTCACTAAATATTGACTCTGACTTTTGGACAAAAAAGAACCATCTGCCCCCACGTGCACACTCAATAACACTGACCACTACTAGCTCTGAAAATAACAAGTTATCCAAAAATTTCCATAATTAACACAAGAGAGCATGCGCAATTTAGCGAAGGTCGGGCAACTTGAGCAAGCGCAGATCCCAGCTTAGCTTGGAATCAAATTTGGTTTATGTCGCTAATCACAAAAAGACTACTTTAGGAGATTAATTATGGTTTCTCTAAAACCCAAATCCATTTACAGCCCCCCTTTTCGGGAGACAGTCTTTCTCCATTTCATGCTATCCGGCGTTCCCGCGAGCTGTTCCGTCTTGATCCATTTCCTCGCCTCTCTGCTCTAGAACGAAGTGCAGGAAAATAATAAAGCATTATACAAAAGACACAAAGCAAAGCTTTTAAGGGGAAACGCTTTTTAATAACGCTTTGATAGGAACGGCTCAAACAGCTCGATATCACGTTTCATAATCATAAATATTCAGAGAGGCCGTAAATTTCTGTTACGGTCATATATTTAACATATATTTGCATAAATACAATTTTCACAATTTAAACCACATCGGCACATTGTATTATAGAATATTATAAAGATGTCGCTTTCATTGTCGATATCCAATTTAGGTTTTTTTTTTATGGTAATACATGTAGCTTTCATTGGCGATATCTACATCCGGATAACTTGTAGTTGTATATCTCATGAAGTTGTTGTTTTCACTTATGATATTTAAATAGCTACATCATGATATTTTGTATATCTAGTTAAGTTGTAGTTTTCACTTACGATATCTAAGAGCTTCGATATCTACCTATCATATACCAAAAGTACGCAGTAATGCGCATACTCTGAAGCGACAACAATAATTTCTTCCCTTTGATTAGTCTCATGCAGAATTTACAAATAAATGAAAAGCTTTCTAACTGCGGAGATTGAGCTATCTTAACGTATATATATAATTATATGTATGTAATTATATGTATGTATTATTTGTATGTAATTATATGTATGTAATTATTTGTATGTAATTATATGTATGTAATGAGATGTATGTAATTATATGTATGTATTATTTGTATGTAATTATATGTATGTAATCATATGTATGTAATAAGATGTATGTAATTGTATGTATGTAATTATTTATGTTTTCAAATGTATAGAAAGAACTGGTTTAGAACACAAAAGATTACTACGAGAGAGAGAGAGAGAGAGAGAGAGAGAGAGAGAGAGAGATTATTTGTGAATCCTCTAAAATTGTTAAAGTGTGACAAAATGAATAACAATTTCTAATGAACCAGGATAGAGGTGTCAGATTTTGAAATTAGCATAATTTTTTTGTTTGAGAAGATAGTAAAGATGCTACTGGAAAATGAAATGGACAACGGAAAATAATGGCGATCTGAAACACGAGCCCGATGATCCGCAGAGAGAAACTGAAATTGTGTTGTCTGTGTTTCCATCTGTCCCTCTTGTAGTTTGGATGAGGTTAATGATGATTCCGATAGTATAGTAAAACTGAGAGGCGATAAAGGGACACTTTCACTGGAAAAATAAATAATCTCTTGTATCCGTTTTAGAACTATTCCATCACAGATGAATCACATAAAGGGGTCCAGCTAAATGGCCGTCTTAGAATACGGTTAAGGAGGAATAGCACCTTGTCATAATGGCTGACTTCATTTTGAATTTAAATGAGAATATGAATATGAGTATGTCGTGCGTGTGTATTTCTTTTAAATCTAATTCTCAAATTTGGTAGGTCAGTAAGTTAAAATGTCTGCTGATTTGTAGATCGGGGGTTCGTGCCTAGCAGGGGATTTAATTTGCTTTTCAGATTCTTTTCTATTTTTAACTAAATAAGGTAAATTTGAAAGTAATCAATTTCAAAATATTACTGCACATATCCTCCACTTTCAATTCATATATAAGATTTCTTAGGTTTGATACTCCACCTTAAAGTCTGACGTTGGAAAATGCTGCTAGTTTTTCATTGTATGAAGGGACATTCGACATATATCATTTACAAAAAGCATGTTTTCATTCTTCCCGCGTACCATCAGGGACTGGAATTCGTTACCACCAGAAACAGTGTCAGCACCGTCCCTTAAAGCCTTCAAAACTTCGTGGGTCAAACAGGTGTAAATGTTACGAACCGTTTTACCCTGTTTATAAAACCCCACCGCATGCGCATCTATATGGCAAAATAATCAACATGTTGATGGTGGCCATTATTGGGAAGAAGAAGAAGAAGATATACATGTATACTACGTCATAAATGAAATTGACGGAAGACATATATCATCATCATCATCATCATCATTATCATCATCATGATGTGCTACAATTGTATAAAGATTGAAAACAAAAACATTTGAACCTGACCACGGGTAGATAAATGTTCTGAAAATTTTGAAAATTGGCTTAAAGAGACAAACGGTATATGATTAATTACAGTTTTTGGTGTACATAGGTCAACATTAATTGTTTGTACTTTGAGCGTATGGTGTACGAACTTCATGCTATAAATAAATGGTTTAAGTGCATCATATCCTCCAAATCTTTTTATCTGATTGCAAAAGGACTGCATTGACGTCAGAATAAATAATTCGGCACAAACTGCTTCCTGTTTTGGATGGGTTATAAAACCACATCTGCTGAAAGAAGTATCGAAGTGTTACGGTACCAACATTCACACGTCAAGTACTAACTACTAGTCAACGAATTAATTCCCATATAGCAGAAATGTACGGCTCCACGCAGTGAAAGCACGTTCTTTTGAAACTGAAGTAGTAGTGCCTCTCATTATAGTTATCGATGACAGCCTTTTAAGGATCAGTTTGGTAGGAGAATAAAGAAATTTGCGTTTAAACATTAATTGTTTGCTTCTGAACACAAAATGCATGCTCGCTTAAATGCGAAAAATTTCCTTTTCCTTCTAGCACACTTGATATATTTGATAGCAGGCTTTCATTGGAAGAGGAAACACAGAAAGAAAGAACTGCGGGGAAAAAGACAAAAAAAAAAAAAACAACCAACAACTGCATGCAACTCAAAATAATAATTATATCATAACTACTTGCCGCAGATATTGAATGAAGCAATGTAGATGATATTCCTGCGAGTTTCAGTTATTTGTAACTTGAATTTGATAATAAAGAGTTCAACTGAAAAAATATTTGCGATTTTCACTCAGTAGTTTTCTTCCACACCAATGAACCCCTTCACACCAACATTAACATGAACAAGTAAACTTTCGTATCAAATAATCCAGATTTTATTTACGGTTGAAAATGAACAGCTTTGTCATCGTGTGACATTTAGTCTCTGTGTATTGGAAAAGGCCTTACTACTGAAGGAATAGCCTTGCTACAGGTATTTCTAATGGCATCTTTCGCATATAAAAGCATTGATAGTGTTTGCAAATGTGTCACAAAAGTCGCATAATGATGAGATACTACCAAGGTTATTTGTGGTGGTATTTTTGGCAAATGAGTGACGTAAGGCATAAAAATATGGGATGAGATGGTTATTGTAAGCATAGAAAAATAATCACTAAATAAGTATCAAAATAACTACAAAATAAGTACCAAAATATCTACAAAATAAGTACCAAAATAACTACAAACTAACTACAAAATAACTACAAAATAAGTACCGAAATAACTACAAAATACGTACCAAAATAACTACAAAATAAGAACCAAAATAACTACAAAATAACTACAAAATAAGTACCAAAATAACTACAAAATAACTACCAAAATAACTACTAAAATAACTACAAAATGACTACCGAAATAACTACAAAATAACTACCAAAACAACTTCCAAAATAACTGCAAAATAACTACAAAATAAGTACCAAAATAACTACAAAATAACTACCAAAATAACTACAAAATAACTACCAAAAAACTACAAAATAACTACCAAAATAACTACAAAATACGTACCACAATAACTACAAAATACGTACCAAAATATTTGGTGATTTACCAAAGTAACTTTCAAATTATCTACCAAAATAACCACAAAAATATTTATTAAAATAACCACCAAAACATCCATTAAAATAAAATATCTTGCAAAAATGATAAAATAACATAACAAAATATCTACTAAATTTTCTACCAACTAAGTACCAAAATAACTACCAAACTACTAAAAAATTATTAAAAAGTACCAAAATAGCCACAAAAATATGTACAAAATAAACAAAATTTTTACTAAAAACAACTTTCAAAATATCTACTAATATAACTACCAAAAGCATAACAGAACACTAACTACCAAAATGACTACCGAAACATCCATCAAAATAACTTTCAAAATAAGTACTAAATAATGACAAATCTTCACAAAATAGATAAACTGATAACAAAATATATCAACACAGTTAAACATTCCGTCATCATTAAATTTCATAGAGTTAAATGTTCATAGATTTATCTTCAGTATGATACCAATGTTGCATCTATATGGATATTCATTTCTAGGCTCCTGTTCCAGGGGCCTGTAAATGCTGTGTGACCAACATTTACATTTTATAGAATTTATGGCCTTAATTCGGAATTCGTTATATTCATACTTCATACAGCGGTCAACAGGGGATGCTTACGCCTCCTTGGCACATGATCCCGCCTCTGATATGTCCAGGTGTCCGTGTTTGCCTTAATTTTAATTTTGTATTCTTTATGGGATATATGATATTGATCACTGTTTGTTATCTTCACTTTTTCATACTAGCAGATTTATACATGTACAAACCTTTTATTTCAGGATCACATTCTAACTTCGTGTGGTCAAATGTCACGGGTATGAATTTTCTTGATGAATGCCAATCAACCAATTAAAATAACCGTTACAACTAAAATTATGTTTCATGAAGTACACAGTTGTGTAGATTTGATGAAGTCGCTGAAAATAATGAATAGGTTTTCGTGGTCGCCTATCTGGAACACCAAATGTAGATATGTTTTGATGCCCTTTTGAGCGTAGATGAGGGCAAAATCTGCATACTGGTTTGATGTTCTTGTGACCCTGAATTACAACCCAAATCTGTATAGTGTCCACATGTCATTGTGAACCTGAACTGGAACCCCACATTCTGCATACTTTTCTAAATTCATGTCATTATACACTAGATAACTAACGTACAGACTAATATGAAAAGGCCAGGATAACGAACAGTATTCAATCCTATATGAAATACTTATGAGATGGGCAAACACGAACCCCAGGGCTCTTGCACATATAATGTGTACTGTGTATTGTACCACAGTACGATAACACTTTGTAAGATTTCATGGATGACGATACTCGTGAATTGCTCTTTTCAATACATTTCCAAGGATATAAACACGATCCTTCAACTCGAAATAGTTTGAAACTTATAGTCATTTCAATAGAGCCAGTCGTTGACCACTGTTGTAAAAATGGTTGGAAACGGATTGAGAAGATTGAAGAAATTAGAGCTTATATAAAAGGTCGTACAAAACTCGATATTCGGTAATGCAGATTTTACTGAATTGGGGAAGTTTATGGGCATGATAAGGTATCTTATGAGACAGTTTGTAGGTGGAGAGAGACATTTCTGACTGGCACAAAGTCCTTCAAAGATGCAGCAAAATCTGGCCGACCTGTGACTATAACAAGCAAGACAAAAGTCAGGAAAATAATTGAAAGTGATGGCAAGTACACGATACGTGATATTGCCAAAGCTGTTGACATATCGCGATCGCGGGTGCATATCATTTTAACGAGTATTAAAGCTGTTTCTTTAATAAAAATATTCATATCTTGTTATCTATCAGTTAAAAAATCACTTGTAAAATACTACTCTGATTCTACGCACAAGTATGATGAAGTTGGTATTAGTTATCTTGGCCTTTTCATTAAAAAGATGTTGGAGTTCCCCAATTATAGTAATTTCATATCTTTGATGATGGGGTCTTCCAGAATTTCCATAGACACGAATTATGCTCCTTTATTAGCTGATTGTTTTTACAAGGTAGAATTTATTCAATCTCTTCTACACGAGAAGACAAAAATATCTTGCTCTGACCTTCAATTCGATATTTAGATACATCGACGACGTTTTAATAATAATAATAATAATAATAATAATTTTCATTCATATGTTGATTCGATTTATTCCAGTGAACTCGAAATGAAAGACACTTTAGGGTCTTCAACATTTTCATACCTAGATATTTTTCATCAAACATAGATGTTAACGACAAACTACCATCTAGAGTTTATGACAAACAGAATGTCGTCAGATTCTCCATTGTCAATTTCCCATACTCATATAGCAATATTCCATTATCAACTGCATATGGTGTTTATTATTATGGTCTTCAGGGGATGTTTACTCCTCCTATGCAAATGGTCCCCCTCCACCTCCGGTAGTACATGGACAGGGGCTCGTGTTTGTCCTCTTCTTAATTTTGTATTCTTTTTACATTGTACGTTATCTCACTTTTTCATCAAGACATATCGTTTGATATCTTTCTGTTAGTATAGCGTGTTACTGTAAGATATCTCAAAAGCATTCGACTCAAATACTGAAATCAACATTACATCCTTCAAAGTATTCTCCACGGTCTGAAATACATAATTTCAATCTCTGGATCCATTTCTGAAATGTGTCACGGTTCGCTGATTTAGGTAGACCTCTGAGGCACTGACTGATTGCTAAGGGCTTGTCGGGACCAGATAGGCACTTTTTGAAGTTTTGGAAAAAGGAAAAAGCCCCATAGGGCTAGATCTGGAGAGTATGGTAGATGTGGAAAGACGGTAACCTTCTACTTAAAAAATTGCTTCACCCGCTCAAAATTATGTGATGGAGCATTATCATGAATTAGAAGAACATGCTTAAATCCTGACACAGGGTGTCATTTATGATAATACTTCTTGAGCTTTTTCAGTATAACATCTCGGTAATACCGACCTGCAGCACTTTTGTCCTTCGGCACCGGAATTTGTACGGCTATACCATTACATGAGAAGAATATTCAATAAATAACCATTGTGCGTATGGTTCTTTTGGCAACTACAGGCCTTATACCATGTTTAGTGAGCCATATTTGGTTTCCAATTCTTCTTACTGGTTCGAAATAGTGAACACATGTTCGTCATAAGTAACAATATTTGCAAATTGTCATTGATTGGATTTGGGAAACATTTTGAGCAGCTACTTAGCGGTTTGTATTCGTACCCGCTTTTGGTCATTTGTCAATATATGTTGTATCCATCTTGCAGATATCTTTCGTACTTTCAAAATACGCTTCAAATGAAATGCACCCGCGATAGCGATATGCCAACAGCTTTGACAATATCACGCATTGTGTACCTGTGATCACTTTCAAATATTTTCCTGACTTTTAAGATATTTACCTTGCCTGTTACAGTCACAGGTCGGCCAGATTTTGCAAAATCTTGGACGGACTCTGTGCCAGTCAAACGTTCTTCCTCCACCTACAAACTGTCTTATAACATACCTTATCAAACTCAAAATCTTCCCCCAATTCATTGAAAATCTGCATTATCGAATGAACGAGTTTTGTGCGAACTTTTATAGAAGCTCTAATTTCTTCAATGTTCTCAACCCGTTTCCCAACCATTTTTACAACAGTTGACAAGGACTGGTTCTATTGAAATGACTATAAGATCACAACTCTGTGGAGCGGAAGGTTCGTGTTGATATTCTTGGAAAGGGATTGAACAGAGCTATTCACGAGTATTATCATCCACGAAATCGTGCAAATCGTCATCGCGCTGTGTTACAATACACATTACATATCGAACAGCTCTCATATACTATAAGCAGAGTTGGTTTACAACTTTTGTTTCGTTCACAAAGGAAGGATTACATTTAGTTCTGATATAGACATCAAGATGATAAAATGGGCAAAAGTCAGTGTCCCACATGGAATTGAGAATGCCCTCGACATTATATTACTTTTCAAACACCACGAACATTTCAAATAATTATGATTTGACTTTCGAAACTGTGTGTGTGTGTGCATCTGATTATCATGTGTAGATCTGTTGGACTGTTATGAAGTAAGGCATAGGTGTGTTGGCTGATTACGTCTCTGCTTGACATGGAGTTCATCCGGCAACTATCAGTACGTAAACATCGTGTGAAGTTGTTCACTTCCTCTTCAAAATATGTAAAATATCAGAAACCATTCATAAAGAAAGGATTAAAGATCGAATTGCAAAACTTTGCAAATATGATGACTTACATTATGTTCGACCAACGCATTTCCAACGGTCATTAACATACATAGAAATCAGACACTAATTACTCTGTAACGATACTGAAAATGCTTGACTGTGTCCTCGGATACACCTTGTAAAAGTATAGCAAGCGTCCATCATTCCCTTAATGAAAAACCTGGGAGTAAATATCGAATGCCTGGTTTTACTTTAACATATGTAATAGTACTCATGTTTTCCCGGCAGTTTCAATCCACCAGAAACGTGATAGGGCAAAGAAATAAATACAAAAAGACCATGTACGTTTATTATACAATGCTAAAAATTCCCCCTGCTGATATAAACCACGCAAAGGCGTACAATCCTGAAAACTATTTATTCAAATAACACCGTCAGTACTAGATGGCGTTCGACTAGAAGCGCAGGTGAATCGATTGCAAATCGACTAAGCACATTTTCGCTTACCTTAGCGGTTGTAAAGTGATATAGCATTTCCCACAGCCTCCTACGTAAACGTCGAATCCAATTCAGTCTTCATGAACCCCCACCTTTTTGTCCTTTGCGGAAAGATAGGGTTTCACTCTGTCATCTCTACTGTTTAGAATTGTTGTTGAATGGATGTAAAGAAACACATAGCGTTCAAGGAATGGTATTGTCTTACGACCGTCTTTGCAGATGACTCTGCATAAAATTTAATTAAGAGACAACTATAAAGGGAAACAACGATTTTCGATGCACAAACAAACGTCTAAACATCGACGGTCAATGTACGTGAGAGATCACAAGCTGCATAACATACAGTCAAGAGAAGATTGCACAAACCATACAGTCTGGAATTCATGGTTATACAAAATATGAAGTATGGAGCACAGAATTACAAAACATTAATGTTTATACAAAACATACAGTTTAGATTTTATTCAAACTTTTACAAAATACTTTATAAACGAGCATAACATTAAGCTTCGAGAGCGATCTGTAGATGGAAACAGTTAAAGTCATGAAGTCTTTTGTTCCCAAGGTCTTATCAAAGTGTACTCAGAGGCAACATGAACTAGACTTTCGTTGTTATCAGAGTGTACTCAGAGGTAACATGAACTAGACTTTCGTTGCTATCAAAGTGTACCCAGAGGCAAGATGAACTAGACTTTCGTTGTTATCAGAGTGTACTCAGAGGCAACATGAACTAGACTTTCGTTGCTATCAAAGTGTACCCAGAGGCAAGATGAACTAGACTTTCGTTGTTATCAAAATGTACTCAGAGGCAACATGAACTAGGCTTTCGTTGTTAACAGAGTGTACTCAGAGGCAACATGAACTAGACTTTCGTTGCTATCAAAGTGTACCCAGAGGCAAGATGAACTAGACTTTCGTTGTTATCAAAATGTACTCAGAGGCAACATGAACTAGACTTTCGTTGTTAACAGAGTGTACACAGAGGCAACATGAACTAGACTTTCGTTGTTATCAGAGTGTACACAGAGGTAACATGAACTAGACTTTCGTTGTTATCAGAGTGTACTCAGAGGAAACATAAACTAGACTTTCGTTGTTAACAGAGTGTACACAGAGGCAACATGAACTAGACTTTCGTTGTTAACAGAGTGTACACAGAGGCAACATGAACTAGACTTTCGTTGTTATCAAAGTGTACACAGAGGCAACATGAACTAGACTTTCGTTGTTATCAGAGTGTACACAGAGGTAACATGAACTAGACTTTCGTTGTTATCAGAGTGTACTCAGAGGCAACATGAACTAGACTTGCGTTGTTATCAGAGTGTACTCAGAGGAAACATAAACTAGACTTTCGTTGCTATCAGAGTGTACTCAGAGGCAACATGAACTAGACTTTCGTTGCTATCAAAGTGTACCCAGAGGCAAGATGAACTAGACTTTCGTTGTTATCAAAATGTACTCAGATGCAACATGAACTAGACTTTCGTTGTTATCAAAGTGTACTCAGAGGCAGCATGAACTAGACTTTCGTTGCTATCAAAGTGTACTCAGAGACAAGATGAACTAGACTTGCGTTGTTATCAATTATACTCAGAGGCAAAATGAACTAGACTTGTGTTGTTATCAGAGTGTACTCAGAGGTAACATGAACTAGACTTTCGTTGTTATCAGAGTGTACTCATAGGCAGCATGAACTAGACTTTCGTTGCTATAAAAGTGTACGCAGAGGCAAGATGAACTAGACTTTCGTTGTTATCAGAGTGTCCTCAAAGGCAACATGAACTAGACTTGCGTTGTTATCAGAGTGTACTCAGAGGCAACATGAACTAGACTTTCGTTGCTATCAAAGTGTACTCAGAGGCAGCATGAACTAGACTTGCGTTGTTATCAAAGTGTACTCAGAGGCAACATGAACTAGACTTTCGTTGCTATCAAAGTGTACTCAGAGGCAGCATGAACTAGACTTGCGTTGTTATCAGAGTGTATTCAGATGCAAGATGAACTAGACTTTCGTTGTTATCAGAGTGTATTCACAGGCAAGGTGAACTAGATTTTCATTGTTATCAAAGTGTACTCAGAGGCAGCATGAACTAGACTTTCGTTGTTATCAAAGTGTACTCAGAGGCAAGATGAACTAAACTTTCGTTGTTATCAGAGTGTACTCAGAGGCAAGGTGAACTAGATTTTCATTGTTATCAAAGTGTACCCAGAGGCAGCATGAACTAGACTTGCGTTGTTATCAGAGTGTACTCTGAGGCAGCATGAACTAGACTTTCGTTGCTATTAAAGTGTACCCAGAGGCAAGATGAACTAGACTTGCGTTGTTATCAAAATGTACTCAAAGGTAACATGAACTAGACTTTCGTTGCTATGAAAGTGTACCCAGAGGCAGCATGAACTAGACTTGCGTTGTTATAAAAGTGTACTCAGAGGCAACATGAACTAGACTTTCGTTGTTATCAAAGTGTACCCAGAGGCAAGATGAACTAGACTTGCGTTGTTATCAGAGTGTACTCAGAGGCAACATGAACTAGACTTTCGTTGCTACCAAAGTGTACTCATAGGCAGCATGAACTAGACTTGCGTTGTTATCAGAGTGTACTCAGAGGCAAGATGAACTAAACTTGCGTTGTTATCAAAGTGTATTCAGATGCAAGATGAACTAGACTTTCGTTGCTATCAAAGTGTACCCAGAGGCAAGATGAACTAGACTTTCGTTGTTATCAAAATGTACTCAGAGGCAACATGAACTAGGCTTTCGTTGTTAACAGAGTGTACTCAGAGGCAACATGAACTAGACTTTCGTTGTTATCAGAGTGTACCCAGAGGCAAGATGAACTAAACTTGCGTTGTTATCAAAGTGTATTCAGATGCAAGATGAACTAGACTTTCGTTGCTATCAAAGTGTACCCAGAGGCAAGATGAACTAGACTTGCGTTGTTATCAATTATACTCAGAGGCAAAATGAACTAGACTTGTGTTGTTATCAGAGTGTACACAGAGGTAACATGAACTAGACTTTCGTTGTTATCAGAGTGTACTCAGAGGCAACATGAACTAGACTTGCGTTGTTATCAGAGTGTACTCAGAGGAAACATAAACTAGACTTTCGTTGCTATCAGAGTGTACTCAGAGGCAACATGAACTAGACTTTCGTTGCTATCAAAGTGTACCCAGAGGCAAGATGAACTAGACTTTCGTTGTTATCAAAATGTACTCAGATGCAACATGAACTAGACTTTCGTTGTTATCAAAGTGTACTCAGAGGCAGCATGAACTAGACTTTCGTTGCTATCAAAGTGTACTCAGAGACAAGATGAACTAGACTTGCGTTGTTATCAATTATACTCAGAGGCAAAATGAACTAGACTTGTGTTGTTATCAGAGTGTACTCAGAGGTAACATGAACTAGACTTTCGTTGTTATCAGAGTGTACTCAGAGGCAACATGGACTAGACTTTCGTTGCTATAAAAGTGTACGCAGAGGCAAGATGAACTAGACTTTCGTTGTTATCAGAGTGTCCTCAAAGGCAACATGAACTAGACTTGCGTTGTTATCAGAGTGTACTCAGAGGCAACATGAACTAGACTTTCGTTGCTATCAAAGTGTACTCAGAGGCAGCATGAACTAGACTTGCGTTGTTATCAAAGTGTACTCAGAGGCAACATGAACTAGACTTTCGTTGCTATCAAAGTGTACTCAGAGGCAGCATGAACTAGACTTGCGTTGTTATCAGAGTGTATTCAGATGCAAGATGAACTAGACTTTCGTTGTTATCAGAGTGTATTCACAGGCAAGGTGAACTAGATTTTCATTGTTATCAAAGTGTACTCAGAGGCAGCATGAACTAGACTTTCGTTGTTATCAAAGTGTACTCAGAGGCAAGATGAACTAAACTTTCGTTGTTATCAGAGTGTACTCAGAGGTAACATGAACTAGACTTTCGTTGTTATCAGAGTGTACTCAGAGGCAACATGAACTAGACTTGCGTTGTTATCAGAGTGTACTCAGAGGAAACATAAACTAGACTTTCGTTGCTATCAGAGTGTACTCAGAGGCAACATGAACTAGACTTTCGTTGCTATCAAAGTGTACCCAGAGGCAAGATGAACTAGACTTTCGTTGTTATCAAAATGTACTCAGATGCAACATGAACTAGACTTTCGTTGTTATCAAAGTGTACTCAGAGGCAGCATGAACTAGACTTTCGTTGCTATCAAAGTGTACTCAGAGACAAGATGAACTAGACTTGCGTTGTTATCAATTATACTCAGAGGCAAAATGAACTAGACTTGTGTTGTTATCAGAGTGTACTCAGAGGTAACATGAACTAGACTTTCGTTGTTATCAGAGTGTACTCAGAGGCAACATGGACTAGACTTTCGTTGCTATAAAATTGTACGCAGAGGCAAGATGAACTAGACTTTCGTTGTTATCAGAGTGTCCTCAAAGGCAACATGAACTAGACTTGCGTTGTTATCAGAGTGTACTCAGAGGCAACATGAACTAGACTTTCGTTGCTATCAAAGTGTACTCAGAGGCAGCATGAACTAGACTTGCGTTGTTATCAAAGTGTACTCAGAGGCAACATGAACTAGACTTTCGTTGCTATCAAAGTGTACTCAGAGGCAGCATGAACTAGACTTGCGTTGTTATCAGAGTGTATTCAGATGCAAGATGAACTAGACTTTCGTTGTTATCAGAGTGTATTCACAGGCAAGGTGAACTAGATTTTCATTGTTATCAAAGTGTACTCAGAGGCAGCATGAACTAGACTTTCGTTGTTATCAAAGTGTACTCAGAGGCAAGATGAACTAAACTTTCGTTGTTATCAGAGTGTACTCAGAGGCAAGGTGAACTAGATTTTCATTGTTATCAAAGTGTACCCAGAGGCAGCATGAACTAGACTTGCGTTGTTATCAGAGTGTACTCTGAGGCAGCATGAACTAGACTTTCGTTGCTATTAAAGTGTAGCCAGAGGCAAGGTGAACTAGACTTTCGTTGCTATCAAAGTGTACCCAGAGGCAAGATGAACTAGACTTGCGTTGTTATCAAAATGTACTCAAAGGTAACATGAACTAGACTTTCGTTGCTATGAAAGTGTACCCAGAGGCAGCATGAACTAGACTTGCGTTGTTATAAAAGTGTACTCAGAGGCAACATGAACTAGACTTTCGTTGTTATCAAAGTGTACCCAGAGGCAAGATGAACTAGACTTGCATTGTTATCAGAGTGTACTCAGAGGCAACATGAACTAGACTTTCGTTGCTACCAAAGTGTACTCATAGGCAGCATGAACTAGACTTGCGTTGTTATCAGAGTGTACTCAGAGGCAAGATGAACTAAACTTGCGTTGTTATCAAAGTGTATTCAGATGCAAGATGAACTAGACTTTCGTTGCTATCAAAGTGTACCCAGAGGCAAGATGAACTAGACTTTCGTTGTTATCAAAATGTACTCAGAGGCAACATGAACTAGGCTTTCGTTGTTAACAGAGTGTACTCAGAGGCAACATGAACTAGACTTGCGTTGTTATCAGAGTGTACTCAGAGGAAACATAAACTAGACTTTCGTTGCTATCAGAGTGTACTCAGAGGCAACATGAACTAGACTTTCGTTGCTATCAAAGTGTACCCAGAGGCAAGATGAACTAGACTTTCGTTGTTATCAAAATGTACTCAGATGCAACATGAACTAGACTTTCGTTGTTATCAAAGTGTACTCAGAGGCAGCATGAACTAGACTTTCGTTGCTATCAAAGTGTACTCAGAGACAAGATGAACTAGACTTGCGTTGTTATCAATTATACTCAGAGGCAAAATGAACTAGACTTGTGTTGTTATCAGAGTGTACTCAGAGGTAACATGAACTAGACTTTCGTTGTTATCAGAGTGTACTCAGAGGCAACATGAACTAGACTTTCGTTGCTATCAGAGTGTACTCAGAGGCAACATGGACTAGACTTTCGTTGCTATAAAAGTGTACGCAGAGGCAAGATGAACTAGACTTTCGTTGTTATCAGAGTGTCCTCAAAGGCAACATGAACTAGACTTGCGTTGTTATCAGAGTGTACTCAGAGGCAACATGAACTAGACTTTCGTTGCTATCAAAGTGTACTCAGAGGCAGCATGAACTAGACTTGCGTTGTTATCAAAGTGTACTCAGAGGCAACATGAACTAGACTTTCGTTGCTATCAAAGTGTACTCAGAGGCAGCATGAACTAGACTTGCGTTGTTATCAGAGTGTATTCAGATGCAAGATGAACTAGACTTTCGTTGTTATCAGAGTGTATTCACAGGCAAGGTGAACTAGATTTTCATTGTTATCAAAGTGTACTCAGAGGCAGCATGAACTAGACTTTCGTTGTTATCAAAGTGTACTCAGAGGCAAGATGAACTAAACTTTCGTTGTTATCAGAGTGTACTCAGAGGCAAGGTGAACTAGATTTTCATTGTTATCAAAGTGTACCCAGAGGCAGCATGAACTAGACTTGCGTTGTTATCAGAGTGTACTCTGAGGCAGCATGAACTAGACTTTCGTTGCTATTAAAGTGTAGCCAGAGGCAAGGTGAACTAGACTTTCGTTGCTATCAAAGTGTACCCAGAGGCAAGATGAACTAGACTTGCGTTGTTATCAAAATGTACTCAAAGGTAACATGAACTAGACTTTCGTTGCTATGAAAGTGTACCCAGAGGCAGCATGAACTAGACTTTCGTTGCTATCAAAGTGTACCCAGAGGCAAGATGAACTAGACTTGCGTTGTTATCAAAATGTACTCAAAGGTAACATGAACTAGACTTGCGTTGTTATCAAAGTGTACCCAGAGGCAAGATGAACTAGACTTGCGTTGTTATCAGAGTGTACTCAGAGGCAACATGAACTAGACTTTCGTTGCTACCAAAGTGTACTCATAGGCAGCATGAACTAGACTTGCGTTGTTATCAGAGTGTACTCAGATGCAAGATGAACTAGACTTGCGTTGTTATCAGAGTGTACTCAGAAGCAAGATGAACTAGACCTTCGTTGTTATCAAAGTGTACTCAGAGGCAACATGAACTAAACTTGCGTTGTTATCAGAGTGTACTCAGAGGCAAGATGAACTAAACTTGCGTTGTTATCAAAGTGTATTCAGATGCAAGATGAACTAGACTTTCGTTGTTATCAGAGTGTATTTAGAGGCAAGGTCAATTAGATTTTCATTGTTATCAGAGTGTACTCAGAGGCAACATGAACTAGACTTTCGTTGTTATCAGAGTGTACTCAGAGGCAGCATGAACTAGACTTTCGTTGTTATCAGAGTGTATTCAGAGGCAGCATGAACTAGACTTTCGTTGTTATCAAAGTGTACTCAGAGGTAACATGAACTAGACTTGCGTTGTTATCAGAGTGTACTCAGAGGCAACATGAACTAGACTTTCGTTGTTGCTGCGAATTAGATGGGCAGAGTTGCGGACGGATACGATTTGAAAACGACATTTAAAAATCAAAGACATTTATGATTTGTTGAAGAAAAAACTTTTTTATATTATTATCAAAATCGAACACAGATGGAAGCTATCTTGAAAACTTTCATTTACTGGTTACAAAAAAGTATATATATTACTCACGATCACAAGGCCTTAAGCCAAAGTTTTCTGAAGCAGTCAATTTAATCAAGTACTATAGAGAAATGGAAAAAATATTGTGAAAATGTATTTCAATGTAAATCCAAAATACTTAGTAAATGGGTGACATATGATCTTGTGTATAATAATTAATGATGGGAAACCAAAGCTCTATATCTGTATATGATATGATTACTTTAAGTTTCAATAATTTGTTGCCTGTTTCTGTCCACATTTGTAGTCCTGTGCTATACTATTCACATGCAATTATAATTTTTGTATGGTTGATTGTATGTATGTAGGAATGTGTGTATGATTGTATTAGTGTAATGTCTTATGTGTATGTAATTGTAAAATACTGAAAATAAACCATTATAAAAAAATAAAATCGGAGAGAGAGAGAGAGAGAGAGAGAGAGAGAGAGAGAGAGGGGGGGGGGCTACTTCCTGAGGTGACAAAGGCTTCACAATCATGTTACAACAACTACAATAATACTTATCGAGGTCATCAATTTGAAGTAGTTCCGCTGTCGTCATACCAGGAAACACTGGTTATCTCCTTTACCAGATTCCCCATCCAACAAGTGGAGCAAATGGTGGTCGATATGTGGAAAAGAAAATCACGGCTTTAGAATTTGTAAGAATACTGATAATCAGCTTGACTCAATGTCTCTTATTTCAAGATTCGTCTTTTTCAGTCATGACGTCTTTTGTATGTCAAAGATCCTGATTTCTAGCACCTGTTTCTTCAATGTCTTTTCAATATTCGCGTCAGATTTATCAGTTGAAATCTTTATAACATGTCTAGGTGGGTTGTGGTTGGCAAATGATAATGGTTGATTTATCTGTGTCAATATCGTTAATTTCATCTGTTTCATATCCAGGCGCGGATCCAGCTTTTTTCATTGGGTGAAAGGGGGGGGGGCGGATCCAAAAGGCCGGGGAGCTGGGACCTTGTTCCAGGGCGAAGCCTCCGCAATTTCCACGTTTTTACTGATAGTAGACTATGCGAAATATACACCAAAAAATTGCGGTACCTTATGACCTTGACTTATGCAATCGTCCCCAGGAAGCGAATAAAGTCGATCGAGAGAGTTGATGAAGCAATATTAAACGCGATGATAGAGTGAAAAATGACTTACTTTCTATCAGTTGGAAATTGCCCCCCTCCCCCTAGATCCGCGCTTGATCAGGTACATTGCTGAGTTATCAAAATTAGGTTTGGCCCTCTACAGAAATGTGCTGGGCTGACCTCGACCTTGATCGGCCAGATGTAAGCTGAAATGCTTTCGTAGACAGTTTGCAATGAGCCCAATAACTGTTATATTGTGTTGAGGGTCACTTGCTTGTACTGTAACTGACAATCTATAATTTCTTACAAGTGTGACGCAAAACACGACAGTGTTCGCCTTAGTATTGCTAATAAATGTAGCCGGCAATCACGTGGTGCATTTTATCCAATGACAGTGTAACAGTGTCCGAGGCTCTACTGTTACACTATCTTTTGAACAGGAAGTTGTATTTATTAAACAGCGTGTGTTTTGAGGCTGTGACGATCGCCGATATATCTGTTGAATGACGCGATCAAAAACACACTTCATGGTTCACTTTCATATCTTGCACTTCATACCGCAAAGTATTTATACGATTTTGCTTCTGTAACATATGCAAATTATAAATGCCACTTTCGCTGTCAGGTGACTTTCCGATTACAGCAAAACATTCATAAAAATAGTTCCTCCTGAAGAAAAAAAAAGGATGTGGCTGATTGAAAAGTAAATTCTAATTTTGATTGTCTTCAACAATTTTTAAACATTAGCAAATATTTAACAATAACCAAGCATTACATTAATAAGCATCGTTCTCTCTCTCTCTCTCTCTCTCTCTCTCTCTCTCTCTCTCTCTCTCATAATTGACTTTTATACAAAATTAGATTCTTATTGTAGTGAACAAGTTTAGTAAATGAAGATTTTTTTTCTATGAGAGCAACATTGATTTATCCTAGTCACATCTGCGTTCTATTTCTACATTTCATTTGCGCACTAGAAACAGATAATTATACAGGTAAACACAGGTATGGACATTTTTCGATCCGATCCTAGGTAATCAGCCAATGACTTCCGTGTGGTGAAGCGAATCTTGAAACGCCGTGGATCACTACCTAAAAACTACCTGTATATTTGAATTCAGCATAATTATGTAGAGACTGCAAACTTCCGGGAAGTTAGATCGCCTTTATTTCGTCTCTTGAAGTCCGAAATCTACCTTGAATTTCCTGACGGTTACCCCCAGCAGTGATTTGTCAATTATAATCCTTTGCTCAATAATAAAAATCATTTTTATGTCGGAACTCTTGCTTTCTGTGTGTGGAATTTTACTTTTTAAAATTTTACGAAATATTAATTCGATAATTTTGTGTCAGCTTTGTCTATTTTAGGATAATTGATTGAAGTGAAAGCAAGACTGACGACTAAAGATAACCGTGTGTCTTTGCGTTCTTACGCCCCATACACTTACATATTTTACTCGTAATCTAACCTTGAAATTTGACCATTGAGGAAGATGCGTGCAAGCGAAAACAAATGCGTGTTCGAACTTTTAGATTTTATCACGGATAAAAATTGGCTGTGATAAAATTAAGAAATTCATTTCAAAATTAAGGATTATCTCCAGTAGCTCTGATCCTTTACAGGATTTGGCTCGACTATTTGGTATTTTTGGTTCTTTCAGCTCGTCCAAGTTTGTTCGTATTTCGGATTTCCAACATTTTTGACTTGAGCGTCACTGACGAGGCATTATTTGTCGAAATGCGCATCTGGTGCATCAATATTTGTACCGTTTATATTTTATATTTAATCACTTGTTTGTAATAACAACAACTTATAATTTGCAAAGTACACTATGCAACCAAGTGTATATTGTCTAATTTACAGGTACTTTTAACAGATTTGTTCATTCTCCTGTTACGAATGTTTGACCGGAAGTCCGCAGCTCTGTAGAAATAATGTTATCTTGAGAAGGTGGATGAGTTTTCAATGAAAAGGTAAAGATAACGAACATTGATAAATCTCATATGTGCTATATGGAAAGCAAATCAGAGAGTTGGGCAAACACAGACCCCTGGATACCAGAGGCGGGATGAGGCGCCAATAAGAACATTCATCAATCTATGTGAATGAGAGGAAATTCTGGCTTATCATATTGTATTAGATTAAATGATTGATTGATTATTTTTTGCTTTCCGCCACACTCAACAATTTTTCAGTTATCTGGTGGCGTCCAGTTTTTGTTGGTGGAGTAGAGGACCCAGATACAATTTACCTGGGAAGAGACCACCGACCTGGCAAACTTGCTCACATAACGCCGCGGCCGAGATTCGAAAGCGCGGCGACAGAGGTGAGAGGCTTTGTGATTTTGAGCCCGATGCTCTAACCACTCGGCCACGGAGGCCCCCTATTAGATTAAACATTTGCATGGAAATTAAATATCGATGAGAATAATAATAATAATAATAATAACAATAATAATAAATAAATAAAAAATAAATATTCAATTTCTCGGACCCAAATACTCAACATTTCAAGTGACATGAGGGGTTATCAGCATTATTAATTATAGCATGAGTTACCTCTCTTTTTCACATGAACATTTCATACAGAATTACACTCATATTTTAAATCACTCACTGTAAAGAGTAAACAATATTTTAAAACATTTGGTATGAAAGATTGTTCATAAAGTAATTGTATTACCAAAATGAGCTTTTTATTTCATTATTACAAAATTCTGTATTGAATGGTTGAAAGAGAAAATTGAATTATTCCCCTTTTTCAATTTGTCGATAACATTAATCAATCGGTAATTTTCAATCCAATTTGGTGGTATTTAAGAAACGGAAGATTACTTCCTTTTGACTTGCCAACAGCACTTTGTTTAGATAAAAGAACGGTAAACTTGTGCTTGAAGGACCATGCATGCTTCTGTTTAACATATGAAATGCTATTTTTCTCTCTTTTTAGAAAACTTGCGATATTTGGCAAGGCGAGTTAAAAATATAAAGATTGAAAATCAGGATCATTTAAAAGTTTTCTTGAAATGTTGTTTAGTTAAATAATTTGTATGCATATTAAGAATAAGAATGTTTTGTGAAAGTATGAATAGGTATCCAGATTGTTACTAAAACCGCAGGCCCGTGCTTGTTTAAATCATTGTATTGTTCACAGTAAATAAATTACATGTCGTCGAACTGATTGCCACCGGGAGGTTCCCGTGAGGATCAGGGTTAAAATAGGTCTTCAGTACCCCTTGCTTATCCTAAAAGGCGACTAAATGGGGCGGTCCGTCGGATGAGATCGTAAAAACAGAGTCCCTTTATCATAGCAGGTGTGAAACGATCAAGATCCCTCCCTGCTCATAGGTCGTAAGCGCCGAGCATACGCCTAAATTTTGCAGCCCTTCACCGACAATGATGAAGTCTCCATATGAGTGAAAAATTGTCGAGCGGGACGTTAAACAATACACAACCAACCAGCCACAGGGAAATATGAAATCATCTTTCGTTTATCGTGCAGACAGTTGTAAATTCCAGACACACCGACTCTCTTTGTTGGCCAGTGTCATTTTGGAGTCATTCATGCATAGCATTCAGCATGTTTGACTTTTATTTTATTATTGTTATTACGCAATACAAACATGAAATTGGATGGCAGTCTTTGCTTCACATTTTTTTTCTTCAGAATTTTAACATAACTGATATGCAATAAAAATCTTAATCATGACAGACACCAATATTGACTATCGCGCAGTTCATTTTTAAGTGGCGCACAGAGATCTAACCATGTCGTATGTTGCATCGGGAATCTCCAGCGATGGGGATCTCCATGATGCAAGTATCTACTTTTTCTTCCACAGATGCTATTTCATGTTTAGTTTTATTTATCTCAGATTACCAACTTTGAAACTGTAATGCTGCAGTACACCTTGTGATCGGTAACATGAACGACTTCCGTCCCCAAGATAGTCAAATCAATCTGACTACTATATCACTCAGTGATACAAGTGACTAGAATATGATGATTCCGTTCTCGTGATGTTCTCTTAGCTACAGATACTTTAGAGTTTGTATAAAGAGGTTGTTTCGTCAGAAATGTGAGATCTGTCGCACAGTGACTAAAGTTCCTCTGATAAAACGTAATGGTTTGGTGAGTGCAAGGTAAGGACACACAGAGCGTCAGGAAGTGAAGGACAACACAGAGCGTCAGGAAGTGAAGGACACACAGAGCGTCAGGAAGTGAAGGACACACAGGGCGTCAGCAAGTGAAGGACACATAGAGCGTCAGGAAGTGAAGGACACACAGAGCGTCAGGACGTGAAAGACACACAGGGCGTCAGCAAGTGAAGGACACACAGAGCGTCAGGAAGTGAAGGACACACAGAGCGTCAGCAAGTGAAGGCCACACAGGGCGTCAGCAAGTGAAGAACACACAGAGCGTCAGGAAGTGAAGGGCACACAGAGCGTCAGGAAATGAAGGGCACACAGAGCGTCAGCAAGTGAAGAAGACATAGAGCGTCAGCGAGTGAAGGGCACACAGAACGTCAGGAAGTGAAGGACACACAGACCGTCGGAAAGACGCACAATTTATCCCTCCTTCAAATGCTAATCATGAACAACAGTTTCCCCAACACTATCGATTTTTTATTTACTATTACCCTGCAAGAACGGTAATTCTAAGACTATCTAATATGTTATGTAAATTGATGGTCAGATCTGGACTCCGTCGGGGGTCATTGGACTGGGATAAGTGCAAAGGGACGCGCTTTCAGCTAAACACCGGGCTTTAATGACGTGTGTTCGATTATAATGCTGCGTACGTACGGTGTGTGTTCGATTATAATGCTGCGTACGTACGGTGTGTGTTCGATTATAATGCTGCGTACGTACGGTGTGCGTTCGATTATGTTGGTGGGCATTTATAACGAATGTTCCATTATTCAGTATTGAGATATACAATGGTTTACATTGAACGAATACTCAGATATTGAAATTCCTAACTAATTTCTTTTCATGAAATTTAAATAGATTTCAGATATTTTTCATGTTTGCTTAATAATTTGTATATTGTTACAGAGATATCATGAGAAATAAAATTAGACATTTAGTTTCCTCAAAACCTCACGGTTAAAGTGTACACGTAATACCACATTCTTAAAGTGTATACTTAACACATTATTGAAATGTATTCACAATATGACATTGTTGAGGTGTACATATAATAACACATTGTTAAGGTGTTCACATAATAACACATTGTTGAGGTGTACACATAACACATTGTTGAGGTTTTCATATAATAATACATTGTTGAGGTGTACACACAATAACACATTGTTAAGGTGTTCACATAATAACACATTGTTAAGGTGTTCACATAATAACACATTGTTAAGGTGTTCACATAATAACACATTGTTAAGGTGTTCACATAATAACACATTGTTAAGGTGTTCACATAATAATACATTGTTGAGGTGTTCACATAATCATAAAGTGTTGAGGTGTTCACATAACACATTGTTAAGGTGTTCACATAATAACACATTTTTAAGGTGTTCACATAATAATACATTGTTGAGGTGTTCACATAATAATACATTGTTGAGGTGTTCACATAATCATAAAGTGTTAAGGTGTTCACATAATAACACATTGTTAAGGTGTTCACATAATAATACATTGTTGAGGTGTTCACATAATCATAAAGTGTTAAGGTGTTCACATAATAACACATTGTTAAGGTGTTCACATAATAACACATTGTTAAGGTGTTCACATAATAATACATTGTTGAGGTGTTCACATAATAATACATTGTTGAGATGTACACACAATAACACATTGTTAAGGTGTTCACATAATAACACATTGTTAAGGTGTTCACATAATAATACATTGTTGAGGTGTTCACATAATCATAAAGTGTTGAGGTGTTCACATAACACATTGTTAAGGTGTTCACATAATAACACATTTTTAAGGTGTTCACATAATAACACATTGTTAAGGTGTTCACATAATAATACATTGTTGAGGTGTTCACATAATCATAAAGTGTTGAGGTGTTCACATAACACATTGTTAAGGTGTTCACATAATAACACATTGTTGAGGTGTTCACATAATAACACATTGTTAAGGTGTTCACATAATCATAAAGTGTTGAGGTGTCTATGTGATAATAAATTGTTAAGGTATACGCATGTACATATTATTACAGTGTTAAAGTGTATACTTTGAAAATAAATTTTAATTTTGAAAATACATGGTATGAACTGCATTGCTTTGCGCTGCACGTCACGGAGATTATGCTAGCGTGAAGTGTCGCAATTCATATCTTATTTCAAAAATGAAATTTATTTCTGATGTTTACACTTTACTTTTATTTTCATCGAAATCTATAATTGTAAAAATAGATGTACTATATCTATTTTCATGCGCGCATTGTTTACAACTACAACACATTCACGAGGAAATGGCTATCATTACAATTTGTCGAGATATCAAAGTCAAAAACATTGGAAATGTAAATATATAATAATACACTGCTAAGGTTTTTTTTAGACATTGATACAGTACGAAATAATTGCAGGTGATAAATTAAACATTTATGTCTGGACTATATCTATCGTCATCGTTGGATGCCCAGTGTGACTTATGTTCCATTATCCGTGGGTCCATTTCATAGCGACATCCCGTTTTCAATGAATAATTAATTTGGCAATTCTATGGTTGCTCAGGGGAGATAAAAAACGACTCTGTCCAATCAGTAAATCCCTTTCTGCACATTTTCGTTTGACAACATTGCTGTGATACCGACATTACCTATATCGATTGATTGTTGTTTTCCACCACACAGAACAATTTTGTAATTTTCTGGTGGCGTCCAGCTTTTATTGGTGGAATAGAGAACCCTGATACAATGTACCTCGGGAAGAGACCATCGACCTTCCGAAAGTAAACTGGCAAACTTTCTCACATATATCAGCGCGGGCGAGAATCGAACCCGGGCCAACTAGAGGTGAGAGGCCTTGTGATTTTGAGCGCGATGCTCTGACCACTCTACCTTTAAAAACAGAAGAGTTCCGTTTCTATAACAATTGATTTAATTGACCTGTCAATTTAAATGATTATTCACAAGGAACGAAGCACAATCAACCGTGGTTATCCAACTTTGATATATTGCAAGAGTTTTCTAGATATGAATTAATTAATTACCAACATAATTCTTTAAAGTACGAATTTCCTACTGTATCGGGAAACCAGGACGGGTAACAAGGCGAGAGGGACAGGTCAAGATGACCCCTGCCCTGTGTCTTTGATCTCTGATACAGTATGAGAGAGATATTCTAAAACATTTGTAATACGACCCTAGCAAAGCTTTTGCATTTTTATATTGTCCCTCACTGAATTTGAGTGACTTAGAATCCATACAAGTGAACAGTAAGCGCGGAAAACTAAAAAAAAAAAAACAACAAACAAACAAAAAACAAAAAACAAAAAACAAAAAACAAAAAAAAAACCAACGACATCAGGGGAATTCATAATACGAACATTGATTTAATGGACATCTAGGTTTCTAGGTTTGCTTTGTGATGATTTTTAAATCGATGAAACAGATGATGTAACACTGTTGTAAACAAACAAGTGGAGACAAACATAACACATTTTACAGAAGAAACATGCTTCTGAACAGTTACAGTTTATTTCCTAATGTCAAATTGAAGCTTCAATTAGTAAACACTGTTTATCCGTGAAAGCGGAGTATTACTGTGATGCAAGGTGTCCTACAAAGACCTATGTTTTCTCCAGCATTGTTAATGGTCAGACTGTGTAGTCTCTATATTGGTTTTGTGAAGTAAACACGCTTCTTTGTCAGAGTGACATATCCAGAAACATTTTTGTTCTTACAGACGTGTTATGTTTGTCATCAGTACTTCTGTTTTATGCTGGGTAGTTGAATTAAAATCAGAATATTAGAAAATATTCTGTCTCACAAATATGGTATGCATTGTACTCAGTTATACTGAAATCACCCATGTCGTGTCACGTCCAGTTCTAATATAAAGATTACAAAGTCTACTTGCTACATGCAACAAAGTCACAAATGCATCTAGATTTAACACTAGAAAAAGGATTAGGAGTATCTAAAACTTTCAAAATAAGTTTTTCAATGTGTTTGTAATAAAATTTGGGGAAAAATCATGCACAAAAACCTTAATCGTTTTGCTTGCTTGGTAATTTCTTTATATAATGTATATTATAAAAAAAATCGCGGTACCCTATGAGTTAGGGCATTTTACATACGTAGTGTCTAATCATAACATAGGTAGTGACTACTCATAACATAGGTAGTGACTACTCATAACATAGGCAGTGACTACTCATAACATAGGCAGTGGTTACTCATAACATAGGTAGTGGTTACTCATAACATACGTAGTGTCTACTCATAACATAGGTAGTGGTTACTAATAACATAGGTAGTGGTTACTCATAACATAGGTAGTGACTACTCATAACATAGGTAGTGACTACTCATAACATAGGTAGTGGTTACTCATAACATAGGTAGTGGTTACTCATAACATAGGTAGTGGTTACACATAACATAGGTAGTGGTTACTCATAACATAGGTAGTGGTTACTCATAACATAGGTAGTGTCTACTCATAACATAGGTAGTGATTACACATAACATAGGTAGTGTCTACTAAATAACATAGGTAGTGGTTACTCATAACATAGGTAGTGTCTACTCATAACATAGGTAGTGTCTACACATAACATAGGTAGTGACTACTCATAACATAGGTAGTGGTTACTCATAACATAGGCAGTGGTTACTCATAACATAGGTAGTGGTTACTCATAACATAGGTAGTGGTTACTCATAACATAGGTAGTGGTTACTCATAACATAGGTAGTGTCTACTCATAACATAGGTAGTGATTACACATAACATAGGTAGTGTCTACTAAATAACATAGGTAGTGGTTACTCATAACATAGATAGTGTCTACTCATAACATAGGTAGTGGTTACTCATAACATTGGTAGTGACTACTCATAACATAGGCAGTGGTTACTCATAACATAGGTAGTGGTTACTCATAACATAGGTAGTGGTTAGTCATAACATAGGTAGTGACTACTCATAACATAGGTAGTGATTACACATAACATAGGTAGTGTCTACTAAATAACATAGGTAGTGGTTACTCATAACATAGGTAATGTCT